>FR989953.1:107500-456790 GCA_905404175.1 Anthocharis cardamines | reverse complement strand
CAGTTGTTCTCGTGATGTATTTTTATCGATTATTGTACTAACTAAATAAAAAAAAATGCATGGATTTTTTATTTCAATACTAAACGGTCGCTCGAAAAAATCTAAACTATAAAAAAATTAATAGAAAAAATTATGAGCGACCTTTCAAAATTTTAATTTTTAACTGAAATTTTCAGAATCTCATTCTTTTTTAGTCTATTAAATTATACCGTAACGAGAAAATAAATTTTGAAAAAAAAAAAATTCGATTTTTGACGATTTATGAAATTTTAAAAAATTTGGAGCGACCTCTTAAAATTTTTTTTTTGAGCTGTCCTTTGGAGAGGGCTCTTAAAACATCAAAAACTAACATTTTTTCACACGAGACTCAAAAAAATAAAATAGTCGTTTTTTTTGGGCCACCCTAATGTACATACATATGTATATGAAAATAGCCTATGTCACTCGCTGTAATGTAGTTTTCTATTAGTGAAAGAATTTTTAAATTCGGTTCAGTAAATCCAGAGCTGACTCCTTACAACCTTTTTTCAAATTGGGTTACATTATTCAAGTTTTAGTAGGGATCCCTGATTATTTCAGGAAATAAATATAAGCTATGTTACTTGATGAAGATGCAGCTTTCCAACTGTGAAATAATTTTTAAAATCGGTCGAGTAGTTTTTGAGTTGAATCGTAACTAGCAAACAAACAAATATTTCCTCTATAAAATATTAGTATAGATGAACAACTTAATTTCATTTATCTTTCACATAAACAGAATTCATATTTTATAATTTCTTAACACAATACATATTTTTGTACTCCATCGGATACGACGAACTTGGAAAATATCGAATGCGGTCATGATAATTTTAAACTATAAAGAAAATGAGGACCTTTGGAAACGACATTTTTTTAAAGCGCGCACCAGTCCTGAATGTAGTTTGTACGGAGTACCTAAAGTCAAATTACTATTAAACTGAAATCAATCAATTATTATCTACCATGAACAAAACATTAACCTAATTTCATGTTTTTGATAGAACTTCTTTAATATATTCTTTAGATAAGCCCGTGTTAAAGTACTCTAAGCGTACATATTATATTCCAAATAGGGTAATTTAGCCGGTTTCCCGTCCAGGTCCTGTTTTCGTCCACTAACGCGGATCTTGTAAAACATTTACGTAGAATAACATTATAAAAATAGTCAACCGCGCAAATTTGGTCTCGTTAGGGACCCTAAAGTCAAATCTGCATGTCTATTAAATCAAAATATTTATTAACTAGTTGAGACTCGAACAAAAGCTACTTCTAACTGAGGCTTGTTTCCGAGCTACAAACATGTCATCATAAATGTAAAAAAAATAGTGGTACGACTTAACTTTGCAGTCAGTTTTTTTTATTGTTTTAGCATGTATTTCTTATGTTTTGGGTATTAATGACTAAGTAAAGACATAAAGAACATTTTAAAATGTGTGTTTCGTACTCATTTAAAGAATTACTTTAAAAATCGAGGCGGACAAAAACTGAAGTACCTATTTCGTAAAATATTCAGTTCTCGTCCGCGTGGACGAAAACAGAAAAATACAAGTAAAGTTTGATTAGTCGTTTAAAATAAGGAATGCGAAAAAATTCTGTTGAAATCATTATGGAATGATCTTCGATGGTTAGTTAGTCTGATATTTAGTTTCCGTCCACCAATTTAGCAGTATTGCAAGTATAAATATATATTCAAATATTGTGGACGAAAAATAAAAAATACGTTGAAAATTGCTTTAGTTTCCGTCCATGAGTGGACGGAAACTAATACTGGTTAAGTATTTAGTTTCCGTCCATCACAAACAGCGTTATGTTACTTTTCGTTTATCTTTTTTTCTACATACGTGTAGAATATACGCGATATAACCCACTTATGATGTACGTAATCGCGTATATGGTTTGGACCTATTTTATTATTTTAATTCTTAATAAATCCCATTTTTATAGATGACGTCGTCGTCTAAAAAACTAGAAAAAGGCACCATGATACTCTGAGGATGCCTTAAAAAAGCTCTTGCAGAGATCCGTGATAATTAGAAATGTATGTATTAGAAAATGTGCAATGGATATGCTTTATATACCGTGGACGGAAACTAGCCTACACAAGGTCGAAAACTAACATTTTTGGACGAAAACTAACGAAATCGGTACTTTTCACTAAAACATTTTATATAAAAAAAACGTTAATTATAATTATTTGCTACTTAATGTAAGCCTAAAATAGACTATATCAGCTTTCAATAAAAATTCGGTTTGTTAGAGTTGGGCCAGTAGAACATATTAGTTTTAAGCCCATAAGCTGGCAAGTCCACTAAGTGGACGAAAACCGGCTAAATCACCCTACTATGACTTATAGTAGTCACGCTGTGAACGCTACCTTCATATTTGAAATAGAGCCAGCTGTAGATTGTGATACCTAATTTACATTGAAGTATTGATTAGTTTAGGTTTATGTGCGAATAAAATGGCTGTATAGTACTGTTCTAGTATTATTTAGCATGTAATTACGTGTTGACCGTTGTATCGGCGCGCTGTGCGGCAGCCGTCATTACCATGATGGATGGACCGCGAATCGCTTTACTATATACGAGGTGCTGGTCTCTGGCATAGGAGGGAGCGACTTACACTATTCTGGGCAAATTGACTATTTTAAACTGACTTAAAGATAGTTTCTTCACGCTTCCCTTGAAAATGCTGAACTGAGTATAGCGGAACGTTTGCATTGCGATTTTTTTACAAAATAACTAGCGACCCGCCCCGGCTTCGCACGGGTCTAGATTTTTTGACAAAAAAAAGCAGGGTTGTATGTATTTTTTAACGCCACATTATAAAAAAATAGAAATTAAAAATTTTGTCTAAAAAATAAAAAAAAAATTAGGGGTGGGCTACCCCTAACATTTAAGGGGATGAAAAATAGATGTTGGCCGATTCTCATAGATACCGGATAAGCACAAAATCGGTCAAGCCGTTTCGGAGGAGTATGGCAACGAAAACTGTGACACGAGAATTTTATATATTAGATTGGCAGACGCGCACGTGACTCACGTATGGTAAGAATATGATTTTTGAACTAAAAATATCATAGTCATAGTTTTTGCCAAAGACCGTGAAGATCTCCCGTGGTGTCATTATAATATTAACTCTATAAGCATAAACCAGTTTTTACACACGTTTTTATTTGCAGTTTCACTGTATGAAATTGTGGTATTAAAAAGGTGTGTGAAAATATCGTGTAGATTCATTTCATATTCTTTATCGGTATAAGACGGTCACAGGAACTGATCTTATTTGTGTTTTTTTTTAATGGAGTAAGTTTGAAGACACTTTAGATAGAACACACTATTGAAACGTTAATTCAACGAAGGTTTCATCACGCGGGTGTACAGAGGGCTTAGCACGAACGACTATCGAAAAAGTATTCGAATCGTCGAGCTGTCATCATCATGAGAAATCATTTAAAATTCCATACAAATGCCAGCTCGACGATACGAATACTTTATCGCAAGTTGTTCGTGCTAAGCGCTCTGATGCGCGTTCATCAGATAGCTTTTAAGCTACTCTAGCAGAATACATCCGGTTCCGCCTGTCACTTGTGCCTGACGCCAGGTCCGGTCGCGCTGAATTCGGCGTCGTTTAATGATAGACTGCTTGACACACTGACACCGATCGACGCTTTGTTGCTCGCTCATCTCCACTAGATGTCATTTTTTATTATATCTGACTCAGCAATGACGTCGCGGTCGTTGCTAAAGTTTTTAAAATATATTTAAAAATTGTGATGTTATTGTTACCTGATAGTGTGAGGCGGTCACATAAAGGTGTCATGATAAATGTTAATTAAAGGAATTATGTTACATAAAATTAAGTAATATTTTACGATATATACACTTTTGTTCAAAAAAACTATTTTAGCCGTTCATTTATTAACATCTAAAATATATTTTGGACTTATATTTGTTAAATAATCTTTACAAATTTGAAATATTATACAAAATGTGTTTAAATAAAGAATATCACATTCATCACAAACACTATTTGCGACTTTTTTAAATAATTGTAAAACTACAAAACAAATATAAATTAGCAAGAAATTAATCTGGCCTTTGAATAAACCGAGACAATTAATGGGTTATTATTCCAGATAAAACTGTTAATTGACAGAATTAAGTAATAAAAAGGTTAATTTATTGTTCTATAAATAATCACGAATAGAGCCAGCGCTGGGACCGTTAGCTGGACACGATTGCACAACTCCACATCACTCGTCGTGGAAATCACTAAAAAATGACCCACATTTTTTGCCACTTATGAATTAAATGTAAGTTAGCTGAAAGAAGTAGATCGTTTCAGAATTTTTCGACACCTTCCACAATATAAAACCTAGACTATTTTTTTTAATGTCAGATATCGACAGACGAGCATGAGTTTCACTTGATGGTAGGTGATACCTCAGCCACAGAACATCAGTAAATGATGCGCTGTCGACCTAATTTACATCGAGCATTCGGAAATCCATAGATGAAACCGAAACGCGCAGTAGGTGCTTCACGGTTTTTCCATCTATATATAATAAAAATTAAGTATATTTTAAATTGAAGAAGTAAAATAAGCTGAAGTATTTTAAAAAATTTAAAAGAGAGTTGAAAAGAAGTCACTTTCAGGAAAATAAGTTAAAAAAAAAAAATCCTACGAAAAACCATATACAGTACTCTATCCGTTTATTTTATTTACTAAATACATTATATCTCACATATATAAATAACTAGTAACACGCCTCGGTTTCGCACGGGTGCAATGTAGATCTACAATACACAAAAACTTAATGTTACTCGCTGATAATGCAGCTCTCTATTGGTGAAAGAATTTTTAAAAACGGTCCAGTAGTTTTTGAATTAAATCGTAATAAACAAATAAACAAACGAGTAAATAGGAAACAATATATAATGTAACAAAACAAGAAATTAATCCCCTCAACATCGCTTGTGTTGACCCAATAAACTGATATTTCAAAATACATGTATGAAACTTTCACGATACAAATATTGGCACTAATTGTCAAGATAAGAACATTATTGACTAATGAATTCCGCCGCGTCCGTCCACATGACTGAGTATTCAAAATTAATAAACTCCAAAATTACCATAAAAATCATAAATTTGTTTAACGGTAAAACTCGCGAATCGTCAGCCCCAATTGACAACCAGTCGCGGTATGCTAATAAATAAAACATTTAATGATTCTTAATGCGGCTCTCGTGAACAACTCGTAGAATCTCACCAGTTATACTCACATTCTTGTTTCGTCTTAAACGTCCTTTGGATGTTGGGAATATCGTCTCCACTTCCTTTATTTCCTCCCCCCACTACATGTAAGACGGTCACGCAGAATGACACTTATGGAATTTTATATTTATTATATTGAGTGTTCTGTGAGTTTGTATAGTTTAGCGTGACTTATAATGTTATAAGGCAGAACAGGGTTGGACTTATAGGGCCGGAGGCCTTGGAGGAAAAAGGAGTAGAGCCTCTCAATTATTTTCCAAATAAAATGATATTTTTTTTAATATTAAAGAACAATAAAATCATTTTTGTACAAAGTACAGTAGGTAAAGCGAAAAAAAAATATCAAAGGAAAAGTCATTTAAGTGTTCACTTGTCGGAATTTGAAAGATTTTTATTCCGAAGTGTGGAGGCTGTCGCTCCGGATGCTCTCCCCTATATCCAGCCTTGAAGCAGAGAATATTAAGGTTGCAGTGATCATTATTTTGTTTGTAATCTGACTAGAATGGAGTGGAAATTCTCGGTATCTTAAAAAGAAAAGAAATTGTCAAGCGGTCAAAATGGCATTTAAAAATGAAGACGGAAATATCGAGACGTCGCTAATCCTTCATGTGTGAAAATGATTATATCCAAATAATGGTCATGATTTTATATTTATCTGCTTCGCATTTCCCGTTTTATCCAATATCTCCATATAATATATGAATCCTTCTAATATTCTGTTTGAATTCACGGACTGATTGATCCAATACCTAAATTGCTATGGTTATCTTGAAAAATTTGGCAACAGCTTGCCTTACCTTTATATAGTAGACATCAGATAAGGAAGGATTTATTGAACATTTAATATCTAAGAAGCAAAAAGTAGGTGCAAGTTCCGAGATTATTGTGGGCGCGGTCGCAGGCAAAAGCTAGTGCGTAAATAAAATATACAAAGCGATAACTCTTAGCTTAAATGTTTATCTCAGATAAAATTAACAAAAACTGTTCAACAAGCCGGCAATAAATTAAATTAGTTACACCGTTATATATCACAATATTTTGGACGGTTTTGTGTCCGAGGCACATTCACCGACGTCCAATAAAACTATTACAAAAGAGTAATAAAGCCATATTTTGTTTGAATACCCCTTACTCCTAGGTATATTTCCTCTTCTTCTATTTATAAAAGCTTTATTTTAACATTTAATTCTCTAAAAGGGTGTATACAGAAAAGTAAAATATAGTTGTACGTGAATTGATAATTTGATTGAAAAGTGAGGAAATAACAACTGAAGTTCTGGAATGACAAGCGCTCTATAGTATTTAACTTGATATTGGACTATGATAGCTTAGATTTTTAACTGTTTATGTTCGTTTAAATTTTTGTAAGTTTTAAGCTTAAATATATATTCAGTATTCACCTTTTGCTTAAGTCGTGACAGTAACACAGCACAACCTGTTACTTTTTTGTTTCTTAATGTATATAATGTATGATAGGTACGAATATATACCACCATCATAAGAATTTAATTCACGTATATGTTAATTTAGATCTACCTTATGTTATGTTATTTTGGAATGTTTAATATATGTGTTGTTTGGAAACCAATAAATAATGAAATAAATAAAATCGGTATAGCTACCTACCATAATTAAAAGTTCTTGACAAATAAATCTGTGTTTGATCAATATTTATTTGCAGTTTACATTCAAATTAATCGCCTTGAATAAAACATCCGTTACAGAAATTTTATTAATATAATATATTCAACCATTAGCAGACAGACAGACAGTCTGCTGCACTTTAATTTGCATAAGTATCTATATGTCGTCTAAAAGAAAGCTTAAATTTGCAAGTCTCACATCGAAATATTGGTGATAATTTGCCAGTAGAATGCGGAAAAACGTGTTTTGACGATATAATAGACAGTGGAGAAATATGATTAATTATGGTACATAGAATTTTATTCTTCAACAATACATTATAATATATAATATTACTGCGACCTGCTCTGAGGAACTATATTTTATTTAGCAGTTTACGCAATCTGAAAGCCTGACAGACAGTTATGCCAATCTATCTATGGATGTTCACTTAGTTGAATACTAATAATAAGAATCACATACACCTAATAATAATATCTTACTCGCAAAACATTGTCATCACGACGGCTTAAATATCTTTTTATTTACGATATTTTAGTGTATGTAACGCGTTGAACTCTTTCATATGCTGCAAGGTACAGGACATAAATATATATTTTTTTTAGTTAAACGATTAAAATCATGACTATGATTATATTTTTTACAGTATTTAAATCGCCCAGGGCTTCAAGTATATTTCGTATGTTTGTCCGGTTTAAAATTAGTATATAATTGTCCTTTTTTCAAGGTTCAACCTATCTTCAAAACGGTTAAATATTTAAAAGGTATTATCGCAAGCAGACTATAGTTTTGCTGTTAGTAATAGACATACATGGAGTTATTACGAATTTACTATAATAAGTAAGTTTTTTTAGCTAAAGTTATCTCCTTTATTCTATATCGAAGGGCAGAGGGCTCTACGGCATTTCTTTCTAACTTTATTTTATTATAAACAAAGAAAACCAAATATCGCAAATCTGTTTTCTATTAAACCATAAACCAATTATAGACAAAATATTTCAAAAACACGCTTTAAACACATTATTTGTTTTTTTTTTGTGAAAGAAAGTAATTACGAGGCAATTTGTTTTTGAAGCTTAAACACATGTGATTTTTTTGCACAATAGACGAATGTTATACAAAAACGATCATGGTGGAACGAATACTTTTAACTATTGTTTTTTTTATTGTCGCGTGTCTTTCGTTAGTTCAACTGTGGCTATTTTTTTTCTTAAAGCATTCGATCTCAGCAAAGTCACAAACCTTAGACAGAAATGTTTATAAATTTCTGAACCTCACTTACGTAAAAAATTATAAAGATTGAAATTATCTATACAATCTGAGTCTATTTCAAAGAAATCTAATAACCACAATCCACACTTATCCAAAATCCAAGTTAGCTTTGAATGAAAATGTCACATTATTAAGGCCGTACATAAGTCTAGTAGTGCCAAAAATGGGCTAAAGAAAGCATATTTTTAATGGGGATAAAAATAGAACAATTATTGCCTTAATAAAATTAGAAATATTTCTATTTTTTATCAAATCATAAGTAATAAAGATATTTCGTGACAGAAATTTGGATCCAAATGGTGCAATAATCAATGAAAGTTTTGGGATTCAAATAAAAATATTTCGTACTCCAACATGATTTCCATATTCGTTTTGACAGTCTATTTCGGTAAGACTAGCTCCATGTTTATTAAGTATTCTGTATAAAAACTATTAAATATATAAAGTTATTAATTATAATGAATTTTATTTTAAGACACGATCAGCATGACTACACTATCTAGCAGATTGATTAAGAATTCCTCTTTAGAAGCTAATAAGTATGCCACTCTTCATTGAAAACTGAAGCGCTTTATAATTTACCTTTAATAAGCGCTCGAAATCCTTCAGCGATGCATCGCTTGAAGATATAGAGACATACCACGTGGTCCTTCGAGCGCGACGCGTGCAATGTATGCAAAGTAGACTGATACCAAGTCATTAAGACTTATATGGGCCGAGTGTTTTTGCCGACGTAAACAACCTTAATTCATGACAGGAAGATTAATAGATAGGATCATGATACCCTATAACTGTAAGGCTGTATACTTACGTCCAGTTTCATATGAGGAATGAAAGACGGGAGTCGTTTGTTTTGGACTGGAAAATAATATACATACGCATTTTTAGTAGCATATGAAACAAGAAGAAATCATTTTCGCAAATAAAAATATATTTTTTTTGGAAAAACCCTTAAAATGCATATTGCGCTTTTCGGTTTCAGTCTATGGATTTCCGAATGTTTGAAGTAAAAAGTAGGTCGACAGCGCATCATTGACTGATTTTCTGTGTCTGTCGACCTATTTTTTACCTCGAGCATTCAGAAATCCATAGACTGAAACCGAAACGCGCAATATGCACTTCACGATTTTTCCATCTATGAACGGTGGTTCGTTACCCGGTCGGAATGTCAATATTCCTCCCACCCGATTCAATACCCGAAGTAACCAGGCGTGGGGAAGATATGCTTACAGAAAATTATAAACATGTCGGCCCGGTGGGATTCGAACCTACTACCCATCGATGGCACGGCAGGTGTTCTACCGAACGCGCCAACGAGCCCGTTAAACCTAGTGCTGATATTATTAATAATATTTAAAGTATAGAATATAGTTTGAGTCACGGACGGTGCGTACTGACCTCTTGGCCCGGAAGTGAAGTAGAGCGCAAGACACCGTTTCCAATAATTTGGAACCTGCGCGGTGCTGATTTGAACCATTCTGTTTGTTGTACTGGCTGTTTGACTGCTTAGTACCTATACCATATTATAAACATATCGGATATTTAGTTGCCAAAATGAATCTCTAAAGTTAAATAACATTTCCGCAACCAAATAATAATTGTAAAACAAGTAGCTGACATTTTTAAATAAAAAAGTTTTTTTCTTAAAATTCCAAAAACGATTTTTTGTTGTTTAAAATACTCGATACAATAAGTTTGCTACTGGGCTTAAGAAAAAACCATAAAAGGCAAGGTGTATTTGCGCAATTATACACAATATCTTATAACTTGGGCGGTCCATTCGTTACACCTGTAGGAACAATAAAGGACACGTCTGTCTGTCACGGGAATTAACCCTCAGTTTTGTATTGAAATCGAGAGTTATTGGTTTAGCTACCTCAGTAAGAATTACATTGGTACGCCTGCCATAGAACATGTTTATTAGTATTAATAAGTAAAGTATTGATAGAGGACAAACATTCGTTTGTTTTATTCGTTTATTTTTTTGTTATTATAATTAATTACTTCAAGATGTCATGTGAAGCTATGTAACGGTTGCAGCTCCTTACAAACATTTTGTAAAACAAAAAACTTGGCGATTAAAAAGAGTGGCGGAGAGTTTATTGCCAGTTCTCGTCCGTTCTACTCCCTTGATTTGAGAACTGGCAGTAAATGTAAAATTAGAATCATTTAATTTTTATTTTTTATTGACGTTCGTGTACAAATGGTTTATAAGAGTAAATGATTTTGAATGAATAAATACATTTGTACTAAAACAATTCATGTTAAAGAAACTGTTTCTATTAGTCTGCTAGTTGTCATGTTGTTTGGCGCGGAGATGTACACCCTAGAAAACAGCATAAGCTTTTTACCGGGTAACAAATTTCTCCATAGAAGCGACTGGGACTGATGAGTCTTGACTGATGACCACGATCTCAGCGAGCAGTATTGTTATCGTCTTACTAAACTCGTACAAGAGAGTGTGACGGCCCGACACATATCGTATAGCTCTATCTCTCTTTCGCAAGGGCTCCTGTAAAGGTTGGTGGTAAGGCCCCTGAATTAACCTTTTATAATACCGAATACCTTTCTATAGAAACAAAGGTGGCTTCTCCTCTTATTAATATTCTGTATATTTTTGTGAACTTATTTATTAAATACAATTTCGGGAGTCTGTTGTTTACACGTCTTCAACAAAAGACACGTCAACAAATAAATTAAGTACCTACCTTGTCACGTCGACGGAACTTACACTTGCAAGCTTATTAAGCTAGCCCCCTCCTGGGTAATTGTATTCGAACAATTGTTGACCAAAATATTTACCTCTATAGCTACTGGCACCTTTATTCTTTTGTCCAATTGTTCAACCTGTCCACGCACTTGCTCAATTTTGGATTTATTACCGTACAAATCGCGAAAAAGGTGTCAATGCACTTTGAAATGTATGTACTTGTAATAAGGTGTATATTTTGTGTGAGAAGATAGAATAAAAAATAGTTTCATAGAATGTCAAGATTTACCAAGAAACAATTGGTTCACGAATTCGTCAGGTACTGTCGTTTTTGTTTAAAATGTGAAAATCAGACTTGCGACCTACCTAGTTTAATGGCGTTTCACAAAAATCAAAAAATTTACGATATTCGTTCGCTCATTTTTTTTGTAATTGCTACATGAATCTTACACTATATTGTCGCGATATTATCTAATATATATTTTTAAAACCGTCGTTTTTATTTTCGATTAGTAGATCTTAATATTATTTTAGAAAAAAAACTTATAATATGACAATATTCTATGTATCGGTATGTAAGATGTATGTTGCTTCACATAGGTATATGAAACTGAAAAATCAGAAGAATAGCAAGAAAATTAAATCAATAATGGTCGATAATAATTAATTCTTACAAACATAATCAGATATGGAATCTTAACGCGAACGACATAAAAAACAGAAGTAGAATTGGATTAGTTTCCCGCCTATAACAATTTCTCCTTCTAGTAGCGACATCTTCCAGTAGTTGTCAATAACTTCAACATAAGATTTTCTGAAAGTTAAATATAATGTTCTCTCTCTTCAATAGATGGCGCTTTTGCTGAAAATGATCTATTAAACATACTTCAGCTAATATATAATAGTTACAACGATACTTAAAAGATGGCGCTTATAACAACATTTATTTTTAATTTTTTTCGTTATTTATGTCACTGTCAATCAATACTGCAGCCGCACTAAATAATCCAAATCTTTTCATAAAATAATAGTTGGTAATTAGAATCTGAAACGTTTCATTTTTTAAAAATTCCTCGCTAGATGTCGGTTATCGTCGTTCAATAATAATAGGTACATCGTAGCAAAAATAAATCTCACATTCCATCGAACTCGAAGGCCAATATTTATTTCAACGCTTTTAATATTCGATCAGAATAAAACTTTTCTTATCGCGTAGGTACTTACTTGAACAGTGTTTAAAATATAAAAACAAAACACGACATTGTGTTTCGAAGAAATTTAATAATTCTTATTCAATACAATTTAACTAAAACAACGCTATTATTTTATGTTTTGTGGTAGTTAGGCATTATACTCCGATGAATGTCTAGATAATAAATATGCATTGTTTTAAACTATACATAACAGATCTTTTTTATATTTGTTTAATATTTTTAGTCGGCGTAGTTCCGTTTTTTTATGTTTTCTTTTATCTTTGTGTTTATTAATTAGAGCATTGACACTAGTTTTTAGTTTATTTTGAATTCTTGTGAAATGTCGTTTTTTCCATAAAGTAGATATTTTGAAGCAGGGACTGAATACTGGTTAATTTACTATTGGGGTTATACCGGTATAATAAAGGTTTTAGTATTCTTTCGTTTTTATTCATATTTACAGAAAAAAAAATGTGCGGTAAGTTTAGTGTGTTATTACCTACTCTTTAAAACTAATATCATGATATCTCAGTCAGACACGTATTTTGTAAAATAATAGTTAAACAGTTTCAGTCCCTGTTTTGAAGTTATTTTTATGAAATATTGACAAGACAATTGAATAGGTTGTTTTCATAGCATAACATGGCACTGCAGCCACCACGCGTCGTTCATATACCTACCCGAAGCCGCCTGGACTTTGAGATTCCTTGACATTTACTCGACCAAGCCAAGTAGGCTTTTATATATATACCTACATTATTAGGTTGTCGGCACGTATTACATGATATGATTTAATTCTGTACCAAACACGAGCGTATAGTTTGAAATATTTACAGCAATATTTCAACTAGGCATACAGAAAGTCATGTATTAGGACTATTAATCTTATGTCACGTCTATATAAATATCTCTATAAGTAACGTGAGAACGCTGTTTGTCAATGAACGACTCGTTTCGTTTTCGTTATTCACTAACTCTCAGTTCGGGTAGATAATCAACATACAGGTGAACAGAATTTATATACTTGCAACTATTCAGGATACATCGTTCACTTATAATATGTACGCATAGACTCGTGAGTTTTTGTTCCAGTTTTTAAAAATATTGTACTTGTATACTAACACTAGTTTCTAAGTTTCTACATACTAATATAATGGATTATTTTATCTGATCAATAAATACATAATATTAAGCTCAGAGAATAACGTACAAATAATTATTAAACATTAAAGAGCATAGGTAAGTTAACTTATAAAGAGCATGAACCTGATTGGATACAATGGCGATAAGTCTTATCACTCCCTAGGTAGGAGGCCAGAGCCACACTTAATTTAAGATGAATTGTATACATAAAGTGGTGAAATAAATAAATTATTATTATTATTATCATAATATATGTATCTACTATAAACCTACACTAATATTATAAAGGGGAAAGATTTTTATTTTTGTATGTTTGGAACGAATAAATTCAAAAACTTTACCGACCGATTTTAAAAATTATTTCACCAATTGAAAGCTACAGTATTAGCGAGTAACATAGGCTTTTTTGTCTTCTTTTTATTTTCTCAGGATCCCATAAAAACCTCGACGGCCAAGCCTTAGACACACTCAATAGGGAATAGGTATGCATGTTGTTTAAATTTACTTGATATTTTTTCCCTTGAATCCTTATGGCCCAGATATTATGCCTAAACAATTATTTTCTTATTTAGTTCGTGTTTAATTGCAAAAAATATTAATTAAAATGTGTAAAATAAGGGAGAGAAATTCAAGTTTGCAAAACGCATCACCATTGGTCGAAACAAAACGTGACGTCACCTTACACATTCTGTCATTTATCGGCAGCGATTTATCAATGGCGTCCATTGACATCGAAGATGGCGTCAAACACTGGTTACCATAGTTACCTCACTCTATCCGTCACTGAGCGTGTAATGTGATATCATCCAAAGCCCGCGAAATATGGCCGCGTTTAAACAGATCAAATTTTATCGATGTTTTCAAAGTAATTTTAAAAAATAATTTGGACATTGCCAAGAGTATTTATATTTTTTATTAGGGTAAAATGATGTAACAAGTCGATAAAAAATATAAAAAAAATGCATGCATATTCCCTATTGAGTTTCGCCCTTTAGACAGTAAATCGTACAACTTGCCTACTTATGTAGGTATGTTTCGGATAGTACTTTGTTAACAATTCAATCAAATTGCAGGACTTGTACTAATTTCCCTTTAGACAAACTAATCGAGGTCACTGACCGGTGGAACTAAATGCGTGCCGATAACTAATGACCATATAATTAGTATCGAATGTTAACATCCCTACTGTCAGTGGTGACCTTCGGGGTCTCTGAACTCAGGATAAATGTTTTTTTAATATTATTTTTTTCATCCAACGAAATTATTATTGCGATTTTTGACTGCATAATTTGACACAAAAAAGCGGTTGGACAATCAATTATTTACTATAAACGTAAAATTTTAATGCTCAAATCAAGAAAAGGTTAAATCAAAATCAAAATCAAAAGTTTTTTATTTCAAATAGGCCTTTGCAGGCTCTTATGAAACGTCTAGTTGCACGGTTCCAAAAAGTGGGTCTCATGGAGAAGAACCGGCAAGAA
The DNA here is from genome assembly GCA_905404175.1 of Anthocharis cardamines. Taxonomy (NCBI): domain Eukaryota; kingdom Metazoa; phylum Arthropoda; class Insecta; order Lepidoptera; family Pieridae; genus Anthocharis; species Anthocharis cardamines. The sequence goes on along the minus strand of FR989953.1, from coordinate 442,046 downwards.
ACTCCATGGACACTCTTATGTTATTATTCATATTTATCTTATCAAATCTAACCCTATAACACTGAATACATTCAGGTTAAGCCGTTACGCCGGGGTGGCTCGCCAGTCGCCACTCAAGTGAGACAACAGGTGTTATTTCGGTTTAAAATACGAAACTGTTGATCATGTAGGTATTCAGGGAACGATATTTTGTACAGGGATATAAAACAGTTGCAACTTAGAATTGTGTAGTGAAAATAGTAGGAGGTCTCTGAACTCTGGAGGTGACTTAAGCCCATATTTATCGAATAAAATGTTTTATTCTTTTTATAAGATACTTTTAATTATGATGCCGCACGAAATAATTAATACGCAAGTAATGACGTCAAAGAATATTTTATTTAGGTATATTTTATTACAGGTAAATGTTCTAAATACGTACCTAATACATACGAGTACTTTATATATACCTACGTATAATACATACTATGTATATTTATATGAAATCTCACGTCTAATCTTGATTATTCTTGCCTTGCTACGAACCGGGTGTTATGAATACTAATCATTTACTATTTATTATTCCGTGTCGTAGAATTCGAGATCCATTGTTGAAATCTTCAAAAAATTTCGCAAACATCTTTGACCCGGGCTACGTTTCGGAGCTGGTTTTCATGCATATTAAAATTTCGTATTTTTATTCGCTATATTATGTACGTAAGTGAAGACACGATGAAAATCAGCTGACATTCCAATGGCCCACCAGAGTTCGTCACTCTGTTTGAACACTAGTTACCATCTAAATTGCTTGAATACTGCAAATTACAATTGTCTAGACTCTAGAGAACCAGACTAAGCATATAGGGAGATATGAAAAAAAATCGACTTGAAATATACCACATCAGTACCTAATCATGTACTACTTTGAATGTAGGTTTATTTATTTATGTTTACAAAATATGTGCATGTTTTTACTAAGTTATAATTTTGAGAACAATTATTTTTCAAAGTTACGGACTAATTCTTTAGTAATAATAGCTTTACTCCCTTAATTAGTATTTTTTCTCTCTGCTTTTTATTATAGAAACAACTGCGTTCGGTAATAATGCTTAGTATCGATAGCAACAATGCGTCCGTCCATATCGTAGGTACGTTGCATAACTGATTTATGAAGTAGGTACCATTTACAATAGAGATTTGTTTTTACATATTTTGCTGAACTTAGAATCGGTTCTGAGTTTTAGAGGTTCATCCTTTTATTTTCTCATTTTAATAAGGCTCTCGTAAGTAATTTTACTTTCGTCCAATATGCGTCCAACTGAGCCTCCGATCAAGGAATGCAAATCTAATCTGAGAATCATGCCATTATGTTATTCAAAAATAGCATGTTAAGATAATGTAAAGGTTTGAAATGATACGATAAAAATATATTTTGACATATTTATTTTCAAAAGTTCTTCAACTACAGACATATGTGAAAGACCCGAGTGACAAATGTATAAATATGGAATGTGTAAGTACCTCGTGACCGTGACAACGTGACAAGAATACTTACAATTATTCTGAAAATACGTAATTATATTATTTATAACATAATAGTAACTACGGTCCATCCAGTATAGAATAACGGCCTTATTCATAAACGTATTATGATCTTGATATAGTTAAAATATGCTTTGTTTCTTTCGTTCTGTAGTTTTTTATATTCGATAGAGCGAGACAAAACGTATTTTAACTATATCAAGCTTATAATACTTTTAAGAATAAGGCCATAAGAATGTATCTCCCTAAAGTCTATAATTTTCATGACTTATACTTATATTACACTATATACAAATATATCTGAAAACCTACAAACGTACTCTGCTATTTACAAATATTCATCTACTATTCACATATATTATCATAACCGTACATTTAACAAATAAATTAAACCATTATCGTATTACCAATAATGCTCTCTTTATCGAGTAGTTCAGAATAACCGGATTCATCGCTGCAAGCGCTGTCGTTGTCACCGGCAGTTTTAAACACGTCAGTTTCGGTACTCGAGTGGAAGCTCTCTACATCTGTTAAATTATCAATCAGAGACTCAAATTTCCCCTCAAGGTTTGCGTCAACTCGCAGTGGAGGATATGTCGATCGTCGTCGAAAACCATTTCTTTCTCCGATCGGTATGTGGTTCACTTCATCTGTAGTGATGCTTAAATCGTTTCCATCATTCAATCCACTGATGGAATTCAAATAACTTCGACTACTTCCACGTACATTATCGAAATTTTGTCCGCAATTGAACGCTGATGCTCTCTCCTCGTCGCTGTCATTCTTTTGATCTTCGTGGAATTGTGGGAGAGAGATTGGCTCAGCATCAGACGAAGTGACGGTGCTCGATGTCTCACATCCCGAAGAAACTGACCCGTCGTCGCTATCCGTGACGAGGTAGTTACTTTGTGATAAAAGCAAATCTTTCTTTTCACATATCGAGTTCAATTCACCTATTTCGGCAATCGCTCCTAGAGGCTTCAGCATAGCTTCCAATTTATCGGCATCATTGTGAATTTCTTTTTGTTGTTCAGATTTAAATTTACTTTCTTGAACTAATAAATTTAATATATTGTCATTTGTATTATTGGCGCCTTCGGATTCAGAGCGAATCCTTTTGATAGAGTTTTCTGGACATGACATTTTCCGAGGCGATTTTATTTCTGGTCGCCGTCTGTCTAGAGTTTGCGTATCATAGAAGTTCGAGATATTATCATCTTTCTTTCCAGTCATCTCGGCTTCCTCTTCGTCTTCTTCAGAACAAAGTTCTTCAATAGCACCTAGTTTAGGAGCAGATTTGGATCTTTCCAAAGGTGGTCGATAGTTCAGTGCGCCAACGCTCAGAAGTATCTTCCTGCGAGGCATGCTGGGATTGTCGTACACGCTGTTGGCAAGACTGAGCCTAGCGTTCTGTTTAGATATTCGATCTTTCTTGAATTCGACTAGGGCTTGTTTTAACTTAACCTGTAATTCTTCAGTAATTTTCTTTGAAATTGATTCTTTGGTGCAGAGAACGGCGTGGCATCGTAGTTCGTGCTTGAGTTTCTTTCCCTCGTGGCGGTAGACCCAGCAGAATAGCTTGGGGTAGTGCGGAGGGCTCGTGCAGTAGGTGATGCGATGGGACCAGTACTCCGTGAGTCCGTGTTCTTTGGTGATGCCTTTTAAGCCGGAGTTGGAGACGGAGAGCTTCATGACTACGTCTGGCTTTGTGGATTGCTGATAGTTGCGCCACAGCGTCGCAAGCGGCTTCTCTATGCAACCTTCACCTGGAAAAAGAAAAAAGAAACATTTTAATTCCCTTATAATTTGCATTTATAAGTTCGTAAATTACTCTGCCGCCAAACAAGTTAAACTGGTTCAAATATTCTGAGGAAAATTAAATAAAATAATCAAGCTTTTTATATGTGTACCTGTGGCTTGGAAAAGTAAAAAATATATCATATTTTATATGGCGAGCTCGTTTGGTAGAACACCTTGCGCTCCGATTGGTCGTGGGTTTGAATCCCGCCAACATGTTTATAACGTCTGGTCACTTCGGAAATTAAACGGGTGGGAGGAATATCGAAATTCCAACCGGGTAATGAACCACCATTGGTAGATGGAAAAACCGTGAAGCTCAATTTGCGTGTTTCGGTCAGTCTATGGATTTCCGAATGCTCGAAGTACATAGTAGGTCGATAGCGCATCATTGACTGATATATCTCCTAACATCAAGTGAGCCTCATATTCGTCTGTCGATATCTAACATAAAAAAATAAAAATACAATAAAACATTTTCTATTGTTACGTGCTATGAGTTATTACTTAAAGTATTTACTGTTCAATGGTTTGTTTAGGAATTTAGAGCGAGCAGAGCGTGGGCTGTTTCGCCTACGTATTCACGTGACATTCGTCATCTGTTGGGATCTGATTGATAACGAATCAATCAGGTACTTCTCGGTGGTAATGCCGAGGTGAACTACGCATACCATACTGTATAAGGTACTCGCGTATGACATTGGTTCATTACTATAATACCTGTTTAATTACGTCCTCGATGGAATTGGCATACTGATATAAATGCACGCTATCAATTAATGCTTTCATTATGTAGTCTGTTGTTATGATGATTTATAGAAGCTAACACCTAGCCTTAACAATTTCCCACTTAAGTTTTATAAATCCTCCTAACACAATTTCCGTATTAAAGAAGTTTAACCTAAATTAAACAAATCAAATACCAGAAAATCATCTTCCTTAAATAAAACCGTTTATGATGTGAATGAATATTGAGAGCCTTAACATACTATCTTGCCCTTGAACAGGTTAAAAACCTGTGACCCTTAACTCCCCAAGATACAATTCACCTCTTCCGGTGAACACGTAAACGAACCGTGAAGAACTACGTTTCGTTTAGCTTTCAGATCATTTTTACATTTAATGTTGAAGCCCTATCTGTATTATTTCTACCAAAGATGAAGCTGAAGATGCACTGAAGGTATTCTTTGTTGATAGAATAACCTATACGTAGACATTTTAGAATTTCTTGTCTAGTCTCTTCTTTCAATATATTGAAACAATAACCCATAATACAGATAAAAAAATAATTTAAACTTTTGACGGGCCCGTTGGCGCGTTCGGTAGAACACCTACCGTTCGCATCGATGGGTCATGGGTTCGAATCCCAGCGGGACGACATGGTTATAATTTTCTGTAAACATGTCTTCCTCACGTCTGGTAACTTCGGGCATTGAACGGGTGGGAAGAATATCGAAATGCCGACCGGTTAACGAACCACCATTAATAGATAGAAAAACCGTAAAGTGCATATTGCGCGTTTCGGTTTCAGTCTATCGAATGCTCGAAGTAAGAAGTAGGTCGACAGCATATCATTGACTGATGTTCTGTGGCTGGGGTATCACCTACCATCAAGTGAACTTCATGCTCGTCTGTCGATATCCAACAACAACAAAAAGCAAAGTAATTCTAAACAGATATTATTTAATCATCTATTAGTGGATTTCATTCGAAACTTTTAAGATCGTTTTAATTTGAGCTAGGTCCCATGATAATGATTAAGTGCATTAAATATTTTATCTGGATACAAATTGCCTAGATGAAATTTCTAATAAGCAATAAGGTCACCTTTAAGTCGTTAGTTAAGTTTAGTTTTTAAATAATGATTTTATGTATTATAGTCTAAACCCTAAGGTTATTAGTAAAGAGTTAAATAAATATGTAAATTTAAATAAAATACTGTATACCGGATTAAAACGCGATTTATTATTTAAATTATTTATCCCGACGTTTCGGATGCTTTTCAGCAACCGTGGTCGCGGGAGACTGAAAGATGACAGTTGTCTTATATTTGAAATGTCACAAAGTTGCCATATTTAATTCAATTAAATTAAAAAATATATATATAATCTATTAATTTAGGTAACACAATGTACACCTATGAACGTGAATAAAAAATAATACATATTAAATTACTAATATTACTTATATTAAATGCTTCTAATTTTACATTTACTACCAGTTCACAAATCAAGGGCGTAGAGCGTACGAGAAGAACTGGCAAGAAACTCGCCGCCACTCTTTTTAATCGCCAAGTTTTTGTTTTACAATAATTACATATTAACGCCATCTATTCCTACGGAGTTGATATTTACTGTAATTTTCTATATTATGACAATATTGACTAACGGTGTCCTCTTGTTTTTTAGTATGTTTGATTTGGACTTGACTAAAAAACAAGAGGACACCGTTAGTCAATATTGTCATAATATAGAAAATTACAGTAAATATCAACTCCGTAGGAATAGATGGCGTTAATATGTAATGATTGTAAAATAAAAAACAAGAGGACACCGTTAGTCAATATTGTCATAATATAGAAAATTACAGTAAATATCAACTCCGTAGGATATGTAAAGATTGTAAAACAAAAACTTGGCGATTAAAAAGGGTGGCGGCGAGTTTCTTGCCAGTTCTTCTCGTACGCTCTACGCCCTTGATTTGTGAACTGGTAGTAAATGTAAAATTAGAAGCATTTAATATTAGTAATATTAGTAATTTAATATGTACTATTTTTTATTCACGTTCATAGGTGTACATTGTGTTACCTAAATTAATAGATTATAATTTTTTTTTTTTATTTAATTGAATTAAATATGGCAACTTTGTGACATTTCAAATATAAGACAACTGTCATCTTTCAGTCTCCCGCGACCACGGTTGCTGAAAAGCATCCGAAACGTCGGGATAAATAATTTAAATAATAAATCGCGTTTTAATCAGGTATACAGTATTTTATTTAAATGTGTGATACTCGCGTTAATAAAAGACAATATTAAATATGTAAATACAACAAACCAGATTGCTCTGGCACTAAAACTTAATAATTTATTGAGTTTGTACACGTCACACGTCAACATTCGCGGAAACGCTGGCGGTTAACATTAACACCGCCATTATAAAATTTACATATCCTACACTAAATGTATTCACTTGTGATTATAGACAATATGCGGGCCCTAAAATAAAAATATACTAATTATAATAAGTCGCAAATATCTTTCAGGAAGGGAAAAATCAAAAAACACGACGAGAATTCGCTTATTGTTTATACATCTGATAAAGTTCAATGTACTGATGTTAAAGTAAGTATTAGCAATACTTGTTAATACTTAAAAAGTTATTTTATTTGAGAGGGCGATAAGCCTTCTTTAAACAGAAACTTTATTATGATTCGATATTCTCTTTACAACATTCTGAAAAAGTGCGCGACTCTTGTTGATCAAACCACTTATCTGTGTATGTGAACACACTCTAGATAAACCAAACCACTACATATGTTTCGACCAACCGAAAATCCTTGCAAGAGAAAGTAGATTCTTTCCCAGACTAGTAAGCGAGGCTATTGAAATTAAAAAACATCCTAACTTCAGTAGAGAAGATGGTTTGAGACTTTCCAACACCTGGGATCCAGTAATTAAAAATCGTAAACCCCAAATCAAACATACTAAAAAACAAGAGGACACCGTTAGTTAATATTGTCATAATATAGAAAATTACAGTAAATATCAACTCCGTAGGAATAGATGGCGTTAATATGGCAACTTTGTGATATTTCAAAAATCAGACAATCATCTTTCTGTCTGCCCGTGCCCACAGTTGCTGAAAAGCATCCGAAACGTCAGGATAAATAATTTAAACAATATAAATTTAATCCGGTATACAGTGTTTTATTTAGAAGTTGATGAATGTTCGTACACAAAGTACCTACACGATAAACGTACTATTAGATGCAACATAACATGCATCAGTATCAGGGCAGTTCATTTTGGGACCAACTACGTATATCTATTTAAATTAAAAATATTTATAAACATTTTTGGAATCGGTCGGCCGCGCGCCGCTCTGTATCATTCAAAATTATGTTGCTAAGGCAGGATTAAACTGTCCTTCTTCTTCAAAAATAACTGTTTATAAATATTAAATTGATATATAAGTATCAATAATATTGTTGATTGTCCCTTAAGGCTGTCGCTTTGAAATACTTAAAATATTAGGTATTTTTTACTTTTGAGTTTAAGTTTCGTTTGGTAGATTACTGACATTTTATCTATATTTCATTTGTTACTCATTGGAATTTTACTATAGTAAATGAACATAGTAATTTTAATGCCTACATAAAATAGATATATAGAGAATTATTTTAAACTTTTGACAATATAAAAGTTATCTCCTACTCAATTTATTGTCTAATCTCTACTTATATTTTAAATGCAAAAGTAAATCTGTTAATCTTGTCTGATGATTTTGAAAAGAATATGGATTCATATCATAAGGAAAACATGAATCCTTTGCAAAAATATAGTACCTACTCTTTTAACTCCGAGGAACCTTGACAAGCAAGTCCTGGATCCGAACGAAACTTTACACATTATCCTACCCACGCAGAAATATTTGCTACTTTCTGAACATAGCTAAGAAAAAAGACAAGTTTAGAGATAGTATTTTTTTCTATAAACATCATTAATATACAATAAAAATCGAAACCAGTTTATGATTCTAGAAAATTCTTTGAATTCATTAATCACGAGAATGACCTGAACGACTTTGTTCCGTTAAATATTTACTTTTTGTTTTAAAATCTCATCTGTGTAGTTACGGTGCTCTAACTCGACAATGGATTAGCATAAAGACTGGTTTGGTTGGTTCTACAATAAATACGTATATGTAAACTTTTTACGTATGAAGAGCTTCGTGTTTTGATAATTTTCACTCAATAATTTCAAATAACTAAAATACATTTTGTTGTCATCCACAAAAGTTGTACACTACTTCACCTCAGGGCCGGACCTAGGGGAGGGCATCCGGGGCTTCAGTACCGGGGCCTCAACAAAAGAGACTTCGAAAAAAGGGTTTAAAGATCCGATGACTGATGAGTAAACAACATTTCCTTTTATATTATTTTTTCGCTGTTTTACCTTACCTATTGTACTTTGTACAAACGTGATTATAATGTTACATTTAAAAAAAAAACATTTTTTTTTTGTAAAATAATTTCATTCACTGCCCCACTCTTCATTGCCCCAATGGAGGCATTGTCCTTGGCACCTCTAAATCGGGGCCAGCTTCAATTTGTTCTCAACGAGGTTTTGTGGCCGACTGCTACGAAAAAATAGCGATAGCGGCCGTCTACTCCATATTTATAATATTTATTAACCGACTTCAAAAATGGAAGAGATGTATGTTTGTGTAAGTTATATGGTGTATGTTTTTTTATGTCATTTTTAAAACAGAAAAGATTATTAAAAAATGAGCTCCAATAGTTTATTAAGTTTTCGACGAAAATTGACTCAATCATGTTTTTATTTCCGTAGATTTTTAGAACATTTCTTCATATTTATGAGGTTTTTTTTTCACCGCTAAACATTTTTAGCTTTCATTAATCACTTTTATTTGAAGTCAAATCCCAAAATTGTTGTCCTATAAGCCCATAAAAGCAATATTACACGAAGACTCAACGGTTTCCTGGTAAATACCTCAAACATTTCTATAAAATTTTAATGCTTTAAATTTATATATAGCCGTTTCTTATATATCGTAGAAATAAAAAGACATACTATAAAGGCACTTATTTTTAGCATATTTTTTGTGGATTGTATGCACGTAATCTCAAACTAGTTTCGAATAATAATTAATTATATTTGCATATTTTATTGAAAGGTCTGAATAAAAATTATTCGCTATATCACACCATTTATTACCTCTAATGTCGCACTACATAAATGTCATACAAAATTGAAAATTTTACAATATCGTTAAAGAACACCTAACAACTGCTATGACGGTTGTTGAGTGCACGATTTATATCAAAATTATATAATAAACATCAGTATGACACATCAGTCCTAAAAGTTCCGTAAATGATGGTCACCGCATATTTACCAACATTATGTAATGGTTACATCATATGTAATGGCCACTGCCTTATGCAAGTCAACGCTCGTAGCTCATAGCCTGTCGAATGGTTGACGAAACGCACATATGTATTTGTGCCTTCCGCATGTGATGTTTTGCAAGATATTTTCCATCCTACTTATAATTGTTCCTTCTTTCTAAATAAGATATTAGATAGAGGCGTATTTTATTTGCCACCATATTGGTTTATATATAGTCTATCTAGATGAAAACTATATAAAAAGCAGAAGGAGCCTACGGTAGTGGTGGTCCGCTTCGCGTCTCATCCGCGGAGCGTGCCGGTGATCGCCCGAGTGCGCAATTTCTGCGCCCACTCCAACGACCGCCCTATTTTGTTAGGGCGCGACCCCGCTTCCCCCTGCATGCCATCTTCTGGCGATATCAGGGTTCCGTCTTTCCGCCGCCTCCGGCGGGCGGAAAGACGAAGACAACACGTTTCGTTTCGTTTCGGTTGTGGTGACGTACGAACGAAATTATAATATTATTTAGAACGTTCCTGTTCTCTTTCTAATAAAGGTCGATAATTATTCTCATTTACAAAAGTAATGAAAAGTAAAAAAGCTGATTGCTTAAAGGCTCTATGAAATCAAAGTGCCTTTATCTGAACATATTATTTATTTGTTGAGACATACTGAAGAAATAATAAAGAGAAATTGTTTTCAAAATGTCTATCGCTTTTTGTCTAGGTCCAACTGTAAACGCAACAGAGAAACGATAAAAACTGTAGAAAATAAAAGCAAGGTTACTTTTTTATATGAGATGTTGAGCGATGTTATGAAAAGTGAGACCACGACCACAGGGAATCAGTTATGTATTTGCGACCTATTTTTTTTTAAATTATACGTTTAGAGTATTCTTCACGGCTTTTCCATTTCCATCCAGTGGCCTTCTTCCAGTGAACCCGTTAGAATAATTCGTTAGTTAGAATGAATATTTCTCAATAACCCACAAACCATGGATGCAAGGATGGCGCCATTGCGAGTACGAGTAATGTCGTCAAATTATTGAAAAAATCTCGCCGATGTCTATTACCTAAGCGCTTCCATCCGAACAGGATTAACTCTGAACCAATTATTATAATTACAAGTCACTTTCACTTCATGAGAGAATAGAGGTCGTTGACTCCATCTCAGAGTTGATACATTATTATGTAACTGTGTGTTTAGCTATCTGATACTGTTTAAATTTATTATTATGTATGGACTCTATTATTTTATTTTAATAGTCATAAGACTTATTTCAATGAATAGTTATGTATATATGATAACTTTTAATTTATTTATGTTAATATAAGTTTTCTTTAAACTGCATCTGGCGTCAATTAAATTATAATTGTTCATTGCTGGTGTCGAAATATACTAAATCGCATTAAACGTGCAGTAATTAAGTTATAATTTTGTCTGTGGTCTACAGTCCTTCTCTATTCACTATGTCCCAGAAGTTTGTATAAATAACCTCAAATTCTTATACATATATAACATATATATGTAGAATAGAATAGAAAAAAATTATTCAGATAAAATCACCAAACATACAACAGTAACAATAACACAAAAAGCAAAATTAGACAATTAGAAACAACAAAAGTTACAACTGCAATAATTGGTGACCTCCGAATTGGAACACCACTCAGTATACATTGGAGCCGAATGCGACCCCAACACTGATTTTCAGTGGCTCCCAATGTACATGATAAGACGAGTTTTGCGTTTAATTAAGGGTGATTTGGTGTTCGTTTTCAAGTATCAAACAAGCGTTAAGCTTGCACTTAGATAAACTTACCCTTGGATCAGCTACTTGTACTAAAATAAACAAAATGACATTGTTTTATGTTAACATTCCGTAATCTTCCCCGGTGTAAGCTTATGTTTAAACTCGACGCCGTCGTAACTTAACGCGAAGGGCGTAACGACAAGTGTGCAATCGGGTCACGTTATTTCTGAATGATTTAATGTCTAAGCCACGAGAAGAGCGACAAAACATATACACATTAATGTTTTTTTTTATTTATTTATGTTGTGTTGGCAATTTCTGATTCACATAAATATCAACAATTTCTGAAGGTTGCGATCCTAATTGAACTATTCTGAGATTATGCACCTACCTATATCTTATATGTGCAGAAGTGGTAAAAATTTAATTTTAGGTGATACACAAAGTTGTATTTATTAAGTCATTGATATTTTATTTAAATTATGCTGTAATATTCTATTTAGCCGAAATAAATGTATGCCTCGAACCTAGAACCTCAGGTGTTAAACTCAACACATAATGTGGTGGTCAGTTTTTGGGATAGTTTAATCTCTCATCCGCTAATCGCTCCGCTCATGGTGAGGCCACACGTAGGGCCACAAACCGGTGGGTAAGTAGGTAAGCGCTTTCACCGAACTGTCAGTTCAGGTACTCGCTCAGGTACGCCGTTTATAGCGCGTGTTTACTTCCTATAGGCAATAATAATAAGCAAGTTTTCTTAATAAATGTATAATCAAAGTCAACCTGAGCACAATCCCTTCGTCGAATAGTTGATATCTAATATGTAAATTAAGTGAGACAAGCGTCAGGTTGTGGGTTTTAAAAAAGCCATTCCGTTGTCATTCTAATGGCGCCCTGGAAATATATCGAATCAGCTGGTAAACAAACTGCCGTACATAGGTGAACAACCCTCGAAGCTTCAAACGTCAAAGATGGAAAAGCAGTACCAGGTTTAAAGTATTTCACCAGTGACATTTATAAAATTTTATCAAAATCTCTTCAGAATTTTTGTCGTAACGATTACAGTGAAACAGCTGATGGCTGATAAGCACTTTTATAAATGTCAGAAGATCGGTTTTAAATAATAAAATTGAAAAGATATAGTATCGAGTCAGGTCATTACACGTAATGCTCCATTGTTGGACCGGGCGAGCCATTGACCGCATAACTTGTCGCGTTAAGGCACCAACACATTAGTGATTCCGTTCACAGATTATTGTTATTGCTCGTATCTATTCTTAGACTGATTTAAAAAAATTGTAAAGCATAGATCACAGATTCAAATCCCCCCGTAATACGACACGTTTATAATTTTCTATAAATACGTTTTGTTCAATATATGTATATCTTAATCCGGATAATGAACTCGAAGTAAAGATACTTCGGCAATCATTGATATATTGATGTCCCGTGGCGAAGGTCCTGGCCCTACCATCGAGTGATCACCATTCGATTCCTGAGATAAATTATATCTTTATGAATATATAAAGTAAAATATATTGAATATAATATGAAGCAATAACTTGGTAATTAATTATAGTGCATCTTAAGTATTTTAGTCAAAATGTAGTATTTCTGTTCAATATAAAATACTCTTAAATAATTTTGCGGAAGCGATACGTTTCCTAAAAGGGTATTTCCGTAAATATTTAACGACAGCTATAACAAATTGCTAAGGTTGTAACTGCAGCTGTTTTACTTCCTAGCACATTATTTTTCCACGTTTTTGTTTTCACCAAAATATACTTTGCCTAAATCGGCCAAACGGGTTCAATATTAATTAATTTCTGTTTTTTTTAAATCGTTAAAAACATGAACTAAAACCTGAATTTCATAATTGCAAAAATCAAGGAGTAATAATGAAGTCAAAACTCCTCGTGATTTTTATAAAACATGGCCTACGTTCGAACAACTCGCGAAAAAGTATTCGTATCAATATCGTCAATATAACATATTTGTTGTATGAGTTGTATGAGAAATTAACCATTATAGCATTTATCTTTTTAAGAAAATTGTGAATGTTGTTGACTGAATTAAATAAATAAAAAAAATCAAATATAGATGTCGTTGGTTATTCATTTATATACACCCACAACAATCTCGCCATATTCCCCCCTTTTAGCCTAATAATCAAATATCCACGCATCCTCATATTCTTGCATTCACAATATAAGTAGGATATATTATTTGTTGTGGGTGTTCGCGAATTACATTAACGAAGCAATCACGACTAATGTGTTTACGCGCGCGACAAACACGTCTTCGTTCAACAAATAAATCGCTCCTCCCAATAACTTTCTACATAAATTCGTTGGAATCTTTCAGCTATGTTAATACATACATACGCATATTACATTATACATACTTATTGGTTCTCTTGCCCATTGGGGTAGGCAGAGATCACAGATTTCCATATTATGCTCTAATCCTTGCATACCACTTTAGCTATGAATTTATATTCACCCCCTGTTTGTTTAAAACTCGAAGTGGTCAGATAAGATGAAAATATATTTATATTAAAACCATATCAGAGACGATGGGAATAAAATTAGGAATATAACTCAAGGTAGGTGAATTCACCACTCACTCACCACAATGAACGGCCCTACGTCCATTTACAATTGATTAGAACTTAATTACTATCAGTACTTAGTAAGGTTCGGATTTCGATTTTGAGAGCCAAAAATTAAGAGAAACTTGTGTCTTGATACACTTAGTAAAGTAAATGCAAAATATTATTATTATAATGTATAAAAAAACCGAATTGCTATCCCTAGTGGGGCGGACGCATTTCTCAGTCTATTTCACTTGTAAATTTTCTTTACCAGTGATCAGCCTTGGAAACGATTTTTTAAACTTGCTTTTCCCGGTATTCGACCCGGGAACTGCTAAACACAACGCAATAACCAATTAGCCACGGCAGCAATCCTATTATTATTATTATATATGTCGACGCAAGACAGTCATAATAACAACTAATTTTAATTTAGAATTGATTTATTGATCTATTTTGTAATTATTATTTCTAATTTCCGTTTATTATGATTATTTACTAGTTATTATAGCATCAAACTAAATTGTTTTAGAATAAAATAAGGAGTTTGTTGTCGTTATGGACGACAAACTATTACTCATTATCGTTTAAAAATTGATTATAAGTAAAATAAGCCAATGGTAATTCATGTCTCGATTTTTAAGCGATGATGAATAGATTTCTAGCCTTTTTGTTAAGGCTTAAAATAATTACAATCGGTGAGATTTTATATTGATTAAAACAAAGTCAAAAAATGACTAGTGTTATGTTTTAAACCCGAATTGAAATGTTTAAATGTTAAAACTAACTTAATAAATAGTTTTTAAGAATTTAGATAATAAACGCAATTAAGAATTAAGTTTAGTAAAAGTGTATTGCAATATTAAGATAATGTATTGACTTAACAACGCCATTTCTGACCTGGTGCTGTGAGTTAAGTTCAAAGAACATTATTCTGCGAGCTTGGCTCGAGGAAGGTGGCCTAATAGAACCTGTGAGTAACTATTGCTATTATAAGTCAAATTTAAATGTGTGAATTGTATAATCTGTTTTAGTTTTGTAATAATTAAAAGTATTCTGGTAAAGTGTTTTGTTATTTGCAAATGAGTGAATCCGAGGGTAGTGACGTCGGCACTGCCGACGTAGTTATTTTAAAAAGCCCTGCTGATCATCACGCCCCGACATATATTAAATCAATTATTATTTTACTAGTCATGCCATTATGTATCGATCACAGAACATTGCATTGAAAGCGCGCAACATTTTTAAGTATATATACGTAGGCGAATATCTCGTCCGTTAAAAAAAGACGTACATATTACATAGTGGTCCAAATACGTATAAGTAGTTTTCAAGATTTCTTTATTCTGTATGATCATGAAAATGAAACATTTAGCTAATTGAGACTTGAGAGTGCATGACCGCCAGGGTCATTGACCGGATGAGATTAGTAAAGCGACATGAAGGGAATTTGTTTATCGTCCATATGAGATGATCGAGCTTCGTTTTAAAGCTCATACCAAATACCTCGTTTTAATCTAAAACTGATTTAGTTCCGAATTTATAGCTTTAATATTCATAGTAGCAACTGTTAAATATGGACCTTAAAGTTCTTTTTAAATATTATAATCCTTGAAAAGTCCATTAGCAGATGGTGGAAGTTCTATGTAATCAAAACCAATTCACTTGTACCGAATGCTAAAATGCCGGGCTAGCATGACAAGCGCGACAAAATTTTGTCTACCGCTTTCTCGTGTTTTAATCGACTATCGCTTTATTTCTTTCGGGTCTAACATGACAATTACACTTAAAACTCGACTTTTAATATCAAAAATAGATACATTTGTCGATCGAGATAATATCTTTTCTATCAAAATTGTCGATGTCGAGATATAATATATCGAGATATTTAACATCTTAGTTTGTCTTCTCTCGCGCGAGATATATCTCGTGGCGGTCATGCTAGCCCGGATGATTTACCTACTACTAACACATAGCACTAACATATCTGAAGATATTGAAGTAACAATAACTTCGATGTCTCGTTTTTTTTTTGACAACTTTAAACATAAAAGTAAGATAAAACAAATTGCCCCATCCATACATACGTTTAATCTGATATTTATTGGCTGAGATCACGTCAACGATACTTTAACTGCTTTATGTGTCGTAACTTTATACCTCGTATCGTACACTATAAAATACATATTAACTTATATTAAGAGGATTCGTAATAAAATCTTTACTCTTAAAGTCGTATTATAATTAATTACATATTCTTTAGTTTCTAATTATATTGTTTTATGTCAGTAATTATAATCGTTTTATCTGTACTTTAATGATATTTTGTTACGTTGTAAAGTTTTTTTATACCAGTAATATATATGATAATAATATATTATGGTAAAAATACCCGAAAGAGATAAATAATACCTTTTTTTACAGTTCACTTTTTACATTTTACATAATCCTATTTAAGTCGCTAGCTTGTTTGCTAAATACATATTAGGTAGTTTACTATGCTACATAATTATTATCAATAATGCGATTAATATCTTTGGTATTTTTTCTTTTCGTCGTACATATTAAAATGTAGCATAGGAGTCAGAGAAACTACGGCTTGCACCTTCAATAAGAATTGTTATTTTTTATATAATAAAAATCTAATTCATTCAATCTTTAAACACTGTTTTATTTGGTCTCAAATGTTAACGTAGTCTAGGGTGGAGCAGCATGGTTTAATAAGTACCTTTTTACCTTTTTTTTAAACAACCCAGATCATAAAATGTAGAAAATATTGATTACATTAATAATGACGACTAACATTTATTTTAATTTGAGGGATGTCGTAAGTATAGAGGTGCCCTGTTTGTTAACTAATGGTGGAATGGTGACACTGAAAGGTTGTTAAATGATGAAAGTTCTTAAGCGTACCGAAATAAATTTGATAGAAAACCGACAGACTAACTACCCTATACATTTTCAGTATTATAATCAATATGAACCTAGATTTATAATAATGCCTATCTACAGAGCATAGACAAGCCGTTGTTACATTCGCAAGAAATCAAAGACAAACAACAGTGTTGGATTATCGAATCCAACCTATGTATGTTATATGTCGATAGCTAAACAACTACATACTTATAATGAAAAAGAAATTTAATCCAAGGAGTTGTACTAACCAATAAATAAAATCATAACGCAATAACACTGATTGCTGCATTAATATTCATTAGTGTGAGACAGCAATATCTTCAATAATGCCACATTATCTTGTTACTCGCTCGTTATTTCAGCTTTGTTCTTTTAACACAATATTATCATCAATTGTAAGTGACGATACTTCAGACACATTCTCAAATTAACCGATTTAATGGAGGAGTCAGGTTTTTAGTTCTGTTCTTTGTGTATTTGTAGTCAATCTACAGATAATAAGTGGTAAGAGTAGGCCATGCAAAGTATGAGTGACAACGACGACAAACAACACTATATACGGGTCAGTATGTCTTGTATATCTGGTATGTCTTTTTTATGTTAGATATCGACTGACAAGCATAAGATTCACTTGACGGTAGGTGATACCGCAGCCACATAACATCAGTCAATGATGTGCTATCAACCTACTTATTACTTCGAGCATTCTGTATCTATAGAACCCCAAACGCGCAGTCTGCGCTTTTCTATCTATGAACGGTGGTTAGTGACTCGGGTGGAATTTTGATAATTATCCCATGCGTGTTCTGTATGTATGGTGTTATTGTTTACTAATTTGTATGGTGTTACATAATATGTTACAACCTTCTATATATTTTAACATACTCCATATACATATACGTATGTTATCGATGAAGTAAAGCATTCGCCTTGGAAATTCTTCCATCTATTAATCAAAGATTCGCTGCCAAAATCTATTATTTTACTTACTGTTCAAAAAGTGTCAAAGAAACAAAGATTACCTGCAATGAAAACAGAAACATTATTGCAATTTACACTATAAGTTCAATAAATTTTGCGCAATTTAGTTACCAAATATTATGTACATATTCATCTACAAATTGCTGCTACGTAGGTACGTACAATAATATTATATGGTTCAGTAACCCAATAGATTTTATTTATTTTCCAGTCAATATTTTTGGAAACAGTTGTTGATACCGATAGAGGGAATCAAATAAATCATAATTATAATACTTTTAGTCTAGAAATATAGGAGTAGTCAGTGCCTACTGTAATATTTAAATGTATTTTCAATTTTGATGTACAAAAATGTGACAAAATGTATTTACATTCAAGCTTTGAAAAAAACAAGAATTTTAATTATTATTACTTCGTGTGTAGATGTATAGTATAATAACATGTAATATTATCACAATACTGCCAACACTTAACTGCAAATGGTAGCAAGTACAATGCATGTCACGATAAGTTTACAATCGCATAAATTGTATCATCGGTGATTACGTAATAAGACACTTGCAGAATTAACGAGATATATTTATATATTTTTTCAATAAAATTTCTTGACGAGGTAAACTACAAATTAAATGTGTGTTTTATGTAGGTTATTGGTTTGTTCATTGCGGTTTGTGTAGTAAACTAGTAATAATAGGTGCTGAAATATTACCAATTAAACCACAAATGTCTTTTTTTTATTCGTACGTGTTTGGAAAAGATATTTAGGTAGTTCTGAATGTGTGAACTTCAATCAAAATGTTTCTCGTATGCTTGTTGCATTAAATTCGATACTTTTATTGAGAACCCCGACCAAAGTTTTTTTTGACAAACCCAACTAATCCAGGACAACAGCTACAACTGTCATTTACCACTGACAAATTTGTTGTTGTCTATAATTGTGACCTGTTGTAAGAGACCATTCTTATGTGGAAATACGCAGGCGAAATAGGATGAAACGCACTGATATGTTGTATTGTTGTGACACGCTTAAATATAAATGTAATGTATGCTTTACTTCAATTTTCATAATAGGTACATAGAATTGGTCTGTGACTAACAAAAACTTAAAGTTTAAAGTAAAAAATAAACTAAACATCGCATGTGTTAGGTACCTACTTAAGAAAAGGTTCAGTATTTCTTTACGAAAAAATCTACGATTATATAATAAAATCTCTTACGACCTGCGGCGACTTATTTCTGTTTATTTCAAGGTTGCAATTAAGAAAACTCAATAAAAAGCTAATTACAATATCAACTGTGCATAATATGGAAGATAAAATACTTAATCTGATTCAAAAACAGGAAATATTTTATTGATCGTAATAATTTAAATATTGTTTGTCGTCGTTAGATATAATTTAATATTGCATTGTTATTTTTTATTTGCATAAAAAGTTGTACCTTTAAAAATTTTATAATCTCTTAAATTTCCTGCCATTTTTTTTGCTAAAATTAATAAAAGTACGATTTAAAAGTTCTTATTATATTATATCTGAATAAAATTTTCTTTAACTTTCTGTTGTTCTATCGTAACTTAACCAAGTTTAAAACTAGTAGAGAAGCTTAAACCTTACCTATCCCGAGAAAATATTCAAGTTTTTCAATTCGAGCCGTGGATAATATTTTTTTTATGTAATTTAATACATACATTCTCTTAAGATTACATCAAATTATTGGTTCTAAAAAAACTCAAAGGGTATGTTGCATGGGTAAAATGTATTGTAATAGAAAGTATATTTTTAGGAGGATTTAAATGTTTCAATTGCGCATTAAGCACCAAAGTATCTATTTTATAGCATAATTATATAGTTAATTAATGAACCGATTACCTTGTACAACGGCATTAAAGGTTTTCTTACGAGGTTTTCAATGTAAATCAGAAACAGATATGAACATCAATTAGGTACAACTAGAATGCAAAACGATCACGCAACTAATGTATGATTATGCACAAACTAATACTTAACCTACTTTTGTATTTACTCGTATCGCGAACAACGCATATGCAAAGTTATTTTAATGCAACCGCATTAATGAGTAATATTGTGCACAGTTGTAACAAGACTTCAAGCTTGTTTGATAAGTGGGCTATGAAATTAGTATATAATTTCATAAGTAATTAACGTAATATTTCAATTGATTTTTATCCCTAAATTATAATATATTAATAATTATTATCTGTAAATTTTTTTTAATTGGCATCAGATAAGAATATAGTGTGGGTGCTAGAAATAAAACATTTTTCTATTGTAATTATAATATAATTGTAAATAAAAAGAATATACTGTTCAGGCATGTATCGCACTTGTCTTTACGTGAATGTATGAACATGTACATAGGTATATAGATTTGTACAGATTGTCCAGCCGCATTTGCTCAAATATTATTACATGTATTTCTAAAAATCTTTGCTATACAACTAAATCAACAACTCGAAGTAATGTAACAGATTATTTATTTTTATCATTAGCCGTTTTCGGTAAAAACAACCTTTCAAATAAAAGATTCCGGTATATTAATTAAAATGACGTAAAAAAAATCCTTGAAAACCTTGTTTTTCACCATCCTATTGAATGTGTAACTAGCGACACGCCCCGGCTCCGTACGGGTGCAGTGTAGATGTACTATACATAAAAAATTGTAGCTTTCTGTTAGTGAAAGAATTTTCAAAAAGTAGATCCCCCTGAGAGATTACCCCTTACAAATTCACAAACTTTAACTCTTATAATTAAATGTTGAGCACAAACTCGCTACCTCCACAGCCACGCATTAAGTGTGGCTCCACGAGTGTCGTGTGGCAATCACGCGCAGGCAGGAAGTGGTCCCGGCGCCGAGCGACCACGTGACTTCCGCTCGCTGTCGTCACGTCACGAAAGGTTTCCCTGATACCCGAAGCCATTCATTGCTATACGGGTGTGTGAAGGCTAGATCTTTGTACGATACATCAATCATTTCCGGAATGATAGATGAAATGAGCTACAACCAACCACCATGGTTATACTTTATAGTACATACTAAAGCACCAGAGTTCAGAGGACTTGGATACGAAAAATATTTTAGGCATATCAGATGGAAAAATGGAATGTTTAGCCAAAACTAACCATCTTCCATTCTTAGGGCTCAAATCGTATCCGCAACATTTAATTCAAATTAGTTAAGTAGTTTCGCCGCGAAATGTAGAAAATAGTTACTCTCGAAGTCATTATTAATTAATTATACAGACTTATCTATATCTATAGAGAATTTATCTCATTATCTCTCAATTATTCACATTTATATTTGCTTTATTAAAAGTTTATAAAAGCATTTAAGCAATCATTACGCCTTGTTTAGTTTCAAAACAAAGAAAATATATATAGATGAAAAAGAAGAATTGTGTCTACATAATTTGTAAGGATTATTCTTCACAAATAACAAATGACCTTTCATCGCCATCTTATAAAACAGCCCGGCTCAGCTTCAAGTTACGTAATTGTTAATTTTGTGACCTTTGTATTATAAAACATTTGCAATTTCTCGAATCTTCAACACACTAACACAAATTTAGACGGAAGACATTTCCATGTGCTACTTTATTCTGATTGCGTAAGCGATTTGTTTATTGACGTTTGGTTAAGTTTTTATTTAGAACTAGCTTTGCTTTCAACATCGTACACATAAATGTACAATAGATTTATAGCGACCTAAAGCAATTCTTTGAATAAATGTTACAAGTACATCTACATTCTACACCGTGTGGCTTAGAATAGACAGCTACTTTTCTAAAATAATAATATGAGAAGAGGATTAGGAGCACGTAATGCTGTTCTTGTTAAATTTCCGAGATCCCAAGATCCCAAGATATTTCATAGATAGAAAAGTGTCGATTGATTATTAAAATAATTAAAATGCCCTATGACTTCTTGGTGTTGTACACAATGTGTAATTTTTATTGACCCCAGTTCGTCAGATGATACGCAGGTTCAATTCCTATCCAAATCTTTACCGTATTACGACATCTGTAAGGTAGGTAAACCGGCGTCACTGATTTCCGTCTTTCATAAAACAAAATACTGGATTTATCGAGCTCACTTTCTCCTTCTTTCCGACCGTAAGTGAAATTATTTTGTCGTTGTTATTTTGTGGACGTCTCGCGAAACTCAACGATTTGGTTTGCAGATCTGAGAGATCGGGAACCTGCTACGAATATATTATATTAGTAAGGTTTTTCAACCTCGAAATATAAGTTAGGATACTTTGCCTCTAAAATCTAAAATCCTTAAGAAAGTAATTTATTCTCCATTAAAGTGAAAACAATGATATTATTGTAGCCTAACCTGAACACAAATCTTTCGGAATATGTATCTTACGTACAAATATAGATTATATCAGAACATTTTGAATATTTTGTTTATATCAGATATCGATAGTTTAGCGTGAAGCAGCCTTGTTTGTTGGTGAGTTGGTGTATACCGTCAATCAACATTAATTAATAATGCTCTGTGGACCTCATATTTCGACCTTTGGGAATAATCAATGTAGTTTCAATCAGTCAGAAAATCTGACATAATTTTTTGTTAATATACAAATAGATTTCATAAAAAAGTATAAATATTCAATGTATAAAAAAATGAAATATCAAATTCACAACTGTACGTAGATTTGGATGGTCAAATTAAGTCGCCTGGCCTTCAAAGTGCACTGGCGAGAGGACCACAATATTATATGCAATTACTGTAATTTTATTACACGAAGTAATTGGCAAGTCTTTCCCCAAGAACCGGTCTGACTACTTATTAACCGAGGATATGAAGGCTTTTACTCCAAAGTTGCGGAAAATAACGATTTTGATGATCCTTTGTACACACAATTGGAAAGGAGATTAAATATATAAGAAAATATACAGGATTACATCAAAAAGCTTTTATTCTGTTGTAAGGCTGTATCTACATTATTGTTTTCTTTTATATTATTCAACAAAAAACAAAACAATCGTATATTGAAATTTAAAGGATTTCAATTATTTATTAATTTTACATAAGGAAATGCCTGTATTTATTATATTGTAGTTTTCTCTTTGTAAATAAAATAATCACACCGGAATAGTATTTTAATAAGATGTACTACTTTTACATTTGATTTCTCTGCTGTTCCCCAGACTTCTTGTTGAGACTTTATCATTTATATAATATAATTATAAATTATATATCATACTATGTCACGCAGTCTACCTGCCAGTGCTATTATATTACTTCAGATGTGTTCTGTATCCTGTTTCCAGGTTAATTGACTATCTAGAATTAGGTCAAGACATGTTTCTTTTTAATTTGTTCATTCCTTATACTCTCTTCTACTGGATACTGGTCTAGTACTTGTTGTTTTATTGCAAATATCATATAGCTTTGAATGTGTTGATAGTGAGTAACTTCGATTGTAACCAGTTACGTAAGATTTCAAGATCATGTTGCAATTTGTTTATCATTACTGTATGTTTTCATTTTTGTAGTTGTTAAATCCCACAAAGTAAACAGATTATAAATTAAAATAAAGTTAAAGAATACAAACGTCATAACGAGATTAGCAAATAAGCCTTCGAGATACACCATCTTTAATCTTGCTTCTATTATATTTGTAGCGTACATTTGTGCAAATAGACCGTGTTTGTAGCGCGCGAACCGGTAACACACTTGCGATTCCTGTGTAATGTGTTTACTGCTTATGGCCAGCGGTGCCTATACTATAAAATATTGCCATTCATAAGAAGCCACTCCAATCCGAGTAGTTGCCACACGGAACGATTGCGAAACTCTGTGGTATTTTCACTGCCATTAAAATTAACCTCTTGACATTTGCGGTGACCGGAGTCATCTGTACAATTAGTGAGGCTGAGGGAGCCTGACTCACTGACTCACGTACGTATGACAATGTTTTGAGCTCATTACAACTACCCGTAGCGTGACGAATATACCAATTATTAAATTGAATTAAAATCTCAATGATTTATAAATAAAATATTATGATAAAGTTTTTGTTTTAACTGAGCTTAAATTATTTTAAAATGAATAACGTAATTATAGGATGAAATATGCATAAAAATAAAATAAAATTTCAAAAATATTGCATCAAGTATTCAGCGAACTGCAAGCGGAACGGACTCCGGTTAAACCTTTTCAAATGTTGCTTCGCGTCGTGTGAATGTTCTCGCAAATAATAAAAAAGTTGCCACCTCAAATAAAATGAGATCTGGTTGCACTGTTAGTAGTTCTGCGTTAGTATGACCATATTTTAATGGTAGGTCCTACGTTCAGAAATAATCATGCTGAAATCATTTCTACTACTTATATTTATCCCGACACTGACGATTCATACTGATGCATTCAATTATTAGGTACTACTAGGTACTAATGACCCACTGATTAAATAAAGTAATAGTAACAGTTCAGTAGGTTCAAATACAAAATGGAAAATATGATTAATCGTTTATTTTATTCCATAAAACATGTTTTGCTGGTAGATATATTTATTACCATAAAATTATAATATTTTATTAACAGTCAAAATACTTCATTATGCCGTGTATTTTTATAATAATTTCTGTGCGAAGAAAATTTTTCGGTAAAGTATTATTTCAAAAAAATTGATAAACGGACTTCCTGCGTTGTCACCTTACTCGGTTCATATCAGGACTAAACTCGAAATACTGGAATATAATCTAATTCTTAAAACCGGTTGCAATAAAATATGGAATCAGCGCCATTTATGCGAAACCAATATAACTGCATGGTGGAGAACTCAATATTAGGTATTAATGAAATACTGTAAATCATATGTAAATCGTTATTCCATTGCTAAAATCAGACATTTGTTCACTACTTAATCATTGTTATCCAAATCTCATCCTCAACAAATCATTATGAATAAGACTAGCACTGTATTTGCGCCAGATGTTCGGATTTGTTCAAATTCAAATTCAAAAATCATTTATTCATTTAGGTAACACAATGTACACTTATGAACGTCAATAAAAAATACATATTAAATGCTTCTAATTTTACATTTACTGCCAGTAATCGTTTTGTTGATACATAGACTGAAGATGACACCTCCCACGTAAGTTGTGGTAACCAACATAGTTTGTGTTCTATGTTACGTTACGTTGTTTAAACTATATGTTTACTTTCATCTATCTTTTCATAATGATACAACTTTATATGTATATATCTTGTTAGTTTATAGGAAATTAAAAATGTTTAGTTTTTTTGTTGTTGAGATATAAATGAAAACAGACAGTTTAGTTTAAGAAACGTAATCTTCACACAATACTGTCATATCACAGAGGGGTCTCAGATTAAGCTCCAGTAATCTATGTCTTCCAAAACTCCATCAATTAGTACCTACTTCCGAAATTAAGATAATAATCCATTCTCGAGGAATTAAGAATTGTGATACAGAATATATAATATATAATATAATATAATATATAATATAATATATATAATAGATGAAATATTTGGAAACTTATAAACTTATATATTGCTTACAAAAAACAAGAGTTTCCATTACGAGTGAAAACAAAAACATAATACATTTTATTTCACAGACATTTACTCATTTGAAACTCTGAGACGTACGCGAACGAAATTATAGATGCCTAATATTTCTTTATTTTCTTTTTTAACAAAAACGTTTTTATGTACCTATGTGTAAAGTTGCATGAAGAGTCTCAATAAACAGGTTTAAGCACACGTTGATACCTGCTTGACGGACTGCCGACTGCGGACTGCTCACGTCACTTGATGGGATTTTATTATAACAAGGCCAAAACATACCATGCTATTTTTGTCACAACGAATATTCATTCGATTCGGTTTATCCTATAACTATTGTAGGTATTAAATACAGCACCTCAAGGATTGTGTCAATCTATACTAATATTATAAAGAGGTAACGTTTGTGAAGTTGTAGGGGGTAACCTCTGGACTTACTGAACCGATTTTAAAAATTATTTCACCATATAAAGCTACATTATCCTCCAGTAACATTTTTACATCTACATTACACCCGTGCGAAGCCGGGGCGTGTTGCTAGTTTAAATATACAATTTTTTTTAGGAATCAATAATCATGATCAAGAGTATGAATACATAACAATAAACATTTTTGATATTTAAATAAAATACTGTATACTCCCGCGACCACGGTTGCTGAAAAGCATCCGAAACGTCGGGATAAATAATTTAAATAATAAATCGCGTTTTAATCCGGTATACAGTATTTTATTTAAATGTGTGATACTCGCGTTAATAAAAGACAATATTATTTTTGATATTACTTCATCGAAACCAGTGCGCTGATACAATCAGTATTGTGGCTTTTGATGCAACATACTATACCAACAGCTGTGTATTTCACCGCTTATAATATTATGATGTTTAATATTTCCTTATGTTTGAGAAAAAAATACATATATTATTTAATCGCAGAGAGTGTAGATTTACATATCTGTAACAGGTTGGAGTTTTAAACAGTTGCTTTGTGAATAAACTATACTAACGGTTTCCGGCCAGTATGAACGCTAAAATGTGACGTAGGAGTATTCAAATTCTATCCCATGATCAAAGCAGAGAGCACACAGCTGAGTCTGGTATAACCTAAGGCTCAAAGTGAAGTGAAATATGTATGTAGGTACATATGTATGTCTAAATCTCGTCAAGTTGATCTGTAGAATTGCCGTCTTCAGTATCTGACAACTAATTACAACCTCGTTGGTTTCAAAAAACAAGCCTATACATTTTTAAAAGGCCCACTTCACATTTTAGACTTTTAGGCCGCGGATATCCATGAGCCTGCTAGGTTATCTTCTCTGTAATAAAAACAAAAGTTTATCGTTGTAATAAGTCTCAAGCTCTTTCATTGAAATCTAACACAAAAGACGCGTCGCAGTGTTGAGATTGTGGAAATTTATAGATGCTTATTGTATATTTTCCATACTACTGGAAGGCGATTAGATAACACACAATAAAACGGTACTAAATGCAAAATATGTTCAACATCATATTACGGACTAGCTGATGCCCGCGACTTCGTTCGCGTGGGGTTTGCTTTTGAGCAAGCTTTCTTCAAATGACATATCCTCCATCCTCTGTACTTGGTGATTTCTTTTGGGAAAGAGCTATCAAATTAGTCACTGACGGTTGATTTTGCATCATATTATCGACACGTTTAATGGTGGTTGAGATTGGGGTTCGAAGTATGATTAGAAATTCAATAGAAATACCATTGTTGAAAAAATTAACCTGACTTTAAAGAAATTTACTTATTTTTTTTATAAATTTAATTAGTGGTGAAGATACTGTATCCACCTCGATATTTATTTCATTTAATTGATCATTTTCATTTTGAGACATTTTTTTTAAATTCCCTTTTCCCGGGATTCCTACTCGGGTTTCCGGTGCTAAATGCGGAAACCTCTAAGATACGAAGACAGTCCTTAAGAAGCAATAAAAGCAATGTCGAATAATCGTAATTCTGTAGAGAAAGGATGGATGAAAAGGTGAAATAAACGATCTCATAAGAAATAATTTTTCATATAATATTTCAATAATACATTTTCTATTTTTATAATATAGTTCTTTAAAAAAATAAATATAAATACAAAAAAAAATATTTCCGTCCAACTTCAGGTTCGAACTCGCATCTGAAGTTACGCAATGGGCCTGCATATCCACTATTCTACGATTACATATCGGAAATGGCGAAATAATCAAAGTATTTCATTTACATATCAAACTGTGATTGACATCTGACAATTCGAAAAAGTTCAACGCGAGTCAGTTTGCATTGCAATTTGGTGATATGGTTTAAAATTATTTTTAAATGATGATAACTTTTCTTTCCGAGAACCGATTTCGATAAAACAAAGCCTATATGTTGCCCCGGGCTTTACTTAATATATTTGTGTAAATTGCATGAAAATCCGTTCAGTATCTTCGGAGATTAGCGTGAACAAACAGACAGACAGACAGACAGACGGACAGACAGACAGACAGACAAGAATCTTAAAAATTGCATTTATGCATTCTGCTACCCTTCTTTTATCACCCCTCTTAATTTCTGGTAAAAATATTTAGTGAAGCGTAATTTCGATCCTACTCTTTTATTATATGTATAGATAGCTGATGCCCGCGACTTCGTTCGCGTGGGGAAACAGACAGACAGACAGACAGACAGACAGACAGACAGACAGACAAGAATCTTAAAAATTGCATTTATGCATTCTGCTACCCTTCTTTTATCACCCCTCTTAATTTCTGGTAAAAATATTTAGTGAAGCGTAATTTCGATCCTACTCTTTTATTATATGTATATTATATGTATATAGATACATATAATAAAAGAGTAGGATCGAAATTACGCTTCACTAAATATTTTTACCAGAAATTAAGAGGGGTGATAAAAGAAGGGTAGCAGAATGCATAAATGCAATTTTTAAGATTCTTGTCTGTCTGTCTGTCTGTCCGTCTGTCTGTCTGTCTGTCTGTTTGTTCACGCTAATCTCCGAAGATACTGAACGGATTTTCATGCAATTTACACAAATATATTAAGTAAAGCCCGGGGCAACATATAGGCTTTGTTTTATCGAAATCGGTTCTCGGAAAGAAAAGTTATCATCATTTAAAAATAATTTTAAACCATATCACCAAATTGCAATGCAAACTGACTCGCGTTGAACTTTTTCGAATTGTCAGATGTCAATCACAGTTTGATATGTAAATGAAATACTTTGATTATTTCGCCATTTCCGATATGTAATCGTAGAATAGTGGATATGCAGGCCCATTGCGTAACTTCAGATGCGAGTTCGAACCTGAAGTTGGACGGAAATATTTTTTTTTGTATTTATATTTATTTTTTTAAAGAACTATATTATAAAAATAGAAAATGTATTATTGAAATATTATATGAAAAATTATTTCTTATGAGATCGTTTATTTCACCTTTTCATCCATCCTTTCTCTACAGAATTACGATTATTCGACATTGCTTTTATGGCTTCTTAAGGACTGTCTTCGTATCTTAGAGGTTTCCGCATTTAGCACCGGAAACCCGAGTAGGAATCCCGGGAAAAGGGAATTTAAAAAAAATGTCTCAAAATGAAAATGATCAATTAAATGAAATAAATATCGAGGTGGATACAGTATCTTCACCACTAATTAAATTTATAAAAAAAATAAGTAAATTTCTTTAAAGTCAGGTTAATTTTTTCAACAATGGTATTTCTATTGAATTTCTAATCATACTTCGAACCCCAATCTCAACAACCATTAAACGTGTCGATAATATGATGCAAAATCAACCGTCAGTGACTAATTTGATAGCTCTTTCCCAAAAGAAATCACCAAGTACAGAGGATGGAGGATATGTCATTTGAAGAAAGCTTGCTCAAAAGCAAACCCCACGCGAACGAAGTCGCGGGCATCAGCTATCTATACATATAATAAAAGAGTAGGATCGAAATTACGCTTCACTAAATATTTTTACCAGAAATTAAGAGGGGTGATAAAAGAAGGGTAGCAGAATGCATAAATGCAATTTTTAAGATTCTTGTCTGTCTGTCTGTCTGTCCGTCTGTCTGTCTGTCTGTCTGTTTGTTCACGCTAATCTCCGAAGATACTGAACGGATTTTCATGCAATTTACACAAATATATTAAGTAAAGCCCGGGGCAACATATAGGCTTTGTTTTATCGAAATCGGTTCTCGGAAAGAAAAGTTATCATCATTTAAAAATAATTTTAAACCATATCACCAAATTGCAATGCAAACTGACTCGCGTTGAACTTTTTCGAATTGTCAGATGTCAATCACAGTTTGATATGTAAATGAAATACTTTGATTATTTCGCCATTTCCGATATGTAATCGTAGAATAGTGGATATGCAGGCCCATTGCGTAACTTCAGATGCGAGTTCGAACCTGAAGTTGGACAAAAATATTGCATCAAGTATTCAGCGAACTGCAAGCGGAACGGACTCCGGTTAAACCTTTTCAAATGTTGCTTCGCGTCGTGTGAATGTTCTCGCAAATAATAAAAAAGTTGCCACCTCAAATAAAATGAGATCTGGTTGCACTGTTAGTAGTTCTGCGTTAGTATGACCATATTTTAATGGTAGGTCCTACGTTCAGAAATAATCATGCTGAAATCATTTCTACTACTTATATTTATCCCGACACTGACGATTCATACTGATGCATTCAATTATTAGGTACTACTAGGTACTAATGACCCACTGATTAAATAAAGTAATAGTAACAGTTCAGTAGGTTCAAATACAAAATGGAAAATATGATTAATCGTTTATTTTATTCCATAAAACATGTTTTGCTGGTAGATATATTTATTACCATAAAATTATAATATTTTATTAACAGTCAAAATACTTCATTATGCCGTGTATTTTTATAATAATTTCTGTGCGAAGAAAATTTTTCGGTAAAGTATTATTTCAAAAAAATTGATAAACGGACTTCCTGCGTTGTCACCTTACTCGGTTCATATCAGGACTAAACTCGAAATACTGGAATATAATCTAATTCTTAAAACCGGTTGCAATAAAATATGGAATCAGCGCCATTTATGCGAAACCAATATAACTGCATGGTGGAGAACTCAATATTAGGTATTAATGAAATACTGTAAATCATATGTAAATCGTTATTCCATTGCTAAAATCAGACATTTGTTCACTACTTAATCATTGTTATCCAAATCTCATCCTCAACAAATCATTATGAATAAGACTAGCACTGTATTTGCGCCAGATGTTCGGATTTGTTCAAATTCAAATTCAAAAATCATTTATTCATTTAGGTAACACAATGTACACTTATGAACGTCAATAAAAAATACATATTAAATGCTTCTAATTTTACATTTACTGCCAGTAATCGTTTTGTTGATACATAGACTGAAGATGACACCTCCCACGTAAGTTGTGGTAACCAACATAGTTTGTGTTCTATGTTACGTTACGTTGTTTAAACTATATGTTTACTTTCATCTATCTTTTCATAATGATACAACTTTATATGTATATATCTTGTTAGTTTATAGGAAATTAAAAATGTTTAGTTTTTTTGTTGTTGAGATATAAATGAAAACAGACAGTTTAGTTTAAGAAACGTAATCTTCACACAATACTGTCATATCACAGAGGGGTCTCAGATTAAGCTCCAGTAATCTATGTCTTCCAAAACTCCATCAATTAGTACCTACTTCCGAAATTAAGATAATAATCCATTCTCGAGGAATTAAGAATTGTGATACAGAATATATAATATATAATATAATATAATATATAATATAATATATATAATAGATGAAATATTTGGAAACTTATAAACTTATATATTGCTTACAAAAAACAAGAGTTTCCATTACGAGTGAAAACAAAAACATAATACATTTTATTTCACAGACATTTACTCATTTGAAACTCTGAGACGTACGCGAACGAAATTATAGATGCCTAATATTTCTTTATTTTCTTTTTTAACAAAAACGTTTTTATGTACCTATGTGTAAAGTTGCATGAAGAGTCTCAATAAACAGGTTTAAGCACACGTTGATACCTGCTTGACGGACTGCCGACTGCGGACTGCTCACGTCACTTGATGGGATTTTATTATAACAAGGCCAAAACATACCATGCTATTTTTGTCACAACGAATATTCATTCGATTCGGTTTATCCTATAACTATTGTAGGTATTAAATACAGCACCTCAAGGATTGTGTCAATCTATACTAATATTATAAAGAGGTAACGTTTGTGAAGTTGTAGGGGGTAACCTCTGGACTTACTGAACCGATTTTAAAAATTATTTCACCATATAAAGCTACATTATCCTCCAGTAACATTTTTACATCTACATTACACCCGTGCGAAGCCGGGGCGTGTTGCTAGTTTAAATATACAATTTTTTTTAGGAATCAATAATCATGATCAAGAGTATGAATACATAACAATAAACATTTTTGATATTTAAATAAAATACTGTATACTCCCGCGACCACGGTTGCTGAAAAGCATCCGAAACGTCGGGATAAATAATTTAAATAATAAATCGCGTTTTAATCCGGTATACAGTATTTTATTTAAATGTGTGATACTCGCGTTAATAAAAGACAATATTATTTTTGATATTACTTCATCGAAACCAGTGCGCTGATACAATCAGTATTGTGGCTTTTGATGCAACATACTATACCAACAGCTGTGTATTTCACCGCTTATAATATTATGATGTTTAATATTTCCTTATGTTTGAGAAAAAAATACATATATTATTTAATCGCAGAGAGTGTAGATTTACATATCTGTAACAGGTTGGAGTTTTAAACAGTTGCTTTGTGAATAAACTATACTAACGGTTTCCGGCCAGTATGAACGCTAAAATGTGACGTAGGAGTATTCAAATTCTATCCCATGATCAAAGCAGAGAGCACACAGCTGAGTCTGGTATAACCTAAGGCTCAAAGTGAAGTGAAATATGTATGTAGGTACATATGTATGTCTAAATCTCGTCAAGTTGATCTGTAGAATTGCCGTCTTCAGTATCTGACAACTAATTACAACCTCGTTGGTTTCAAAAAACAAGCCTATACATTTTTAAAAGGCCCACTTCACATTTTAGACTTTTAGGCCGCGGATATCCATGAGCCTGCTAGGTTATCTTCTCTGTAATAAAAACAAAAGTTTATCGTTGTAATAAGTCTCAAGCTCTTTCATTGAAATCTAACACAAAAGACGCGTCGCAGTGTTGAGATTGTGGAAATTTATAGATGCTTATTGTATATTTTCCATACTACTGGAAGGCGATTAGATAACACACA
Source organism: Anthocharis cardamines (assembly GCA_905404175.1). NCBI lineage: Eukaryota > Metazoa > Arthropoda > Insecta > Lepidoptera > Pieridae > Anthocharis > Anthocharis cardamines. The sequence continues at coordinate 409,441 of FR989953.1, read as the reverse complement.
ATAAAACGGTACTAAATGCAAAATATGTTCAACATCATATTACGGACTAGCTGATGCCCGCGACTTCGTTCGCGTGGGGTTTGCTTTTGAGCAAGCTTTCTTCAAATGACATATCCTCCATCCTCTGTACTTGGTGATTTCTTTTGGGAAAGAGCTATCAAATTAGTCACTGACGGTTGATTTTGCATCATATTATCGACACGTTTAATGGTGGTTGAGATTGGGGTTCGAAGTATGATTAGAAATTCAATAGAAATACCATTGTTGAAAAAATTAACCTGACTTTAAAGAAATTTACTTATTTTTTTTATAAATTTAATTAGTGGTGAAGATACTGTATCCACCTCGATATTTATTTCATTTAATTGATCATTTTCATTTTGAGACATTTTTTTTAAATTCCCTTTTCCCGGGATTCCTACTCGGGTTTCCGGTGCTAAATGCGGAAACCTCTAAGATACGAAGACAGTCCTTAAGAAGCAATAAAAGCAATGTCGAATAATCGTAATTCTGTAGAGAAAGGATGGATGAAAAGGTGAAATAAACGATCTCATAAGAAATAATTTTTCATATAATATTTCAATAATACATTTTCTATTTTTATAATATAGTTCTTTAAAAAAATAAATATAAATACAAAAAAAAATATTTCCGTCCAACTTCAGGTTCGAACTCGCATCTGAAGTTACGCAATGGGCCTGCATATCCACTATTCTACGATTACATATCGGAAATGGCGAAATAATCAAAGTATTTCATTTACATATCAAACTGTGATTGACATCTGACAATTCGAAAAAGTTCAACGCGAGTCAGTTTGCATTGCAATTTGGTGATATGGTTTAAAATTATTTTTAAATGATGATAACTTTTCTTTCCGAGAACCGATTTCGATAAAACAAAGCCTATATGTTGCCCCGGGCTTTACTTAATATATTTGTGTAAATTGCATGAAAATCCGTTCAGTATCTTCGGAGATTAGCGTGAACAAACAGACAGACAGACAGACAGACGGACAGACAGACAGACAGACAAGAATCTTAAAAATTGCATTTATGCATTCTGCTACCCTTCTTTTATCACCCCTCTTAATTTCTGGTAAAAATATTTAGTGAAGCGTAATTTCGATCCTACTCTTTTATTATATGTATAGATAGCTGATGCCCGCGACTTCGTTCGCGTGGGGTTTGCTTTTGAGCAAGCTTTCTTCAAATGACATATCCTCCATCCTCTGTACTTGGTGATTTCTTTTGGGAAAGAGCTATCAAATTAGTCACTGACGGTTGATTTTGCATCATATTATCGACACGTTTAATGGTTGTTGAGATTGGGGTTCGAAGTATGATTAGAAATTCAATAGAAATACCATTGTTGAAAAAATTAACCTGACTTTAAAGAAATTTACTTATTTTTTTTATAAATTTAATTAGTGGTGAAGATACTGTATCCACCTCGATATTTATTTCATTTAATTGATCATTTTCATTTTGAGACATTTTTTTTAAATTCCCTTTTCCCGGGATTCCTACTCGGGTTTCCGGTGCTAAATGCGGAAACCTCTAAGATACGAAGACAGTCCTTAAGAAGCCATAAAAGCAATGTCGAATAATCGTAATTCTGTAGAGAAAGGATGGATGAAAAGGTGAAATAAACGATCTCATAAGAAATAATTTTTCATATAATATTTCAATAATACATTTTCTATTTTTATAATATAGTTCTTTAAAAAAATAAATATAAATACAAAAAAAAATATTTCCGTCCAACTTCAGGTTCGAACTCGCATCTGAAGTTACGCAATGGGCCTGCATATCCACTATTCTACGATTACATATCGGAAATGGCGAAATAATCAAAGTATTTCATTTACATATCAAACTGTGATTGACATCTGACAATTCGAAAAAGTTCAACGCGAGTCAGTTTGCATTGCAATTTGGTGATATGGTTTAAAATTATTTTTAAATGATGATAACTTTTCTTTCCGAGAACCGATTTCGATAAAACAAAGCCTATATGTTGCCCCGGGCTTTACTTAATATATTTGTGTAAATTGCATGAAAATCCGTTCAGTATCTTCGGAGATTAGCGTGAACAAACAGACAGACAGACAGACAGACGGACAGACAGACAGACAGACAAGAATCTTAAAAATTGCATTTATGCATTCTGCTACCCTTCTTTTATCACCCCTCTTAATTTCTGGTAAAAATATTTAGTGAAGCGTAATTTCGATCCTACTCTTTTATTATATGTATATAGATGAATATCAAACAACCGTAATACATTTTTTTTAGTATATTTCCATGAAATCTAAATGAAACACGTTTGCAACCTACCTACTAATGTATATATAATCATGATTAGATCATTTACCATCAAATCAAATATTCTGTAATTTCGTGCACGTTGATTTTAAAGTATTTATTTTAGTTCATTAATTATTTATGGGAGGTATCACCAAGGAAAACGATCGTGGTCACGGTCGATCACTAACGTGAAGGTCGGCGAAGGGATCCATTTATTTCATTAAATTCATTTCATGTTTATGTGATCGAATATTTTTTAACAAGCAATCTTGTAATTTTCCCTTCGTTTCACACAGGTTCGCCTGTCAGACGAAGTAAGAGTTAGAAGATATCTCTAACTTCTAGCTTTCTTAGCAAACAGAGCTACTGAAAAGCTTGTTCTCAAGTTTCAACATTATAAGTATTTACGTTAGGAACAATAAGGAAAAAATATGGTCCATGATTTTAGGAATCTATAGAGACATCTATTAGCAAACTGAAAGGTCTATTGAAGTTGCATAAAAATAACATATTTTCCGGCAACACACCTGCAAGCCCACTTTAATTTCATCAAATATGTAGAGTCATAACACTAGGCCATACTACTACTAGCATATGCCACTCTTCCTTACCTTCCGTACATGGAAGGTAAGGAAGAGTGTTTATTAAAAGCGATAATGTCGTACTGTACGCCTATTTAGCTCAGGTGATGAATCTAAAAGTAATGATAACTTTTATATTAAATATTGAGACACGTCTTAATCATATATTCATCGATAGAAATCGGAGATCGTAGGAAGAATCATTTACAGAAACATATTTCAAGACAAGATTGTAGTTGTAATTATACGCACTAGGTAGGTTCATAAAAGTACTTACTGTAAGAAACAAGTTACTGTTTTAACAAAATCTCACTTACTCTAAACAAAACACAAAACTCACACGTAAGCAGTAAACTTCCTTTATCAGTGAAATGCATTTTAATTTATTTTAAATTAAATCCCTTTCACCTGTAGAGGTAACAACGCAGAATGAATTCAAAGTACTGCTTAGAAGATAAGCACCCGAGTATTGCCGTTCACGATAGTCTAAACATTCGCATTTAATGCTAAATACCATTATATGTAAAGTGATTTGGCGAATGCCATCGATTAAGTGGTTACGTGTTCCGGCTCCCGTTAGGGTAACGGAATCGAATTCCTAGGTCCGGCGAGCTGTATTTTACTTAAAGGGCACGGATAAATTGGTTACGAGCTGACTCGCTACATCGATTACATACAACATTTTTATAAAGAAAATTTCAAAGGGTGAAATAGACTACAACTATTTCCTCTAAACATTCCAAAATGTATGTGAATCTCAATGTTGTTCGGGCATTAACCGATTAGCACTGCATAATTATATTACACAGATTACATATTATACATAATGGGGTGGTCTAGGAAGCGTCCGTTAGAGACAGTGGTCTCATACTATAATTATGCAATTAATTAATATACATAAATTATTATCAAAAACTTTAAAGATTTAAGTTCATAGACTGGAGTTACTACAGAAAAGAATAAGGAATAATGAAAAATTCTAAGGTCGCACGTACACGTTCTAACAGTCGATATTGCAAGTTGAAGAGCGTAACTATCGCTTGTAAATCAGCCGAGAAAATTCCTTGGATTTTTTTTAACGATCATTATTCTTATGAGATTACACAAAAGCTATTGTGTACTATAGTTATTGGATAACTTAATTTTATAAATATTTATGACTGCGCTATTCAGTACTTTGGGAGATGTTTATTAATGTGTTATAATGTTGTTTTCTAAACAATATTATCACAATTTCGAGTAATGTGTAATAAGATTTGTGTCACACACTATCTTATAAACTATCTGACGTAATATGACAAAAAGTATTAAATGTATCAGTGTTAATTTCGTGTAAATTGTATTATGAAACATGAATTATAGTCTAAGATCATCGACATTTTCCGGTTTAAAACTTGAGTGTGTAGTTTTTCATATCAATAATCACCTTGACCTTATTTTTTCCTATTTAAAATTCTTATATCATTATTATATCGTTAGCATTAGTGTGATCGTTAAATTAATATTACTAAAACATCATCTCTTGAGCGGCCATTTTTGTTGGTTTCATAAAAACCTTAATTGATGGTAATTCTCCAGTATCTTATCAATACAGGGTGACATGAAAAGCTGTTAACCAGAATGGGATTAGGTCGTTTGGACATGAGTTTATTAATTTTCTAGGTCTTGGCACATTTTTGTACTAAAATATGTATATTAAACCGAAAACGTTGTTAAGTTTCTATTTTAGAAAAGTATACATTTATCTAAAATATATACACATTATATGCTTACATATTAATATAATTAACAATGTAGAAAGATTCTATTGTAAAAATAATTTTGGCTGTTACAGCTGATACTCAATATTCATGTTTTGAATTTGGTGATTTTTTACGAAAGTTTACAAAAAGGGTGACATAATATCACCGTAAATAAATGCGGTGATAATTTATTATTATATGAAAAAATATAATAAATGATTTAATCTTGTGTACTTTTGAAAATGTATAGCTATTCATACGACATTTTAAGATCAGTAAATATAAAAAATAAAAATTATATCAGGGATTCATGTGAGTGGCAATGGCTCCCAAAATATAAAGCTTTCAATTTATTATGAATGATGATAAAATCGCTTAAGAGTCCTCAGTGAATATCAGGGGAGGACCATGAGGTTATGAGGGGCGCTGGTAATATTAATTGGGGCCCTGCCTTTTTAAGCGTTGACATCACCTTGACGCTCGATATTTTAGGCGTCAAACTAAAAGCAGCATGATGCAGCTATTAGCTATCTATATACTATTATAAAAACCTCGGGGCTACCAATATTATGATTTTTATTTTATTTAATTCGCAATATGTCCTTTGTCTTCAATGGGCTTCAGTGGTCTGGGGGCCCTAAGCTGCAGCCCAAAAAGCCCTTATTTTCATGAATTTACATTAAAATAGTTTCATAATATTTAGGGTTAAGGGAAAATAAAGGATTCTATAAAGTTTAATACCTCTTCGTATTTTGTGCGTTATATTATACTTTAGGTTATAGGTATCTTACATGATTTGATTCGGGTACAAATTACACGTTGGGAACATGAAACGCTATGTTCGCTGGAAACACATTGAAAGGCTTCTCTGGCAAAATTGGTTTCAAATTGCAGTGAAAGTTACTTAGCGCCTGTGTCGGAGTTATTTTGTACTTTGGTACTATTCGGTATTTATAAATTATAAAGAGTAATAAATAGACAATAACACCGACAGAATGTCTGCATTACATTTAGTTTAATTCTCTAATGTAAAAGAAGGTAAGGGGAAGGGAAATTAGTTTTAAAAAGTTTGATTTTACTAATGAATAACTTCTTACTTTCGAAATGGACCAAAATATCTATAAATTGTCGGGAAAACTGTATTGAATTCTATAGTATAATTAAGAAAAAATGAGTGTCCGAATAGACTTTCTTTTTTAATACCAATTAGAGATTTGCATTAATTGCCACTTAGGTTTGTTGCAAACTCCGAAACAACGCAGTCGATAAGGTCACTATAATTCAAATACATACAAATATTGTATATATACGAAGCTTAGGATTTAGGGTACAATGACTCTCGCTCAGTGTAAGAAAATAAAAATACAAGACATAAACCTGTTAAATTTCGTACTTTAAAACATTATTTATAATTTAACAGGCTTTGAATAGGTATTTTGCATTTTTAATTACGAGTTCTTGGTCGTTAATGCAATGTTTTCTTGTAAAACTATCTCTTAACCCTGAGGTACGATACCTCGATATGCTGGTTGGCGTACAATTACGTATGTACGTTACTTACATACGCTCCTACGGACCACTAGTGGACGGGACATTTACCGACTAGTAAATCTTATTTTGTTATAAGTATTAATTTGAATTTAGGCAAGAATTTTATATGTGATATTAAAAAGAATCTTATTTTATTAATACAAATATTGTATGCTCTATAATCAAATAATTATATAATATAATAAATCAAATGATTGTAAATTTATTTTTTACTAAGGAAATAAGAAATAAAAAAGGCTTTATTCTTATTATAAATCTTCTTTGCGTAAACCGAAAGCAGCGAGCGATATTTTTTTGTCGCTTTTATAAGCTTCCGCTTCTTTTACATTTTTTATTTAAACCTTTATTTTTACGAGTAGTTATTTTAGAGGATATATTTGAACATATGACCTACGTCCAAAACAACCTTGAAACCTATCTCAAGCCCTTCCGTGATTACTTTAGTTTCGGCCACCTCAGTTATATAACTAGTAGGTAATTTAATAAATACTATGTATTTAGGTATTTAAATTATCATAATAAGTGAATCCTGACGAAATCGAATCGAAGTCTGGGAGAGACACATTTCTGTATCAGTTTAACCGGTATTTTTTTAAGCGGGTCATCTGGTATTTAATTTAGTCATTAGTTGTTCCAATATAGACAAGCAGAATATATATTTAGAGCAGTTTAGTCTGTATTTAAAACTAATTAGACTGATGTAATTCAAAACCGTGAAACTTTTATGGTTACCTTGTGGCAATTATTGCCGTGGGATTCGAACCGGGGACTTACGAGTACATTCTATCTATAAGTAATAAAACTGATAATTTAAAACTATACATTTAATATTTAATTGGGTTTTCCAATCATCCGTGATCAATTATTATTATTGCCGGATATTAATAATGATTACCAATTCCTCTGACTCTAAACCCAACGAAATAAAGTACCTACCTAAGGTAAATCTTGTTTTGTGTTTACAAAATAAGAAATAAAAAAAACACATTTAATCAAACTTTACTTAAAACATAATGATGATTAATTAATATCGTCTGACAAACTTCGTGAATACTGCTTCGATATGAAAATCTTCAAAAAAAAGGCAATACTTATTTGTTTGAGATTGATTTCCGTAACTATCATGACGTGATGGATCCGCGATTGGCGGGATTATGAAGCGTGAAGTTATGTTCAATCACATCGCCCAGTCCAGGGCATCATTTTTTTTTGTTATGAAGAATAAGTAAGCATTTGACCGCAATTCTGCCGATGTGCAACCTGTAGAACACCGACAGACTAGCGACCATTCAACGATGTTCAAGAGACAGTAGCCGTTTTAGAGCTAGACTAGAGTCGACTGGGCGTTTTTCCATCGAGTCAAGAACTTCCAAATGACACTTGGCTGAACCTGCCCACAGGTGGCAGCAGTAATATATACATGAACGTGTTTGGTATAAATTGAGAAGCTGTCCCGCTGTGAAGTACCGCCTAACCTTTGACAAAATGCCAAGTTTCTTAGAAGCTAATTGAGCTTTAAACTCGATGTATTGTCCGAAATTCAAGTTGGACGATAACGAAACGCCTAATAAGTTTAGATGTAAGGAAAATAGTTAAAACGTGTTTACATATGGGTTTAACATATCATACTCAGCATATATTTGAACACTACATACGTGCACCTTTTAACACGACAACACGAAAATGTTAGCAGTGAAACTTCTACAATTATAGAAACAGATTAAATACAAGAGAACGTAAAATATGGTAATTTCTGAGGCAAGGTTGGCACGGAGTTGATTAACCTGGCAGTTGCGAAAATGTGTAGGCGCTGTTATAACATATTACACACTTGTATATTTCTCGATACGATTGAGACGTTATCGGACGAAGTGGTTAAGCTTAGACTTAATCTAGACAGCCATCTTGATCCTTTGCAGCCGTTTGAAATCAAGAAGAAGAGTTACAATCTAGGTTGTAACCTTCAAAGTTACAAAATACATATAAACAACTGCGTTAAAAAGGGACTTTTTATTATATTCAAGACGATTATTTACTATACAGTTTTAGAATTTAAAAAGTATTATGTGCCATTGAGGGACATCTAATCGAAATCAATCCCGATAAAGTTTCACGCAATTGTTGGGTAGTTCTAAAAACTAAGTGACAAATAAGAGAGTATTGCTCGGAGAAATCTCTTTTAAACCAAAAAGCCCTTACGATATTAATAAAATAGGTTTCAGCATCAAATATTGTTGTCTGAAGCGGACTCTATATGGTCAGGTCACGGCACCTGGCACGCGCTGCTTTTGGGTAAATTTTGTCCAAAAATGGCAATCAACAATGAAACTATTTGCTTTCTGTCGCAATAAATAATATTTCGCTCCAAACGAAAGTGATAATGTTGGATCTTGCAACCTTTTAGTACACGTAGAGCACGCACCTAGTATTTTTATAATATTATGTATAATATATAAATAGATCTTTTATAAATACTAACTCATAAATTAATAAAGTTTGCCTGTAATTATTGGTGTATTTAGTTCATAGGTGTTTTTAATTATTGGTGTATTTAATCCATCTGGGTTGCCAGAAAAATAATGGAGAAGTATAAAAAAGGTAGGTACATATATGTGGATAAAATGTATTGAAATAACAAACGTAAGGCTTTGGATGAAAGAAATATGAATAGCATCAAAACTTCGGGAAACATTATATTATAATGAATAAATTGCTTTTTATCCGAAATTGTTTTTTCCGTTTTTTAATATGTGATAAAAAACGACAACATTAAGTACACTTGTAAATTGTTTAAAATTTCATGACAAGCTCTTTTCTGCCTATGATTTAATTCGAAATATAACAACTCACACTGCTATTGATAGTTCTCGCTATCACTAGAGCAGTTACACAATACGTCCCTCATGTTTTAATCTCTTAAAATGTCATCTCACGCCGTATCAGCCACTCGACCCACCTTCTAAGCACTTGGAGCACTATTGTGAGTATTGTAGAGCGTTTTGTAATCGGCCGCGTTATGCATACAGAGTGCGCTCACTGCGGTCTTCAGGCTATTTCGACAGTATATTGACCATGTAATAATAGTATAAGGGCCAGGTCAAAAGTACTCGTAACCGACGAGTGTGTATGAAAGTATTGATAAAAGTAGAAGAAGCGAAAGTGGTATGTAAGGATCGGAGCATATGGAATTACGTGATCTCTGCCTACCACAATGGGAAAGAGGCGTGATGTATATATGTATGTATGTATGTATATTGACCATGTTCACTGTTATGGTTAAGAATGCTTTAGAGTTTAGAGTGAAGTAGGGGATCAAAATTAAATTACTAGTTAATGGCCTATATTATAAAAACAAAATAATTTTCTCCATTACCTGATAAGATTATAACAGAGCAACATTAAAGAGACGTATACTAAACTGCATCTTAAGCTCAACTTGAAGAGCAAGTATATAATATGTATATTACTTTTAAATCGTTGACACAGATAAGTGTATATATCATTAATTAATATTCATTTTGCTAATAAATTTCGGTAAAAGTAAGACAAGCTCGCGTCTTGGAAATATCACGGACGCTCCTATTTTGGAAATTTTAATTGTGACAAGGTCGACGGCTGATTTGTATAGCCCATATTATATTGCATCAGTGAAGTTTGTAAATATTTATGATGTGGTTCGGAAAGATGAGAGTTACAAAACTATTTTATGTACTGCGGCTCATAAGGTGTTTCTTAACTAATATAAACTTCAAATTCGCCGTGACTTCGCCTCCCCGTGCGAAGTTACATCGCCGTTTACTTAATCACGATGTACCACGATATCTGAAAGCAGTATTATTGCCGTTTTACGAGAGAACGTGACAGCGCGATACTTTTCATATAGCCATGTCTTGCTCTATCGTAAAAGATGCCTGCAATAATACTACTTTAAGGGCTTCCCAGGAGCACGTTTCAGATGTCCGTCCTTAGCCAATAGTATTAAAGATATTACTATCAAGTTTCTAACAATCTTATGTTGATAGTCAGTCAGTCAGATAGTTTCTCTTTTTATATAATATTTACACAGTGATTTATAAAATAAATAAATCTTCTTAGGTCATTTGGGTCGGCGCCATTTATTGTCCAAATCATTTAACCATGCTGCACAAATGATTGTTTTCTTTTTGCTCTGTTGTTTCTATGAAAAAGAGACACTTTATAATGTCGCTATACATCCGATAGCGACATTTAGAACAATCGGCGACCAAATGAAACACCGTGTTCGCAGAGTACAATAAATAAAGTATTGCATATGGCTCTCGTTTTACTTAGAAATATTAACTCCACTCATTTTTAATAATAATGATGAACTTTAAAAATCACCAAAACCTCCTTGTGGTCGCTTCAAACTTATTAGCTTACGATAAACTTTACGTCAATCTCTGCAAATATTTAATTAGGCCACAAAACGCGATATTCCCGCAAAGGCGTAAAAAATTCGAATGTGTGTGTCTGTGTTCTATTATTGACTTAAAAACATAAGTTTATTTGATAGACATGTTTAGAGTTTTAAATTAATAAGTGTACAGTCTAAAATTGTTATAGTTATATTTTGTAACAGTGACAGTAGGTACTTTAATCCAAATATAGATATTGCTCGACTTGGCGGGGGCACTACCGTGCCCCCAGATTATGTTAAAAGCAATACTGTTTGGTCAGCGTTTCATTGACTGAAGTATTGTGGGTGATATTTTAATGAAATTTAAATGTCCTTATATTCGATTAAAACATATTTTAAACTGTGAGGAATAAGTATACCGGAAAAATAATTATCTCTAGATTTATTGAAAATGACAGAATCGAAGGTCTAATATGGACATGATCCGGAAGGTTGATATCACCGTGACCCACGATAAAATATTATCGACCTCTTGGACACTGTTTGTATAATACTATAGTATAATTTTTGTTATGTACTGGATTATAAAAGTTGCTTGGCGTCTTAATAGTAATTTATTACTGCAATAATGTCTTGCCTTTTGTTTTATCAATTAATTATGTGTAATATTAGTCTATGTCATGTCTATAATTGATAGCCTTAAAGTCATATGTGATATTTTTTATGTTAGATATAAATAGATATCTTTATTATTGGTTTTTGTTTAATGTAACAACTATTTAATCTAACAAGGGATCACAAATATTGTCTTAATTCTGTTGTTTGTTAAAACAACAGTTCTATGATTGCATAAACAAACAACATTACGTAAGATGACAGCTTTGGAACACTATTCATTATATCGAATTCAAATATCGGTTCATTATTATTATTCTTCTTTCATTCATAAATTGTACATTGGCCGAAAAGCATTACAACCACAATTGCATTGCTGACGATTCAAATCATACTCGTAAATTCATTTGAAATTAGCTCAATAACGACAGTAACTAGACCTAGAGATGACAGAAATCACTATAAAATAGCAATCATATGTAGAAGAGCCGTCAACCTATTCGATCACTTGACAGCGTCGCTAGTATGGAGAGTGTGCGACCAAAGCTAAGAAACCAACAGAGAGCACTCACATTTGGCAAAAGATTAGTGGCACTTCTATTATCGACTTATTATGATAATTAATTAATCTTATAAGTTGTGTAGAATGTTAATATCACAGCGTTATAAATACCACATCACCAGCCCCGGACTTTGCAAAAGAAATTTACTCATTGTCAGAAAATATTCACTCTTAAGAATCTCTGTGCAAAGACAAGAAGAGGCAATTTATCCAACTTCAAAGATTCCAAGACTTTACTTTAGCCAACATGGTATACAAGAGCATTTATAAAACGTTACAATGAGAGCTTTCTCGTCTCCTGTCGTATCAAGTCAACGTGCTAGAGCTGCAGATATATCAGTAAACACGGCAGACATGTGCACTGAACTAATTGCGTGTCCCGTTCATACGACCTCAGCGCTCATTGCGTGCTGGGAACCGTTTAATTGATCTTAACTTGATCATATCAGAATCACTGTTAACTGTTGAAACTCGAAGCTTCTATTTAATTATTATTTGGTATAAACTTCTTTGTATCATATGTGATCAAAAAAAAGCAACGAAATTCAGTCTTATAAATAATAATATACTATCTTTTTTATCACTATACCAAAAGCAAAACCGGAGGGATTGCAGGTACATTGCAAACCTGATGTAATCTTTTGAAGGTTCTAAAGTCTAAAGAGTTATTGTACAGAGTCTTATAATTCGCGCGGTTGTCGATTTCCAGACTTGAAGTGTCTAAAGTTCGGGAGAGGGAAGTCGGCGACAGAAACTAATCCGAAATCATCAGGATACTCGTTATGATAGATGCTATAGACTATGTAGAGTCATTCAATAACTCTTGCGCAAGGCCCTGATCGCCAACGATTCTAATTATGTATTTATTGGTTTGGCCTTACCAAAACTATGCATCTAATATTTATAACTTTAGATTACATTTATAGGAACATACTAAGAGCTTATCATATTTTGTATTTTCATTCATTATGCAAAACAAACAGCAGAATAACTGAACTCTACTCTGCTTTTCTACTTAAATATGAGTGAGATTTGTGAATAAAAATTATATATCTTAAAGTTGATTTAAACATTTTGGAAATCTCAAAGACGCCACCTTGGCGTGCACCATTTGACTCAAAGATCCGCATATTTTTGAATTTTAAATGCTATTTGAAATGTTATTAACTATTCTCCCGTTCATGTAAAGTTTAATTACTATATTTAACACGCAAGACATTTTCAACGAACGCTGAGGTCGCAATAACAGTTAACACAGGCCTTCTGGGACTTTTACTTTGCAATTTATACTTTCATTATTACGAGCATTCCACGAGTGCTGTGAGCTAATACTGAGCACTTTGAGTAACAGATTTATATCGGAGACAAAAAACACTATTAGATACGTATTATAGATGGATATTAGTTTTTTATGGATTTTACATTAAACTAATAACATAATTCGCAATTCTTTAATGGTAAATCAAAATTATAAAATAGTAACTGATATTCATTAGATTGAAGTAAAAGAAACGAATGGTATTTCATTTTATTCTTCTTTTTGAGTAATTTTAAAAATATATAAGAAATAAGAAATATTTATTATATGCAATAGATATATTGTTGAATGTTTTTTTGTCGTCATAACCTAAAGTATATATATATTATTCAGTCTAAATAAGAGTGTTTCCGGTTGTTTGGAACAGTAATTATTACTTCGAGGAATAAGTTATACAAAAGTAAAATGTTCAATCCAAATGGTGTAATAACGTATGATCAATTACAGTCGCTATTTATATGTGTGCATGAAAATATCCAACATTTGCGTTTCATGTAATTGTTTTGAATAATAGTGAAACTTACCAATTTAAATGAAAAATTCAATCCACGCTTATCTATAAGGACTAATGTTAAATTACATACTTCCTAGACCAATGTTATTAACATGTACAGGTATTTAAGATTCAATGTATGATGGAGACTCACTTCCGCAGTACATGACTGAACTACAATGAGCCTACAGGATAACTACGATTTGAAGGTCGCACTGTTGTTTACCTGAAACAATAAAACAGAAGTTAATGGTGTTTGAGTTAAAAAAAAATTATACAGCCATTGGCGGCCTTTTTTAATGGAAGCACTTTTGGCTGAAATCCTTTTTACTACTTCTTTCTATGTCCATACTAGATCCTGGTGATATTACCTATTATTAAATAGTTGTATTCGTAATGATTAAATTATTAGGTTTTAAGTTATATTTTGTACCAGTAATACGCCCGGCTTCGCAGCGATGTATAGGCTATGTTTTTTTGTGTATAGATGTACTATACACAAAAAAACATAGCCTATAATATATTATGATAATTTTTAAAATTGGTCGAGTAGTTCTTTACTTAAATCGTAACAAACAAACATAAATACAAATCTTTCCTCTTCATAATATTAAGTATAGATAACTAAATATATAATTTAAAAAAGTATAAAAAAATTAAGTGCAAATTTAATTGTACTTTCATGCATGATGGTAGGTGGAAATTATAACAAATGTCTCTTGTTGTGGTCTCAGGCGTCCTATGAAAGCATACAGAAGTCTGGCGGAGACACGTGTTTCGGATCACCGCCTCGCACCTTTAGACAACACCATAATATTAGGTTTTAAAAGTGAATTAAAATTAATGGATACTTAAAAGTTTAAAACAATAACTATAATCTATAAAAACATGAATTATGAATAATCTATACCTATAAACAAGACCTTACTTATTGGATCATGGCATATCTTGGCCGCTGAGCATGTGTTTCATGTAGCGGTTTATTACTTTTTAATCAGTGGGTAATTCATGCGCCTGACTCCATGTTAGTTTTTAGATCTATGATTTCTAGTCATGTGAACTTTGTATTATTGAACAAGATTTCCTAGTTTTCTAGTTTATTTCCCATTAAATTCAGTGTTTGATTCATAAGTTGGTAGTGTGTAATGGTAAAAGGTAATAAATTTATATTTTAGCTCTAATATATTTAAGTTTGAGCATGTCTCTAGTAGTTAAAAGTATCCTTAACTGTTTATAATATAAAGTTAATTCCCGAGTCCCCTAGTGGGGTATGGGGCAGACTCATTTCTGTGTCCGTTTTACTGATCATTATTATTTAGAAGAGCCACCGGGGCGGATGGGAGTAAGTCGCGCTAACCGACCGACGGAGGAGGTCGATTGTAATGTACCTACTTCTTATCTTAATAGTTGTATGTTTAGAAAAACAGTAAAATTGTTATTTTTTTAAAATAAACACAAATGTTTGGAGCGTCATTTCGATTCTCGCAAGATAACGCGCCGCTAAGCCTCATGTTTTTGCCTCATATGTCTTCCAATGTCTCATACAGAACCCGAATTTACATGCCAATATATACTTTAGTGCATTGGAACAAAATATCGATAACTTAGATTGTACCACAGAATAGATAAACAAGTTTATATATTCCGTGGATTGTACCTCCTTAAATAATCCCTTCGCCATTTTTCGTTTGCAAAAATGAAATGACATTTCATGTTTTAGACCCTGAATTACAAAGAAGAGCATCCGTTTAGCACTCGTGTTTCTTATATTTAAAATAATAATTAAACATTTACGTCAATCGAGGTAACTCACTCCAACAAAAAGTTTCAATGACTATAACAAAAAATGAGAATAGGCCTCAACGTCTGCAAGGCCATTTTGAACGTGACATCTTTGTAAATTAGAGAAAGGCATCATTCAAACTTATCAACCAAAGTATTGTAGCTGGGGTCCATTAAGGTTGTATTCGAATAAAAAAACCGCCGATTACTTTTATAGCTCTATTTATAAGACCGTATCTGTGTAAGCACTTCAAAAAAACAGCACGTATTTTATGAAATATTGGCTTAGTCGTTGAGTTACCAAATGGCTGTTAGTAAAGCTGCTATATGCTTGCTAACACTTATATTAATTAATAGCCGGATGTTGCGTTGCAAGCCGCACCACATCGAAGGATAAATATGTCCACAACTTCTCATAAGATTGTATTATTACTTATATCGTAACTATTTATAATAATTAGTATGGATAAGCTAAAAAAATACACTAACAAGTAATTAATAAAAAGTATTTAATCTATATCTATACTAATATTATAAAGAGGAAAGATTTGAATTTATGTATTTTTGTATGTTATGAATAAACTTAAAAACTACTGGACCGATTTTGAAAAATCTTTCACCAATAGAAAGCTACATTATCAGCGAGTAACATAGGCTATGTTTTGTGTATAGTACATCTACATTGCACCCGTGTGAAGCCGGGGCGCTTTGCTATTTATGAATAAACTCAAAAACTACTGGACCGATTTTTAAAATTACTTCACCAATAGAAAGCTACATTATCAGTGAGTAACATGGGCTATATTGTGTAAAGTATACCTAAATTGCACCCGTGTGAAGCCGGGGCGCATTGCTAGTACTTAATAATTAGCCTGTATTATCTGTAGTAGTTTTATGTTGTGTTAGTAGATCTTGGCATAAGACAATTTCTGTATGTTTCAAAGCTTATGTCTTCTAAAATATTCAATAGATTTTGATACGATTGACATATTGTATGGGCCTTTTCACAGGATTTGTGTTTAATAAATAAACTAAGAAAAAGAGATATGTAATAAAGTATAGTATAGTATAGCATAGTGTATATTGTTTCATGATTATTTGTTAGATTAGGTTAAGAAATATCTTCACTTTAAACTATAAACAACCTTCAAGTAACGCGTTATATCGATAAAACATTAATTCATTTCCGCATATTTTTTGTTGTTATAAAACACACTAGTATAATTCAGATGCGCTTGAAATGAGCATTAATTATCTATTTATAACGCCATTGTCATGATAATGATACAAGGGGAGATTCGGACAAGCTTCATATCTAGATATTAAGGCTTCTTTCTGGAAAACCCTAGAACATAACTTGACCTCAAAAATTTTAATAAATATATTATCTGCATATAAAAAACTTAATTATGTTTATGACAACACGCCCCGGCGGGTGCAATATAGATACACAAAAAAACTCGTAACAAACAAACACACAAATCTTTCTTTCTTATAATAGATGTACCATATATTTTAGTTAACGTAATTTGTTGCTATGTTGCTATAACACCGGCTTTTCCTGTCAAATCATGTCTGAGATAACATTTTAATACTAAAGACAGCCAATTACACAATCTTCCTGTAATGTTTTATATTTTATTTTATAATGTTTTACAATAAAGACCCCTTTATCTTATCTTTACCACCTCCGAACTTTGACCAACCAGAATCATATCGAATCATCGTCAAAATATTATTTTAAATATCACACACGTGAGGGATGTATTAATGCATGATAACATAATATATATAATAGACTAATGAGCTCATAACCTTTCAATCTACCTCGATATAATCGGCTACTTTACCAAGAAAACATAGATATACATATATATTATATACATATGTAAATGTAGTCGATACACAAATCAAGTTTCGGTACTATACGACAATTATAAGTGGCCAGTGTGCGATTGAGAAAGAAAACGGTAACCACCTTGCTCAGTGTAGGGCTTAATGTTTCCCCTCTCTATCGCACAGAGGCAAAGTTTAAATTAGCGATTTTTTCTGGAATAATTTTGGAATTGTATACCTACACATTCACACTGGTTCCACTGTTTAATCGAGCTGATTTGATTTTATCTCCTTCAAAGTTATTGTGACAATTTATTTTTATTTATCTAAAGTATATGTAAAATATAAAGTTTACGAACGGAGTCGTAACTATATTGAAGAAAACTAGCTGATGCCCGCGACTTCGTTCGCGTGGGGATCACTTTATGCTGAACTTTTGAGCAAGCTTTCTTCATATTATATATCCTCCATCCTCTGTACTTGGTGATTTCTTTTCGGAAAGAGCTATCAGAGTAGTCATTGACGGTTGCTTTTGCATCATATTATCGACATGTTTAATGGTGGTTGAGGTTGGGGTTCAAATGATGATTTGAAATTCAAAAGAAATTCCATAGTAATTGAAAAAATAACCTGACTTTAAAGAAACTTTAGGGAGATGCATATCAATCACTCAATTTTACGTCACCATAATGCAGATATGTGTCTTTTTTCCACTAATCAGAGTTCAGTCGGATTCAATCCAATCTGGATTCAATGCATTTTCCGTCTTAAATATATGCACGAAAATTGTACGGGGGTTTGAAAATACTTGCGACACATGGAAAAAACGCCAAGAAAATGTCTAAATACGAATAAAATGAAGGTATGGAGAAATGCAACGTAAAATGAATGAAAAAAAATAGTATGGCCATGTTGGCCAAATACTTAATTTTTAATAAATTTAATTAGTGTGGAAGATACTATATCCACCTCTATATTTATTTCATTTAATTGATCACTTTTAATTTCAGATATTTTTGTTTAATTCCCTTGGAAAGGAAAGGATTGATGAAAATGCGAAATAAACGATCTCATAAGAAATACATTTTTATATAATAGAATAGTTCAATAATACATTTTCTATTTTCAATATTAGTTCTTTTAAAAATATAAAAAAATAAATACAAAAAAATATTTCCCTGAGTGATGATACGAACTCGCATCTGAAATTACGTAGTACGACCGTATATCCACTATGCCACGAACACATATCGAGAAACGGCGAAATTATCAAACTATTTCATTTACATATCAAACTGTGATTGACATCTGACAATTCGAAAAAATTCAACGCGAGTCAGTTTTCATTGCAATTTGTTGAAATGATGCCTTTAAAATAATATTTAAATGATGATAACTTTTTTTCCGACAACCGATTTCGATGAAACAAAGCCTATATGTTGCCCTGGACTTTGCTTAATATATTTGTATAAATTACGCGAAAATCGGTTCAGTATCTTCGGAGATTAGCGTGAACAAACAGACAGACAGACAGACAGACAGACAAGAATCTTAAAAATTGCATTTTTGCATTCTTTTTTTTTTGCTTGCTCTTAATTTCTGGTAAAAATATTTAGTGAAGCGTAATTTCGATCCTACTCTTTTATTATATGTATAGATTAATCCTTAATTGGGTACGTAGGTACAAATAATAGCAATATTTCTTTTTCTGATACTCTACAAGCTCACACTTCAGTAAATATATTAATGTGGTAATCAAGCGTAATAATAGTATGTACTTAAACATGAGAAGATATTCGTACGGCAAATAGTCGAATCTCGACCTTGTAAAGAGCAACATTGTCAGAGCTCAAGTAAAATAAGTTAAATCGTACATACATTAAACATTTCAGATGGGGCAGACCGGATTATGAGTCGTTTCATTAATCTTTACAGGCAAGTAGTAGGTAATTAGGATCAGCTTTCTGTGCCCTGCCCGAAAGAATATTTTTTTTTTAAATCTTGCTTCCCAAGGATTCGAACCCAGGACCTCCGGTGCTAAACGCATCGCGCTAACCACTTAGACACGGAAGCGGCCAGTATTTCTCTCGTATCGAATAATACTGCTATTAGCATGGAGCAGCCCCACCCTGACACTTAATTTCAAAATTGTGTGAGGATTGCCATACCATACTCGTATTATGCGGTAAACAATTTATTTTTGAAATTTATAATTCTATAATTAAGCTAAATTATGCATAGATGGCTAAGAAACTAGATCCACGATACAGTCATAATTTATTATTATATGGAGGGTCAAGGCGCACGTGGTCGCCAGCGATTGAACTCCGGAAAGGTCAATTGATAGTGAAAGTATCACAGAACTGTGATCTCTCTCATGCAGTCAACTCTGCTCGGCAGTAGATAAGATTTGAAATATAATTTCTTAATTTATTTAAGAAAATATTAAATAAGTAAATTTTGTCACAATATATTAGTAGGAACCTACTAACTATAAAGCACAATATTTTAGAACTAAAACGGACGTTGCATGTGCGATAAAATGATTTACCTGTAAATTATACAACAATGAGCCATACATCAGTATAGTTTATAGTTTGATTCACTATGTCTTGATAAAGACTTATATTTCTCCCACAATATGTGCGCATGAGATGACGCAGTTCCCTTGATCTTAACATCAACATATTAACGTATTATCTCGTAGATAACGGTAGATTAGTTTACAGCCAGCTCGGCCTTTTTCATCCACATTGAGCTAGTGATGTATAGAGACAACAAAATTAATAAAATTTATTCTTCTTACTACAATTACAATTTGTCTCCGAAAAGTATTTAATATATTTTTGCCATCAATCAATGATCGAGTCATCTAAAACCAATTATTGTATTATTAGAACCGCTTAGAAACAGGATATCTGAAGGTGTACCGGACTCATTACTACTTGTTAAAAAGAAAAATTCAAAAATATACATCGTATAAACACGTAATTATGCATACACACTACACAGTCTCAAGGACAAAGATAAACAACAACAAAATCTCTTACACAAAACAAGTCAAGATATTATTATGGTTGTCTAGTTACGCAATGACTTTAAATCTTATAAAAACGATTTAAACATAAACATTTTTCCAATATCAACAAATAAACCTATAGTTTTTTTGAATTTATGAAATTGCAGTAAATATGCCTTACATACGGCGCAGATATAAAAAAAAGATACGTAAGTCGAATTTATTTGATTAATAACATCTTCCTTTTTGAAAGTCGGTACGAACAATATAATTTACAATGTTATCCATGTAATGAAATACAGACTGTCTGCATAAGCAGCTCTTCTTGCCTCCACGTATATAACTGACATTTGGCTATTGGAAGATCTCGACTTTCTCCTCGGGTCTCAGAACTCTCAGATGAGTTCACTTCGGGTTCTGAAACTCGACAAGGATTTGACCTCTGTCACGAGTTCGGCCACTTTCATTGAATTTCACCACTTGCTCTCAAGTTTTATAAGTACTTATGTGGATGGTCCCGTCTTTCTTAGCCGAGAGATATACCTGTATATATTGACTTCATCAACGAACACCCATGACCTATGTTATCAAATACATTAACCGTTGTTGTATTGTACAGAGAAGTTTATAGATGGAAGGGCAGATTCGGCCTCTGTGTTCAGATGTTTAAGGGCTCCTGAAGTATTTTATATATCTATAGTTAATATTATAAAGAGGAAAAATTTGTTTGTTTGCTTATTACGATTTAACTCAAAAACTACTAGACCGATTTTAAAAATTATTTCACCAATAGAATGCTACATTATCAGCGAGTAACATCACAACATCTACATTGCATCCATGCGAAGCAAGGATGTGTTACTAGTCTGATATAAAACAGTCTACTGTGCCCTGACCCAGATAGTATCGAGTACAGAGAAATCCCATTGAGCCATCATCGATTGTAATGTTCTCAGGCTTGATGTGGTCGCGTTTGATGGCAATTGATTCAGATGGTATTATTTCAAACAATAGGAAATTTTATATCATACTCTACTCCACAAATAAACACATTTATTTAAAAAAAAATATCCTACTTTTCATATTATTTTTTGTTTGCCTGTGACCAGTTAAAGTTATCGATTTAAGTTTTACCGCCATTTCATTAAAAAAAGGGAAAGTACTCACGGTGATCTATAGAGACTGTTCGATTTTGTATGATGATATTCTCTGATTGTATTCAGTTACTATTTATCAAGCCACTGTCTTAACTAAACGATTACTTGCTTCAAGGCTGTGGCGGTAATTTCCTTTTTGTCGCTCGCGAGCATAGTTAATGCAGAACGTTGTTCCTTTAGTTATAAAGGTCTTTATTACTTGTTGCCACCTTCTTCGTATATGGACAATGTTTTGCGACTTCTTCGGCCTATTTACATTTATATATTGTGTACCAAAATACAATCTGGGTATTTTCAAGGCGAATGTGAAATGGTTAGATCAACTCTAAAATTGCTGAACAAATAAACAGATCTTTGGGTCAAATTGTTTTTTATATATCTCAATACAATAAAGCTCATGATGTACCATTGAACTACTACGTTAGTATTATTAGCTCATTTTGGACCTACTCATATTTCTTAACCCTCGTGTTACTCCTATTTTGTTTCATATCGAATGTAACTGCTGTGAAAACTATCTGATTTCTGTGTTAACTAAAACTTAAAGCTGTAAAGAGAGCTATATTTTTACAGACACAAGAGGACTTATTTCCCTCTAAATAGGTCCTATAATGTACACTTGCAGCGCAAACGGAAGCATCTATCTCTTTCTGTATCAACTATCCCCGTCACACATTTTTTTACAACATTCCAAGCCTCATTGTTCATTCCCACAGATACGGTCTGAAGAGTTTTACCTCCCGATTTAGTTTTGCATTCTTTATCACCTTTATCACCATAAATTTAAAGTACATTTTCGTCTAAGTGTAGTTCGTTTCGTGATTTCGATGTCTGTCTGGTTTCACAGTATTGTTAGCGTTATCGATATACTAGTTTGTAATAATAAGGCGTGTTTGATTTTGATGTTTTAATTCTCACTGTTAACAACTGCGAAAAATATAAATAAAAAACATCTTCATCAATTTGTTTAACTGATCGTGCCAGGTGTGTCGGTTTTTTCTATGCATTTAAGTAGCATGTTATATTGACCAGGCTATTATTATGACTCAAATCTTGAATCAAGACTTTATTGAGAACCCTTAAAGCTATGTTTACATCTTAGGGCACCGGACTTTATTCAATAATTATATTCTGCCACTTACACTGTCCTATCATTTATAGTACTCTTGATCGGATTATATCTATATATATATATATATAAACTATCAATACGTTGGGTGACATCGTGTACTCTAGTTTATTTTGTTGGCAGGATTTAGAAAGTACTATAACTTTTATGAACCTTATAAAGAAAGTGACTGCGTTACGTGAATTACGTTGGATCAAAGTTCAAGTAATGTCTATAACAAAGTTCATAATAACCAGTTCAACCGTTTATCATATTAGACAGACGTTAGACACCTTTCTCGATAATCGTATGTAATAACGCTGTTACTAATACTATATATTTAACCCAATACCTTATATACTAAGTAAACAACAAATAATCAAACTTAAAAAAATTAAAATGGTGGATACCTTTTGCTTTACTTTGGATCTACCTCGCACTGTATGAAAGTTCGAAATGTCGATGCATGGTGTGGCTTTTTTGGAACCTTTTGAAAATTTTCACCCTTCGCCACTGCTATACAAGCCTGATATTAACTGAGCTCAAAGTGTTTTCCATTAAAATTTAATTTGCCAACTCGACTACGCCACAAATCAGTACATTAGATATAACAATTTTAATTAGACATGAAAGGGCGATTATTATATACTAAAGGCAATTTTCAATTAACTTTAACTTAACATTAATTACTATTACATCATAGGTAAGTAAAATAATCATAAGGCACTTTAATGAGGAGTTGTGAAAAGGAGTATTGCAATTTCAAGAACTAACCGCTTTTAATTTCATAAAAATATTCTTGAGATTTATTAAAACATTATAAACATAATATAAACTATGGATCAGCCTGGCGCAGCAAGTTGAAAACCGTGGACTAATGTGTAACATGAACACATTTCTACCTCTAGTTACATATTTAGGTGCCCGAAGGCTGAAATGTAGAGCGAACCACTGAAGTTCTTAAGTGTTTTATATAAGGTTCTATAGTGTATATTTTTATAATGAAAAACTCAAAAACCCTGCGTATCTAATATGCATATAAATCTGCGGGTTGATTATTTTGTTATTAAATGATTAGTTTTTAAAAATCTTAGAAGCAATAAGTTACTAATTAATACAGCAACAGTCACTAATGAATAACTAGTAAATTTTTGCACTGAAAAAGCCTTTCTGAAACTGAAGATAGCTTGACTGAGTAAATTAATTGGCAGAAAGTATAACTGCAAATTCTCTTTCACTATAAAAATTCGGCTTGAGCAAAGAACGGCTTATTGTGATATTAGAGGACTCCTTGACGCATGACGGATGAAAGTGTGCATGTATAAGGTTATGTCTACAACGGCACGCGTCCCCAGTGGGACTAACATCGATCATATCATGGATATTGATAGAACCTAATGGAATTATGGAAATGGAACAAACAATTTGCGCACGGTTTATAGCGGTGGACTAGACGCCCTCACTACGCGTTATTTAGTCTCGTAGTCAACAAATATTTACATTTGCTCTGTATGTCTCAGGTCTGAGCCCTAAGGTGTCTGTATGTATTTGTTTCCTAAGATGCAAGGGTTACCAATGTAAGGGAACTGTATTTAAAACGGTAAACTCAGAGAAGCGTTACAGCGTTGCTGATGCGCATATTTGATTTACGATTTACACGACTTTATGCACTCCGTGAGCGGATGGAACAACTGTCTGTTTGAGAAAAAATCCTAGTTACGTAAATGTATGCAATCTCCAACCACTGAACCCATTTTGATGAAATATGGTATAGAAAGACTCCTAGGAAAGGAGTGGTTACTTATGTACATGAATTATACACTTAAAACAAAGTATAAATAGCATTAATACTCGATGACATAACGTGAAATGAGTCATTGAACACAAATTGTATACAAATAAAATATGCTTGTATCATATAAATACGTAATATTTTAATAACTTGGTTATTCATTAGGATTATCAATACCACATAGTATTTCATACTCATTTAACAGGTGTTCACATTATAACAAAAAATCTTAATAAAATATAATAAATCCCCTTTAAAATACGTAACTTACATTATATAAGTAGTCTTCCGTACTTCTACCTGGAACTTAATATATACCCAACCGCTGTGTGCTCCACTAGGGAATACACTTCTTGAAACGATAATAATTATCTAAAGTGGTATATACAACCTCAGGGGTGGACAACGATACATTTTGCAAAAAAATATATTCAAAAGCGAATAACAGAATAAGGGGAGAAACTTATCGTCTATTAAAAACTAATTTCCATTTATGTAATTGTCACTTCTCAATCT
Organism: Anthocharis cardamines; assembly: GCA_905404175.1. Classification (NCBI taxonomy): domain Eukaryota; kingdom Metazoa; phylum Arthropoda; class Insecta; order Lepidoptera; family Pieridae; genus Anthocharis; species Anthocharis cardamines. The sequence continues at coordinate 384,682 of FR989953.1, read as the reverse complement.
TGAAATAATAAACGTAATAAAATGCTTTACTATTTCTTAAATATAAATAATATCACAGTATAAAAGCGGATTTCCTCCATTTTGAACGCAGCTCAACACTCAGCTTCGCTCTGATAAACTTTTAAATATTCCTCAGAGATATATTGAAACATTAATAGCGCAGCGCAATACACTTTTGCAATGGATTGTGACAGAATTTCAAATAGGAAAGATGCAGATTGCAACGGAGAGACTCAGTTCCACCTTCCACGCTTAACAAAATATATGTTTTTACTTTTTCTTCGAGATACAAGTCTGAATGCCGAACGAGCTTTGGACTTAAGGTCAAACTTCGGGTTGCTCTTGTCAGAGAATGCTCCTCGCGGTACACTATTGTACTTAACGTGACTAGAATTTGAACAGGTGTATTTTAATTACATAGACTCTTAATGTATGTTTCGTCAGTAATATTACAAAACCAAGCTCTTATTAAATTATTTGTGCCACTATTGTTCATTATCATTAAGAGTCTAGTTACTAAATACTTTTCCTTTGAAGACTGCTAAAGCTTGAGTTAATTAATTATTCTTATCAATGACGAATAGGGTTGCCAAAACTTTAAATAAGATCTTTAAGGCGATATATATTCTTTATTTTTGCAGTTTTTGTAAAGTTAGCGGTAACAGATGTTACAGTTGTTTATAGATATAAAGATTGATTTCTATTTTATATTGTAGGAGTATACTTTGTATTGAATATTATATTAAGGTATTTTTTATGGAATAGGAAGCAAACGTGCAGACGGCTTAGATACGGTAAGGTATCCATGGACATCTGCCATATATGAGAGCTTGTGTTGCCGGCCTTTATGGAATAATCAACTGTTTACTTGAAAGTATCAAAGTTGAATCGGTTCGAAACTAATGCTGGTGACAACTAAAAATAGTATGCATATTTGTGTGTCAGGATATTCCTGATACATTCTTATTCAAGCTTACTTATTCGTGACTAACAAGGAAGTTTGAAATTGATAATTAATTCATTTCATTTATTAAATATGATATGTATTTTGACGATAATTGTCAGCCCTAATAATAAAGCACAAGAAGTTTTGCTCAGATGAATACGCCTTGAACTACTTACTACATGCGGTCGGCCTTTGTTTTGTTAACCCTCTGTTTCATTTTGACTCAAAAATCCTTGTTTAAACAATTTGAATACGTTAACATACCAATTGGGACTCGTCATTTACCTTATAATATAATGTTGAAACCTAACCTACGTTACATTTGGGTTAGAGCGATATTATAAATTGTAGGATTTCAATAACCTTGTGGTTAGCGCGTATGCTCATTTACGAAATGAAAATAATATATATTCGAAATATAAAAAATAAATATCTCTTTAAGATACACAAAGGTAAGAAAAGGACAACTATAATTCTGTTGGAGCTGCATCCATCTCCAAGCTCCAGTATGTGAGCTTTAAGCAACTGAAACATGACAAGAATACATAGAGTCGTCTCTCTTTAGTTAGCTCAATAATGTTTGCTGGTTTAATTAAATACAACTATCGTACTGGTATTTAATGAGTGAATCATATTTAGGAAAGTAGATCATAGATTAAAATGGTAGAAATCTTAAGATTCACGCAGTTTAGTGGTCAGCTATTTTTATACTAAGAAATTTGGTCTTCTTAAAATATTGCTTTTATATTTAATATTCTTACCAGAAGTTGAGTAAAATATTATCTAAATGATATAATAGATTTCTGTAACAATTCAATGCATATTAGTAATGTCCACTAGTCAATAATATGTATTTTATAAAAGTATATTTTTTATTCTAAAGTTTCTTGTTGGAATGTATTAAATGGTTATGTTATTTTTATATATTACGTGACATATCTGAGAGGTAAGTAACACACACTAACCCAATCAAATTTCAATTCAAATATAACTTTATTCAAGTTAAAGTTCTTGGCATGTAATAATAAATTATTTTTTGTTTACCAGTCGGATTTTTGTCAACTAGTGAGATTTTCATTCAAAATAATAGTATTTTTTTTTATTTAAAGTTTAAAATATTGTAAAAAAAGTGTATTTAATTTTTGATGTGGCAACTTCAGACTTATACAGCAATATTTTAAAATGTTCGAAATTCCAAACAAACGAATCCGTATCTTTTGAGATTTTTAAAATCTCAAAAGAATTAACTAACTTGACTCACTGGGACCAGTAAGTCAAACTCTATAATGTAACAAGTCAAGTAGGTATAAAATAGTACGTACATAACGTACATGCTGCTACATAGCGCAGTGTACAGACTTATCTAACCTTATTTGAATTTCTGATACATGTCAAGATATTTATGTTCAAGAATGCAAAAAGATAATATTATTTAATAGTATTTAATTCGTACCGCCGCGGCCGCATTGATTGTCAATAACACAAGCTACTGTACGGAAAATGTTGTACTATTTACCTCAATTACCAATTAATAATATTCCAACGATAACATTTCGAATTAATATCAAATTACGAACTTCTTGGAAAAGCCATACCTCTGATATACTACTTGTATTGTTAATTACTAATATAATTATCTAAATATTTGGTTTAATTCTAAGTCGACGCAATAACTATTAAATAAAATAGTTATTGATACAGAAAACGTGATGTTATTTTGAAACGGTTTTATAGTTTACGTAATCGAAATAAACAGCTTTGGTTTATGAACTTAAACAAACAATGTTTTGAATATTTTTAAAAGATAAATCTTTCTCTGTAATGATAAATAAATATAAATATTATACGACCAACAACCAAGTACATTTCTGTATTTCTATAATGTTTAGTTTCGGGGTCTTTGCAGCCGATATAAAATAATTTGAAATATAGATACTAACGGCAATTCTACAGGATAAAGGTTGAAAATATTTAATTAACCAAAGTAACAATAAAGATTTGTTTCCCTTTTGGAATAAACGAATATATTTTGTTCGGTGCTATTTGCAGTTTGACGCCATAGTATGTACCTTATTTACATAATATAATATATATAATCCAGCCAAATTAAGTTTGCCTCTCAAGTTAACGTGACGTCCACGTCGTATGTATGTAATGTATCAAAAATATTTCCAAATCGCAAACAGCTCCGAACACCAAACTGTTCGTGAACGCAAATCACTGCGTTAGCAACAGAAAACAGATGTTTACCGCATTTCAGTGAAGTGCAAACTGAACTCAATTGGGTATCTATTTGTGATATAACTGGCACTCACCTCTAGCCCATCCAGTGAGCACGTTGCCGAGGTATGCGACCTTGTACACGGGGTCAGGATCGCTGATGCGGACGCTGTTCGTGCGACGCAGCAACCTGCCCAGACCCCGGGACAGCTTCCCGATGGCCCGGGTCGTAAAGTCCTTTCCCATCCCGACATCACTCAAACAGACCTCAGCAGGCAAAATACTCTTCACATGCTCTTTGTGACTGATCAACCTTGGAATCGTCAAAGGTATCCTTTTACGTTCCGGCGTTAAAGTCTTAGCTTGGTTCACGCTGTAAACATTGCTGTTTCTCCGGAAATGACTTTCTTTGGTAGCATCTTCAGTCTTTTCTATCTCACATCTACCGTTCAAGTTAGCTCTGAGAGAATTGTTGTTATGGTTGTCCGTGTTTCCATCGCTGTATCGGCGTTCAACAGAACGACGTTTGATTAGGGAGGAATTCCTTAGAAGTATACTGGTTTCGCTGGAACTTCTATTTTTAAGTATGTGAATCTTTTTGACTCGCGTAACAGCACTGTCCACTTCGTCAGCGCTTACAGTCCTTTCAGTTTTCCCTTCCTCGTCAAGGAAGCGAACTCTCAAACCATTAATTTTTACATCCGCGATCGGTTTTTCGACATCCTGCCCGTCTTGGCCGTTGGCGTCCAAGCAATGACGCTCATTTTCACTGAGCGTACCGCGGGCCATATTTCTTATTAGTTTTTGTCAGTCTTACATTATGAACGGCAACAGAATTAACTTAACTTTCTAAGCACTAGTTCAGGGCGACACTAAACCAGTCACTAAACACACACAGTAGTAAACTCGTCCATTAAAGAACACCGGATTGGAATGCGGCTTCAACACTGAATGCACTCGGTGAAAATGGTCACAAAAACTATCGCGAATTGTAATGCCGATAGACACACGATTACGAGACTTTACGGACGTTGATTACAACACTTGTAAGAGGCTGTTTCGAAACTTATTTCGCGGTGGCGAGCGACGCGCGTACCTCCCTCAGCGCGTGGTGGAGGAGTGAAGTTAGCGGCGCGCGGCGTACGCGCTCGCGCCGGTTCAAGAATCAAGTCAATCGCTCACTTGATCCCTCGATCGTGCCTGAATCAAGTTATGTGCGCTAATCCACTACACACGGCTCGCCAGCGCCGACCACCTGTAACAAAGAACAGCGATAACGTATTGTGTTGACTTCTGAAAACAGGCCACAATGCTCTACATATTTCGAGCTATTGCTCCGATACTCGACATAAAAGTCCATATCTTATACCACTATATATAATTATTAGATAATAAAACTATGTTCTTTTTAAAATAAACATATTATGTGTGTTGCTATGTTATTTTTAATTCATAAAAAGTTGAGGACAAGGAAGGTAGAGCATAATGTAGAGATGTTCTATAATGTTTTAAGGAAAAATTATAAAAAAATATTAATGCGAATTTTTTAATAGCAAATGATAGTATAATTGTATAATATATACAACCAATGCATGAGCCACCTATTGCACGGTTTTCTTTTAAATATAAAAAAAATAAGGCTCTTATTTTGTGTTTCTCGAATTAGTCGGTATAAATCTTCTTATACAAAAAAGAAGGAAGGTAACCAGTTTCAATATAAGAAATACAATTTATTAAAAAAATATAATTGATTGGAAAGCCTTACAGTAAAATTCCTTTTTTACACAGCCTTAAGCGTTCATCCGTAATCAAATCGATATTTGCATGTATAGTCTATGTACCACTACGGGTTACAGGAATACCATCTCAATAATATTCGTATTATCCTTATAGTTAGCGATAGAAATATAATTATTTTCAATTATCAGTATATGTGACACGTCATATTTATTGAATACTACCATAATTAGCCTTCTGTCAACGTCAAGACTACAAGGCTCTTAACCGGTTTCTAATGCTTATTTGACACCACTTAATACCATATTAATATGATGAATATCAAAATGTGTTTGTTGATTTATTTTTCCATAAATTATAACAGAGAGCGAATTCAAGATTATAAATGAAATGACGAGCCCTGTAGTTAACGATTACAGTCACAGCTTGAGGTCATATCACGAAGCCTTTTTTATGGAGAAGGAGCAGAAGTTATATTTTATATGTTCTTAATTTTATAAAAACCAAACAGTTCATATTTTAATAAAACATTTAAATCATCTTCGAATGTTAATATTTAATTAGTTCAGAATTATCGAGTACCGACTGATAGCTCTATGTGTCAAATGAGGAAGTCGCTGAAAACCAGTATTGCATACGATTAGCACGGCGCGGCGCAACGTATACTGAGCGGCCTCCTTTTAAAAAAACAATGTTACGAACAACGCGTTATATATTATATTTTTTTTGTTTAAATAATAAACTGTTTTACGGGGAATTCCTCGATTGTATTGTACGTCATTATTAATTTTCTCTTCCAAGTTGGTAACCCTTTTCGCTTATGTTTTACGGGACATCCCTCGACTGTATACAACACAAAGGTATTTTAGCGACTTTCCGGTACTTTTCGCAACATTATTTTTTTACTTTTAGGGAATAATGGTCACTCGGGTGTTACGTAACGTTTAGGGAGAGAAAGGGGTAAAGCAAAACGTTACGCCTTGCTATATGGGGGAGGGGTGCTATGTGGGGAGGGATAGTCATGAAATGTCCAAAAAATGCGTTACATGATACTTGAACGTCCCTCTCATTCAATTTACCAGATATGCTAAACGGGCAATTGAACCCTCTGTCCAATGAAATGCTCGAAATTAAATGGTTCAGTTGGAATAATAATGCCTCAGGAATATGAATGCCCTATATGAAGTATACTTCATAGGGGACATTGGAATTTGACATTCGCATCATCATAGGACTTGCAGGTGCGCTTCCAATTATCTTATACAAACAACCTTGTAATTATGGACCACTTATTGATCGATCAAATATGGCTAAAAAAATTCAATATACAAATTGGACAATCGACTATGATTAATGGTAATTGTCACGTTCAGAACGCGTGTCACATTTCAGTGTTTATTTAAACGACGTACAAGTTAATTTAGATTTCTAGGTTAAGCAATTTTCCTGTATTCAGCCGAAACGATCGCAAGACGAATGTAGTAATACCTTGTTTATGTGTCCCCCTGTCTATGAACAGTTCCCAAACGGATTAGCCGATATACGTGCTTTTGTTTATTTGAATATCAATAAGAGTTTTTATTAATAAAAAATTACGAAAATCTATTCAGACGATTTATTGAGTTTATGAACTTTTTTCTATTAATAATTATGATAATTCGCCAACCAAACCAAAATTGAATTGATAAAAGTCTAATTCAATAAAAACATGTTACAAATAAAATAAAAAAAAACAATTAAATTAAATAATAGTAATGAATTTTCATTGTCACACAAGGTTTTCCGACCGGAATCGAATCTTCTACTGATAGTACATTAGGTACCGATACCCCAAATGATAGATAACGTTAAGGAACTCACTATAGTCGTATTAGATTGTTTGACAATAAGGAAATCATCCCGACCTTATCACTCCGCTTTATCAAGCATGATATCTGGGTCAGATCAAATACTTCCACAGATCTTGATAAGATCAAACTGTCCGTTATTTACACTTCTTCCTAGTTTTACCCATTCACAATCAAATATTTAGGTATTTATAATTTAAAACGCCATACTAAGAATACATTATAGTTATTTAATGTTGTAATATAGTGAAGAAATTAAATAATTAATTGTTTATTTTATGGATGAAAGTAGGGAAACGAAAAAGATTTATGAAACCGGTGTGAATGGTAGAGTCGGGAGTGCTCGACCTAGGCGAACGTTCCACGGTCAGACCTGGGACGTTCTTCAAAAGGGCCAGGTCAAAAGTACTCGAAACCGGAGAGTGTGTATGAAAGCATCGATGAAAGTGGAAGAAGCGAAAGTGGAATTCCGTGATCTCTGCCTACGCCAACAGGAAAAAGCCGTGATGTATATGTATGTATGTATGTAATATAGTATGGTTGTAACCTTGCATGTGGCCCATTCTAGAAATTCTTTAATTGGTATTTTGGTGGTAAAAAGTCATACTACTCCTAAATACTCTTTTTATTACGTAATCAGTTATTATCAATATACATATATTTTCAGGAAACTCTTTCTAAAACTATTCAATTAAAATATAAATAAACTTGTAGGTATATCAGAATGATTTCAATATCCTCATACTTTTTCTTTCCCCCGTTACTGTTAAGTAATCCCCTCTTCAACATATGTACATATATATTTTATCAAATTCATCAATATATTAAACACCTGGTACAGTGCTTCTTACTTAGAAATATTTAAATCTAACTGTAGTGTATCATTGTAGACCCCAAATTGTCATACGTAGACCAATTTGAATACTGTGATGTCTAAACAAAGTAATTAAGCAATATGCCCAAATAGAGCGTCTCATTTTACGCTTACTCGTTGAACAACTACCTACTATATTATGATGATCACTCAACACAATTTACGAATGATTTACTGCCACGAGCAGGACGACTCAATCAAAACAGACACCGGTGTGTCAGTCTTGTGACAATCGGGAAAATATAGTGCTATACAGCATTGAACCGTGCAAACATATATCATCTTTATCGATATGTTTATTGAGGCTATTATGTTGTGTATTCATTTACGTGTAATTGTCAACTACATACAATAGGGGGAACGTGAGTGAAATATATTTTGCATGCATGATCTAATGTTAGAATACCTACTGGTTATTAAATAATAATAATAGAGATTATGGAAAGTTTTATGCTTCTTAGTTAGATTGTTGTTTTAGATTGTTTTTAATTTATCTTAGCAATAGAAGTCAACAATATTAGGTATATAAGAGAGTGAAGTCCAAATCAAAGACATATAATGATATTTTTAATTATTTCCCTAGTAACAATATTTTATACTTTGTAGAAGCTTTTTGAAGATTTTTCGATTTGGCTTCGTCGGACATATTTTTTACTATCTAAATTGAAAAATTACTTCGCAAAAGACTTACTAAGGAAAATTGAAAGCGAGGCCTCTCAATATTTACGCCATAACATTAATAAACAAGAGTGCTCCATCTGAGAGCGAAGTATAAAGGATCCACTGAAGCCTGGAGCTTCTTTGTCCATATCTCTCCAATTAGCACCTGCCTGTGTGCTATTTTAATAAAATACATACAATATCGTGTTTTATTAATGCTATCCTTACGTCGTGTGACCTGAGTAATTGTGTACTGCAAATTTTATAAACGTATTTAAAAATATTTATCGATACGGTGTTGTGTAGGTAGGTATCTGTGTATATTATTCTGATTTATTAACACGATTATTTATTTTCATAACCTAACCGCAAGAGATCTTTTTATAACGTCAATATTCAGTACTTGCGGTTAATTGCTATTATTTGCAAACTTCCGAAAAATAAGGATGTTCTCAATTAATCACATTTGAATTGTTGACTCGTGACTCGTGAGTTTTTATACGAGTATACCTGTATAGGTATCGTATGATACAGAGACAGGGAACATCAACTCGATTGATAACAGAGTATCGTAGCCACAGATCCCCCCAGTGACCGTAGCATACTTAATATGTATCGATTTCTCAGAGATTTCTTTAAAAATGTTTGTTTGAAAGAGCATTCTATTAGGTTAACCCTATACAAATATGATTAAGATGTGATAAAAGCAAAACTTCCAAACGGACAAGGACATAATATGTGAAAGCATTGTTACTCTGAATGTAAGAAACTTGTCAATGCATTGTACTATTTCTTCGTGAAATAGGGATATACTAACAAAACATCTTGATAAAGTAGGGAAATGGGGATACGAGTAGTGTCACCAACCAAAAGTAAGCAAAGTATGGTGACTAATACACACTGAACAAGGATACATAATACATATCTATGTTCAACTAAAATAAGAGTTCATTATACGTATAATTACATTAGTAGATTTTATTAATGATAATCTGATGGGATGATGGGAGTTATCCTTTGAGACGAAACATTAAAATTATTATTAACATTTTTTACCCATAAATAAAAAAACAATCCCAGTTATTAAGTTATGACTCACTATTCAAGTGCAATGTGAAACAATTTATATTCTAAGAACCCTGTCGCCATTCTGTGAATAATACTTGTCGCGAATTTGTCGGTCAGTCTGGGACGATCGAAACACCTGCGTCCTATCACACACCCCATTGGAATACTACACACAATCTACCTTCTTTTAAGTTCTTATAAGTTATGTATCAATTTTATTAATGATTGCATGATTGTCTGTAGTCATTACATATATTTTATATGTAAGCATCAAGTCATACTAATACACACGTAGTAATGTTTCTGTTCACACTGCATTTGACGAGTGAAGGATTAAACTTTTAATTTACCCAGGATGAAGACATCACGGCAGAACATATAAATACATTAAAATATTTTGTTATATAGTTCGTTAGAGACATTTGATACAGTCGCGCTTTCAAATTATTGATCTTGTACGCACGTGACAGAAAGTAAGGCGAACTAATTGTGTAGTTGAAGAACCGAAGGCATATTTCTAAGTTCATTTTTACAAGAGCTCAATGAATGAATAAGAAGAGCAAGAGAAACCCTCGGAATTATACCTACGTAGAATATAATCATTCAAATCGGTTCATATTTCTCAGACTATATATAAAAACAACATATATGACGAAGCCCTAACGTTTTCTATATATTGTGTTTGTTAAGGTACCTTATTCTATTACATGTCTCTTTAATGTTTTATAGGGCGTTATTAGGATATCCCAATATATTACACGCTTAACGCTTTCTTAGCTAAATAGCATGCCTCCACGGAAACGATAGAAGCATCACAGTAGGTATGGATATCAGGGGGGTGAGCATGAACAAGTATCGAAAGAGTATTCGTATCGTCGAACTGTCATTTGTATGAAATTTTTCATACAACTGACAGTTTGACGATTCGAATACTTTGTCGATAGTCGTTCGTGCTAGGCCCCCAGAACCTTTTACTTACCTCTTGAATGTAAATATAGCGCTATTCATCCCCACAAAACTACATAAATGATAAATCTTGAATTTTTTGTCACTTTTCACAATAAATATCTGACAAAAAATGAATGAGAAGTAACAGTACTTCCAAATACGTTTATAATACAACTAAGTACATAATCAAATACCAGAAATCCTCTGTTCTTATACTGTAATTGATGTAATATCAAATAGCAACACATTTAACTCCGGTATCCGAGAAGGAGCAATTTTCAGATAGAATTAGCAAGAGCTTTGATTACACCTGATTGAGCCTTGTATTTCACTTAACGAAATAGCTTAGGTACATTATTTGCTTATTATCGTTTAAGAAAATAATAAAGTATGACAACGACCTTGTATAGATAAAAATAATATTTTGTTTGGAAAAAAATATATTTCAATAAAATACTGTATACTGGATTAAAACGCGATTTATTAAAGACAATATTAAAAATATATTTATTATTTTCTTATTTCGCCGATTAACAGGTCTAAATAATTTGAGTTTCGATCTTTCGTGGGTTCGATATACATAATATTCTATCATAGACTACTTCCGAATGCAAACTCGACTGTGCGTCGCTGAGATTTCAACAAACATCAAGCAAACATTACCATTTTTTTTATAAGGCCGACGACATATCTGAGACATTTGAGTCGTGGCTTTCCATGGATAGATGAAATAACTTACCATAAGGGTAGTTTTTTTTAGGTATTAGGTACCCTGCTGTCCATTCCGTAGTAAAAAAATCAAGTTGGCCTACTTGTATGTTTTGTACAAGTCTACAGTTTTGATTCAAAGGGATCCATATAAATATGAATCAAAATGAAAGATGATGATGATGATGGCATGTACATAACAACGCAATACACTTGAAGAATGCAATTGTTATGAAAACCAAAAGTGATGCACTGAATTTAGGGTTCCGTACTCCGTACCAAAACGGATCTCATCACGTCTATATGTCTGTCCGTCTGTCAAGATCAATTTTCTCATTAACGCGTAGAGGTATCGAGTTGAAATGAATATAAAATACTTAAACTTCTAAGTCGACGCCATCAAAAGATACGGCCTTTTATGCTCCGATTATGCCGCATATTTTAACACTTGCGAGGTTATGAAGCAATGTCATGTAATACAAGTAAAGGAAAAAATCCGCAAAACCGTTTTGTAGAAGGTGTTTTTGTTTTATTGGGAAAATCTTTACGCTTTAGTTTATAACCTAACCCTCGGTGCGCAAGTCCGACCGCACGTTTTTAAGGAATTCAGACTCACCTGGTATAAATTGATATATACCCATATCAAATTAAAGAATTAATATCATAATATATAGTTAGATTCCTTTTAATAGTTGTGATGTTTAAGGTTGTTTTGGATGACCTTTAAACTCACCGTTAACATATTGTAACGGAGCGCTATTGTATGTATTTTGTGAATAATTTCGTTATGTTAATTGTTTTGCAAATTTATACTAGACAGCGGGTTAATAGGGAAATATACGACAACATTATGCGAGTCGATACATATTATTAATAACATAAATATTATTAATTTAATATTAACATTAAACACTAATATTATTAATTAATGTTAATATTATCCTTTGTTTTTAAATTTGAAAATAATTAATAATTATATTATAATTATTAACAATTTTATTGTTTTTAAATTTGAAAATAATAATTAATTATAATATAATTATTAATTATTTTCAAATTTAAACTCAAATATACTCGTATTTATGTATATCTGATTTTATCAAAATCTATTAGTAAAATTTTAAGTTTTCTAATTTCAAAATGTCAAATGTTGCTTAATACAGTCATAATTTGAACAGTGTTATAGATATTCAAATGTCTAATACACAAGCCGATACTAACTCCTCTCGCTATGAACATATCTAATGCTCATCTACATACATAATTGGATTTGACGTTGAAACACGAACTTAATTATGAATACTATTTAGTTCTACATATTGTTTATTTTCTAAATTTCAAGTCAAATTCAAAGAAAATTGACCTTTGCTCTTTAATATTAAAAGGATTACGCCTGAACTTCATAACATATATAGATATACGAGTATGTATAGTTAGCGCTGTCGTAATACGTAAGTATATATTATTTAAACAATTTAACACGTTGGTTATTTCCTTTATCTATGCAAACTTATATAACCAGTAAAATACTTTGAGTGATCGAGTTTGATGCGGAAATAAAGTATCACTCACACAACTGGTCAATAAACGGATAGATAAAAAAATCTGGTTATAAAAGCAATAATAGCCAAATATTTTTTACATACTCCCAAATACGGAGGTTCAAAAGAGGAGGATATTGTAAGAAGTTGGAGTATCTTCAGTGATAAAAATAACATCAGTGATCAGCCGGCCTAGCATGACCGCCACGAGATATGTCGCGGACGAGAGAAGACAAACTAAGATGTAAGATATCTCGATATATTATATCTGGACATCGACAATTTTGATAGAAAAGATATCTTGATCGACTGATATATCTATTTTTGATATTAAAGTCAATTGTGTAAATAATAATGTAATTGTCATGTTAGAAGCAATAAATAAAGAGATAATCTATTAAAACACGAGAAAGCGGTCGACAAAATTTTGTCGTGGTTGTCATGCTAGGCTGGCAGGACGATTTGCCGGGCTCGTTGGCGCGTTCGGTAGAACACCTGCCGTGCGCATCGATGGGTCGTGGGTTCGAATCCAACCGGGACCACATGTTTACATTGAGCGTTTCGGTTTCACTCTATGGATTTCCAAATGCTCGAAGTAAAAAAGTAGGTCGACAGCGCATCATTGACTGATGTTCTGTGGCTGAGGTATCACCTACCATCAAGGGTACCTCATGCTCGTCTGTCGATATCTGACATAAAAAAAGGAACGAGTCTCTGTAAATATATAAATAAATAAAAATTAAATGTTATTTGATTTATGATAATGCGTTAAAAACATCGCGACGTGTCTCGCATTAATTCGATTGCATCGCACTCAGCACTGAGCGAAGCAAGTGTGCCAGCTGCCAATATCGCCGACATGTGCCCGTGACCGAGTTATGAGCTATTACCTACTGCAGCTTTTATTGTCGCATCAGGCCTTATGAGGTAAACTGGAATAACGTGCTAATTGCTAACATCAATACATTAGCACTTTATATATGCACGATGAAAGGTTTTAACTTTACAATGCCATTCGAGGTCGTTTCGCTCGTGAAAATATTTCCTGATAAATTAAATGCGTTACCTTCGAGAAAGTCACAGGTCAGTCACCGATTTCACACCAGTTAAACAAAGATTGTGGGGGAATTACTACAGTAGACGATACAAAAAGAAATGGATAGCTAAGTTTTAATATCAGTTATACGAGTATTATACATACTATATTGTTGTGATGGACAATGTGTTGTAACTTGTAACTTGTAAGTAACTGTATTTTCATATTAACTTCGAGCATTTGGAAAACAAAACGCTCAATTTGTGTTTTACATCTTATCTACATATCTATGAACGGTGTTTTATTGCTCGTATAGAATTTATCTTTATTTCATTGTGTTAGTTTCCAGACGTACATACAACATGTCTGAATCGAACCTGCACCCTCTTGACGGAAAGAACACTAAGTATGCTGTGTATTGTATAATTAAATTTGTCTTTTCTGTGAATATTTGCATTTACGATTGTGTACCACTTTAATGATTTCTTTTGTTATTACTGTATCTGTGAAACATGTATTAGGACGCATCTATATTTATATCTTGTATCTCTTCTTATATGTTCTGTTCTTTGTAATGTTTCCTTATAATAAATAAATATTTATACACACAATAAAACAGTAGAATTTGTTTGTTAGTTCATGGTTATCTACGAGACTAATTGACTGATGGCTGGAAGAAAAGTTATCGTCATTTAAAGATAGGTCTGCGTCCGAACTAAGTTACCAAGACTAGCTTTTCGTAAAATAAAAACTTTTTTATTTAATTATTTCACGCGAAGTAAATGAATACGCTGCGCTGTTAGTACCTGTATATTATCTATAATCAATAAAAAGAGAACTTTAAACGACGTTTGATTTACATAAATTAACGTTTAATCAACATAAACTGACATCAGCACGCTAAAAAAAACCATCTTACATTATCTTATCTAGACATCTTAAAATCAAAACAACGCATCCATAATAGAATAGATTACGTAAACATCGAGAATTTACTGTGTGCATAACCACGGTGTTCATCTGTATGCACAGAGCGTACCACAAACACGGCGTCCATCTGTATGGACGGAGCGTATCCGGTAGGTACCACAAACAATCGAATTCGATCGTACCAATCGTGGTCTGGTGACGTCGCGTCGTGTGTTCACGTGTATTGCGTATCACATGCAAATAGTAAAGTGCTATGAATATAATATATATCCTATACGTGATCAAGTTATTAAAAATAATGCAATTTATCATCTAGCACAATCGCTAATACTGTTTCTTATTTATATTACATTGTCGCACTTTATTACCTATTGATTTGTTTGTTTCTAAGCCATAGCGTCACTAACTCATTAAGGAAAATCAGGAAAACAATTATCTTTGATAAATATAGAGGTATTGTCAAAAATAAATAGTTTCAGATTTATTAAATAAATATAATTCTATGTAATGAGTTCTTTTCAGTATGAATACGCGATGCCGCACATAAGGTCACCGTGGGCCACTACAAGCTGCGGACATATACGGACATCGACCACCACGAGTCACCGTGTGGCCGCGGCCGAGCCACAAGCTGTGTGTGTGGTCGACGCTAGCTCTGCTCCCGCGCACACACGGCCACATTCACCGGGTTATCCCCGCTCATATATTATGTATGTAAACACTTACGTAATAGGTAAACAAAGACACTGAATAAAGCTTTACAAATGACAAAATAGTTTATTTTTTGCTCGTTCAAAACTTACAAAAAGAGTTAATTATAATTAAACATGTGAACGAGATTCTCGCGAATTCTCTATCATTTAAAATTTAGCCTTTATTGCTCACCGTAACGTCTGTTATTATTAAATGAATTTTATGCGGTCGATCAAGCTCAATTTAATTTATACTCTTGTAACCAAATCATACAAAATCTTATTTCGCTCAAAACAACACTTCACCACTTCACTTGTTAAGGAAAAGTTTAAAATGATTAATATCGTATAATTTTCTGTCCTCGTCTCGCCATAATTAAATACATATATTTTAGCAGTAATAATAATATGGTTTATCGCCAATGAAATGTTGTGTAAATGTATTTGTATATCCTTTTACTTTAA
The DNA here is from genome assembly GCA_905404175.1 of Anthocharis cardamines. Taxonomy (NCBI): domain Eukaryota; kingdom Metazoa; phylum Arthropoda; class Insecta; order Lepidoptera; family Pieridae; genus Anthocharis; species Anthocharis cardamines. The sequence continues at coordinate 369,010 of FR989953.1, read as the reverse complement.
TTTCTTAATTATATTTTGAACAATGATTTTTCACAGCTTTATTATTTGTTCAACATGTTCACTTTTGCAATCGCCGTAAAATTGGATTAAAACGCACGGGGAGGAATAAATTCACAGGGCAGACGCACAGCTATTCTTATATTCTTGTTCGGCTGCTTCACTGATAATTTTGTTAAAATTACGAGTAAAACAATTTTCTAAATAAATAAATCTATATCCGGTATCCAAACCAAATACAAACACAAAAAGAACGTGAATGAGCAACATCAAAAGTAGTAAATTCGAGCTGGTGGAGTTACCAGTAAAATACATTTCAATTAACAAGTCGTTGACTGAAATCCTGAAGAACTTTTTGTGCCTATGAACTCAGCTCTGTTGAGACTAGCGACAAACGACATACAAAAATAGACCATATTGCTGGCTCCGAAAATTTATTTTTATAAAATGCTCAGATATTAAAGCCAAACCTTTTTTAGCATCCTACAACCAGATTCAGGCATGAACGGGCTCGAAAAGATAAACGAAAACTCGTTACTGAGCGAGTTTATCGACTGAAGCGCAGTAGATATACAGTATGTACGAGGGTGAATCAAAAAATTCTTGGAATCAATATTAAAAAATGCAAAGATTTAAATAATAATATTTTATTTTTCTACATAATCTCCCTCCAATGCAATGCATTTAGAATAACGCGTTTCTAACTTCCTTATTCCTTGTGAAAAAAAAATATTTTCTTGACTCTCGAAAAAGTCCTCTACGGCAGCTATAACCGCGTCATTATCGTGAAATTTTGTTCCACGAATTTCCTCTTTTAATTTTGGAAATAAGTGAAAATCACTTGGGGCTAAGTCTGGAGAATATGGTGGGTGGTCAAGGAGATTGAAGCCAGCACAGCGGATTGCGTTGAGCGCAACTTCCGATCGATGAGCAGGAGCGTTATCTTGAAGGAACAACACGCCCAACGACAGTTTTCCACGACGTTTTTCTTTAATCGCTTCACGCACTTTCGGGATTAAATTTGCATAATAGGGTCCAGTAATCGTCTGGCCTTTTGGCATGTAATCAATAAAAAGGATTCCTTCACTATCCCAGAACACAGAGGCCATAACTTTGCCAGCGGTAGGAGCAACTCGAAATTTCTTGATGGATGGAGAGGATGGTCGTTTCCAAGACATGCTCTGTCTTTTAGTTTCAGGATCAAAATGGTGGACCCACGTTTCATCCATGGTGACAAGACGACGGCAAAAATTATCCGAATCACGCTGGAACATTTCGAGATTACGCTTGTAAATTTCCAAACGTCGCTTTTTGTTTTCGTCGGTTAACATTCGTGGCACCCATCTTGCAGACACTTTTTTGAACCCCAGTGAATCAATTAAAATGGATTGAACGCTACCAAAAGATATCTTTAGGATCTCAGCTATATGTTTTATAGTCATTCTTCTGTCTTCCAAAACCAGATTCTCAACCTTTTTGACATTTTCTTCTGTAACGGAGGTTGAAGGCCGCCCAGAACGCGGGTCATCTTTACAGCTTGATCTACCTCTTTTAAATTCAGCCACCCAGTACGCAACCGTAGAATAGGGTACAGCATCACCCCCTAATGTCTGCTGAATGTCCAAAAAAATTTCCTTCGTAGACATTTTTTCAAACTGAGATATTTTATCACCGCACGTAACTCACTTTTATCCATAATTTTGACTTTTTAGCAACTCGTTGCACAAAAAAATTTATTACATGCGAACGAACTGACAAAAACAAGTGACAGTCTGCATAAATATAGTGTGATAGACACTCTTTAATTTGAATATCGAACTTGATCCAAAAAGGTTTCATATATATGCACTTCTAAGAACTTTTTGATTCACCCTGGTATGTATGCATGTATAGTGTATACGTATGTACTATCTATAACTATCCTTTGAACACATTTTCGTTAGGTTTGTTAAGCTCAATCTTCTGGACTGAATTAGTTATACTCCTTTATTCATTTTAGTACCTACTAGCGTATAAACATTGCTTATTTGTCTAGAAATATTTGGTTTGTTTTGACAGATAACGCATAACTACTAGTTGAGTATGGGTGTCAGACAAAATAGGAAAGGCAGAGCGAATGGGTCAGGATTCATGTTCTTTTGCAAAACTGAAAAATAACTTTTAAATTCAGAAACTTCAGCTCATAAAGTAAAAAAAATTGTAATATGTGAGGCATTTTTCCTGTTAAATTCAAGTTACATAAATAACAATAACACGTTAATTTGCGGATGAATGGAAGGAAATATTATCAGCATTGCATGTTTTGTGAAGTATAGACATAGACATAGACATAGACATAGCATTTATTACGAACGAAACACACACACAGAATCACAAAATAATAACAAAAAACATCAAAACAAGGTACAATTTTTAAATTGTGTAAATGTGTGTGTGTTGTGGTTGTAAATGGCCCTGGCTCAGCATTATGCTGTGAAGCAGATGAGTTCCACAGCGCTGGTCATTCTGCCAGAGACCACAATAGTTTGCGCCTCAGACGCAAAAAATAAAATAAAAGAAATAACATAAATAGTATAAAAAATAATAATAGTAAAAAATTAACAGAGAAAGCAAAGAAGTCTTGGAAGATCTGTGTGTATATAGAAAATTTAAAAAATTAAAAATTAAAATAATTAAATAAAATAATTGTTACTAAGACTACTATAAGAAATAAATAAATAAATATTTTTGACGGATTAAAACCTAAATTTCGTGGGATTTTTGTTGAGTAAGAAGAAGTGCTTTGTAGCTGCGACGAAAATTTGATTTTGTTTGAAGATTTTTTAACGGAGGAGGGATATTATTCCAACATTTCGTCGCGCTATATTTAAAACTCCCACGAAATGATGCCGTCCGATGCTGGGGAATGGCGAGCTCATGAGTACAACTCCTTACTTCGTTCTTGTTGACATTTCTACGCCAGAGGAGCTTACGATTATTACGAGGATACGATTGAATGTTCTTAATTTTTTAATTAGATGTATTTCCTCATTCCTTATTAAAACTGCGAAAGCGAAGTGCTTTCCGGACCACTATAACTTGAGTATCTTTAAGGGCAGTGTGAATAGGCTTCTTCTAGAGAGATGTGCCCTTCCTTAGATCGCATCACCACTTATCATCAGGTGGGATCGCGGTCAAATGTCTGACTATTATATATAAAAAAATATATATATAGTTGAATAAGATATTTTAGTAATAAATAAACACCAAAAATAAAAATCAATCGGAATAATAAAAAAGGCCTCTGTCATGTCATATACTTCTTCAATAAGTGAAAATAACAATTTCAATCTAAAATTATATTTATTTGGTTTATCGGTTTGGAACAACAATTTTTATTTGATATTAAGCCAATAAATTTCAATATTTACTAGACTTACAATTTACGGTTATTTGATATGGCACAGTATCCTCCATCAATGTCAAGTCTGCAGAACGCATTTTCATATTTTGCAAACAATAACGGAGTACTTTGACCCTCTCTTAGCTACGATAAAATATATAAAAGTACTCAAATTACTTGCTAATTTATCAAATTTTACATTTAGCAGATTGAAAGGGACGTGTTTTAATTACTGCTTTAGTAATTAAAGTATTTATAAGCTATTCAAAGTCCAACTGCCATCCAAATTAAAGCGTATTATATAGATTTTATGCTATATTTACTTTGTTGCTTTCTTTCAGGCCTTTACTTCGGCCACCGCAAAGCCTCATAAAGTCAAAATAAGTATAATGTCAAATAATTTAAAAACATCTATTGTTTTTGCCTTTGTTTCAAGCAGTGTAAACAGAGAACCTAAAACAATATATCACGATTTTCTGAAGTCTGTCACAAAACGGTCTTAAGAATTCCTTTTGTGTTCCATTGTTCGTGCGTCAAAACAACGGTTTCGCATATTTCGACATTCGAGGCTGTCAATTGCGCGTTAAACTTTATACTGAGTGTTAAAAGGCTAAAATCAAATAAATACAACATTAACCAAACAAAATTTTCAAGCCAACTTGCCTTTTAAAGGCACTTACATTTTTATTTCTACATTTTACTTTCAAAAACGGAGTAGGTTATCGATTAGACTCGTTTTTGTTAATTATTTCTTCAAACTCGAACCGATTAAATGGATTCTTGTTACATGTTGCTAGTGGTGATAGTGCTCCCTCTATTTCAAATCCCTTTTTATCGGATGCTTTTGAAGCTATAGAATGCAAATAGGTACTCAACGAATTCACTCAGTTAGGTGAATTATAACTTACCTAAGGTATAATTCACCTAACTTCCAAGCAAGATACCTGAGTAGGTATTCCTCGTGCATATTTTTTCAGCGTAGAGCTTGTCTAGACAAAACATGAGAGAGCGAGAATAGTGAAAGAAAAAAAGCATTTTATTAAGAGTATATATCGAGCTTCTTGCCGGTTCATCTTTTTTTAAAACCGGTGGAAGCTTTTTTCACTTAAATATTTAAAATGAAAAATAACTTGTATTCAAAAAGTGTCATAAAAGTTTTCTTTATACTTTATTTGAAATTCAAATGTTGGGTTTAACCGTGTTTAATGAATCAGGACAATATACACCTAATCACAGAACAGTTTTCCTGTTCTGTACACCTAATAGAATAAAAATAAAAATTATGTACTATGCCACCAACAAATAATTAACAGTAGAAATCTCTTATTTTTCAAAGATAAAATATATATGATAATTTCTTTAAAATTACTTATATTCATCTTTAACATACTCGTAGCAAATATTCAAAGAACGGTTACAAAATATCTTCAATATCTCCCATTATGTGGTCACTTATAGTATGTATTCGGTATTGTTTCATCTTCATAGGCGTTTGGTTGATAGGTTGTGGTTTGAAGTGGTGGCACGCCTCACAATCCGACTCCCAGACTACCGCCTTTCTGGTGGCTGATGCATTCATGGTCGGGTCTTCTGGGTGATCTGACGCGAGCTCTCTTCTCTTCTACAGTTCCCTGCACTACAAGTCGTTCAATGAAAATATCACCTCGCCGGGACACATGTCTGAAGTAACTGAGAATTCGACCGACTGTCCGATCGTCGAATTTGAACATTGGAAGATTGACGCTGAATAATTCCTAGGTTATCAAGGATTGACTTGTCGGTTCTAAATTCAGTCCATGAGACACCAAGCATTCGTCTCCATTCGGTATTTATTTGTGTAATTTTCGTACTCCAACCGTGAACAACAGTTCATGTGTTTGTATATAATTAACAACATTAACCGTTACGTCATTTTGCACCTTGAAGTCGTAAAATTGCAAAGAGATAAAAGAAATTCACGAGTTTTTACGAATTATGCTAATTTCGTGGAATTCGCAAATTAAACTTATCTGATGATACCGGCACTTCGGTCGCCGTCGCGTCGGTGCCTTTACTATTGGTTATTTATTTCGTCTCTAATTCGACATAATAATAACTAATTTGAAGTATATCCGTAGGTACATCAATGTTACCATTTCAACATTGTTTATCTAATGTAATCTATCTCACCCACCAGTTATTAATACCATAGCACAAATATTAATATCATTTGTGGTCAATGCGTTACGTAAAATTACATAAAAATTACATAATAAGATTCAATTGCTTGTTTGCTCCCTCTTATAAATAAGACTAGTAACACGCCCCGGTTGCACATGGGTGCAATGTCGATGTACTGTATACAATAATGCCTGTGTTAATCGCTGATAAATGATAATGTAGCTTTCTGTTGGTGAAAGAATTTTTAAAATCGATCATTTAGTTTTTGAGTTTATACGTACTATCACATGTCCAAACATCTCAGGGACGACGCGACGTCGATGACTGCTACTCTGCCTCCACAGTAGACGGGTAAATTATTCACGTCTTCATCAATATTCATCTGGATAAACATCACTTGACGTCACACGCGCTCACTTCCATACAGAACCAATAATAAGAGGTGACGCAGTTCGACTAATCTCGATCAATATTTTGGTTTTTTAGACGACAAATATATTATTTTTGTAAAAGTCAAATCTTTATTCTCGTCTGTGACTTTGGTTGCTTACGATTAGATCGTCTTAATTCCACAACGCATAAAAATTTATTGTTCATCATTCAATTATGTAAGCGTATTTCGAATGATTTTAATGTTTTATCTTGTGCGTGCGAATCCGATGTCAAATATCATAATAATTCATAATAAGCATTTGCGCAATAATGTTTTTCGCCAGCACTACATATATTATTTAACACATCATCTTGAAGTTTTTTTAATTAATTCATGAGGTATATTAAACGTCTCGATAAATCAAGAGAGAAACAATCTGTGTGCGCTTGGCGGCTTGAATGTAGACATGGGTAACACTGCGCTGCGCCGCGCAATTGCGCCGGCACGCTTCAGTGCGCAGGGTGAGTCAGCTCACACATTCATAATGTGTTGGCGCACGGCGCAGTACCCACTCACTGAGTGAACTATGAGCGTGGGGTTGCGTGCGTTTCGGAGGTTTCACTGCTCGCTTTGCGCGTCCCATTTTTACTGCATCGTGGCGCAATTTTGAGTTGACTCAAGGAGCCGACACACTACACTGCGCCTGAGTTGCTGAGTTGGCGCAGGGAATTTCGCTGAGTTACCCATGTCTACTGTGTAACTCAGCGAAATTCCCGCTGTGAGTTGTGACAGAAGAGGGATGCAACGCGCCGCGCACACGAGATGAACTCATCAATATCTACTGCTCCACTGCACCACAAACCAACTCTCTATAGAATCTCTTCCGGTATACTTTTCTATTTATATTGACTTTACTTCTAATATCACTCTCTTAAGGAATTAAAAACTTAAACAAAGGAGTAACTGCATTTGTCTTCAAATATCGACAGGCGAGTATGAGACTCACCTTTTAGTTGGTTATAGTAGGCCCCAGGACACAAATTTGTCGATGATGTTCTGTTGACTTATTCATGTCTTAGATTATATTACAATAGTTTTTCATTATTCAGTTTAAAATTGAACGCCGTCTGCGTTTTACAGCTGTTTCATCTATAAATCACTCTTCGATTTATTTCGATACCCACCACCCGTTAATGCTGCAAATATCCAGAATCGAGAATCGTATAGAAAGTTTTCAAACTAGAGACGCATATTGTACAAGGCAAGTGAAGTACCTACAGCCGGGCTAGCATGACAAGCGCGACAAAATTTTGTCTACCGTTTTCTCGTGTTTCAATCGACTATCGCTTTATTTCTTTCGGGTCTAACATGACAATTACACTTAAAACTCGACTTTTAATATCAAAAATAGATACATTTGTCGATCGAGATATCTTTTCTATCAAAATTGTCGATGTCGAGATATAATATATCGAGATATTTAACATCTTAGTTTGTCTTCTCTCGCGCGAGATATATCTCGTGGCAGTCATGCTAGCCCGGCAGGTCTGCTTCAGTAATCTTTGGATAAACTTCCGAAAAGTCAAAATCGAATTTTGACTTAAAATTTTGTACACACGTTCCATCTGGGGACCCAAATGGACTGTGTACAAAATTTTGAAGTCAAAATTCACCCTAATCTTTAATGATATCCCAACAACAAGACCATACAAGCCTTAGATAGCTTTCCAAAAAGAGGGATACAGCTATAAATATACGGGTGAGACATTTCTGATTTAACCTATTTTCTGTGTTTCTTAGAAACGTATATAAAATTATTGAAAGTATGTAGTTAATAAATTACCCCAAGTTTTTGGCAACAAAGTTGTAATAGTTAAACATTTTCATTTAGGTACATATCACACTTTTGTTTATAGGTATAACTCTTTTTATTTTCTCTTAAATTGATAGGCCTCCTCGACATAGGTATAACTATAGGAAGCCAGAGCCTGACTTCATTAAGTTTACATTTAAGTATTTATTTTTAAAATGTATCCATTCGATTAAAACTCTATCGACCTAACTCTATCGAATCTACTTGTAACTTGTAAGTAGGTACTATTCGTGTGAGGCGGTCTCGTAGTGAGCCACAGCAGGCGCTCAAATGCAGTATGAAGAACGTTTTAGATGCAACACGACGCAATCTGACAGATTACTGCACACTCAGTACTCTCCTGTAATTACCCACGATGTGTGCATTTATCGTTACATACCATCGTTTACATAATTCTATAGACACAAAAATAAAACAGCTTGATAGCGTTTCATTGATAAGTTGGTACCATAAACCAGTTGGATATCATTAACCAGTCAACCGATTGTTAATTTAATAAAAAAACTACTTTGTGTAATAATATAAGATGTTGTGACTTAAATATTATATATAACTTATTAATTGTGTATCAATGGATTTACATAAATCAATTTTTATTTATGCCGTAGATCTGAAAGTGGCTTTCAAAGTGAGTAGACTGCAGTGGCTGTGGACTAGGCATATTACCCGAAATGCTGAAAAAAGGTGGAGTCGAAGTATCATACAGGCCACGTCTTGGTAGCCGCAGTGTGGGAAGACCGCCTGCATGCTGGAGTGATGATCTTCGAAAAGTGGCGGGAAGACAATAATATAATATATAATATAATACTTTCAGCGAATTAGAACGCAGGCTCAAGATTTCTCATCTAAAATGATGCTGACGCGTGCAAAAAGACAACATAGGTAAAGAAGAAGTCAAAAAATCTCAAGTTTTTAAAACTTCAAAAGCGTTGTAATTACATATGTAATAATTTGCAATCAGAATAACTTAAGTTAACTTAAACGAATACTAAGTACTTAAGATGACTTTTGCGAAACTTAATCGTCTTTTTTTGGTTAAATTTTGCAGACATTAAGAGTTGAACTTTATGGGTCCGCAAGTCGTATCTGAACAGATTTAGCGCTTTTTATGGAGTAGGAGTACACCACATGTGGTGTTCTTATTAAAGAAACGTTTCCGAGCGTTAGATAGTAGCTTGTATATAAAGCGTTATATTATAGAATATCAAATGTGTAAAGGTTAGAACAAGCATATCATTCTCGGTTCTCCCAATCTGTCATATTCTAACAGAGTTCAAAACTAAGATTATTTAATAGTCAGAAATAACTTCGGGTATGAACAATTAAAATATTTTCCGTCGAAGTACACTTACATACACTACACCATCTCTGAAGATATTAATGGCCATTGATATCTTCAGAGATGGTGTAGTGGGGTTGGGGTTACGCCTTGCGTAGGCTAATTCATGAGAATCGGTCGAGCCGTTTCGGAGGAGTATGGGAACGAAAACTGTGACACGAGAATTTTATATATTAGATTAGATTTTCGATTAAAATCCAATGTCACCGTAAATTATGATGAAAAACTAAGTTAGTTTTTTTTATAGATAATATTATTTTATTAAGGTAAGGAATTTATTTCATCCCTATCTCCATAATATAATAATAAATGTAATTTCACAGTGTTGCTATATGTAACATTAGAATAGCATGGATTCGGAATTCCATATATAATTTAAAAGGGTTAAATGATAAAACACTCACTCGTATCGAACCACATCACATCTCAAAATAAAAAACAAAATACGAAAACGTCACATTTTTAATTTTTATATATTTATATATTTAAATAACATTATATAATAATATAATAACATTCAGGCGTGGCTTAGAAGGTGGTTGTGACTTGTGACTACTTTTCATCGAGTTAGCCGTTGGCTTCGTGTTTTGTAAAATATCGCACTCAGATTATTATTAAAGACTAGCTGATGAGCGACTTCGTTCGCGTGGGCATCTTTAGAGCAACATATTCATATCCACTATTCCACGAATACATATTTAAAATGGCGAAATAATCAAACTATTTCATTTCCATATCAAACGGTTATGGACATCTGATAATTCGACAAATAGAGTCAGTTTGCACTGCAATTTGTTGATATGGTGCCTTTAAAATAATCGTTAAATAATGATAACTTTTCTTTTCGACAACCGATTTCGATGAAAAAAAGCCTATATGTTGCCCCGGGGTTTGCTTAATATATTTGTGTAAATTGCATGAAAAAAAATTTAAAAATCTGGGTTTGTTCTATTTCTCTTGTTACATTCCCCCTGACTCGGTTTTTAGCATTTTTTTTCTATGTACAGACATTTGACCTCTACAGTTTTATTATATGTATAGATAAGCAGCCAACAAGATAATTACAGTAAAGATAGTGCACACGTGTGCTATGAGCTGCAGTGGTAGGAATGCATGTCCACTGACAGTGACCTCGCACCCGCAAGGTCGCCTGCGCGGGCGCAGCCTATTGTTCCACGCAGCCGCCGTGACGCGGATCATAATAGTTTTGTTTTGTCTCTACCACGCTGCTACATCTATTATGGACAGTATGAGTTGCCACGTGTTCTGGCACATGACTGTGTAACTGGTTGATTATTTGAGTTTCGCAGGTTCAAGTCATAAAAATCAATAAGTATACCTTCTTTTATTTAGATTTAAGATGTCATGTTAGACCCGAAATAAATAAAGCGATAATCGATTAAAACATGAGAAAACAGTGGACAACATTTTGTCGCGGTTGTCATGCTAGGCCGGCTGTCAATTTCATTTTACTTCGATTCGACTTGTTCATGGTCGAAGTAGCCAGACGATGTAAATTCTGTTGTCAGTATCTTATAAACAGTATATATTTACCCGGCGGCATTCGAACCCGCAACCCACGCTACAACACGCCAACGAGCCCATCAAATATAAACCATTTTGTTCTAGACCATAAAACGAAGAATCATCAACAATGTGATAGACGGCTCACGTATAGAAATACATCACCTCTAAATGTATTGGAATGCTGCCATTTATCCTATTACTGTACATTATGGTCAATAAAATCAGACATTCCCGCTATTTCCGTGCCATAAACTTTCAACTCCTAACTCTCTGAATAATATATTGATGGTATCGTTAATGATAATCGTATAATATGTTACATCTATTCATAGAAACCTTTCGAAGAACACAGCAATACCTTCCATACAAATTTGATAAAATTAAAGCAGATATTTTCACTTTTTAGGGTTCCGTACTCCGTACCAAAAGCCCTTATAAGATCACTTCGTTGTCCGTCTTTTTGTCAGGAATCCGTGGCGGTATCAAGTTGAAGTTGATATCAAATACTCAGGTCTGCAAAATACTGCACTGTAAATTTGTAGGTTTTTTTTTATTGGAAAAATGTTTACTTTACTAATATTTATACGGAAACCACGGTGCGCGAGTCCGATTCGCACTTGGCCAGTTTTTTTTATGTTAGCTATCGACAGACGAGCATGAGGTTCACTTGTTGGTAGGTGATACCTCAGCCACGGAACATCAGTCAATGATGCGCTGACGAGGATCGAAACGCTCAAAGTACACTTCACAGATTCTCTATCTATGAACAGTGGTATGTCACGCGGTCGGGATTTCGATATTCCTTCCTCCCGTTTAATGCCCGAAGTGACCAGACGTGGGGAAGACATGCTTATAGAAAATAATAAACATGTCATCTCGGCGGGATTCGAACCCACGACCCATCGATACGCAAGGTAGGTGTTCTATCAAAAACACACCAACGAGCCTGTCAAAAAAAATACCAATTACGCAGATCGAATCGTTCTGAAGGCCCACTAAGTGTATGTTAATTTTATTGAATATACATATATATGTATATTTATTGAATATGTATTCATAATAAGAATTTACATATTATATAATGAACCATTATGTTGTTAAAAGTCGCCATTTTTTAAATTTTATTTATTTTTCGTAGTTTACACTATAATATGCACCTACTAGAAAATTACTTCAATATTAATGTAAGGATATAACAAGTAACAACTTAAGTTTTAGGTAGGTATATGAAATATTAATTTTATTTTATTTAACGCTAAAATCTAATATAATTATTATTATAAAAACTTAATTGTTATTTAGTCACAATAGAACTGTTTGGCTTTTGCTATTTTCCCCTTTCAATGTGTATTCGGCTTATCTTACTAAAAAAAAAAGCTACATCCGACTAACTCTAATCAGTAGGAACTTGGAAAAAATACAACTAATTACAAAATGTATTTTCCCTGCGGGGGATGTCCGTTTCCATGGAGATGCATTAAACAACAATCTTTTTCAATCCATAAAATCCTATGTCAATGATAAAAGTAGACAAGGATAATGTAGTTTCATTAATTGTTGTTCGAGAATTTCAAATAATTCCATTCAATGTATGTATGTGTGTTCAAATTAACATAACATACAGATTTAGCGTATCTGAAGAATGTCGATATATAAGTTATTTTTATATATCAAACTGATCTAAATATCCATTTAAACATTGATAACTATTAATAATAATATTCAGGTCAAAAATTAAACATTTCATGTATTGTTTCTATTTTTCTGTTTGACTTCTAAAAATATTTAAAAGAACATTGGTATGTTCGACTATTATAACATGGATTACTTCTTATAAACTTAATTAGTTATTTACTTGAATTTAATTCAAATACTTACCAAGATTGCTAAGTATAAAGTTGATGACTGAAGTGTAACGCTACGTGGGCGGGCGGTCGCCTCGGCGCCTTCAAGTCAACTGAAGCTTTCAAAGCTTTCAGATCTATGGAATACACATGAAGGGGGTGGCTTGATTGTATATTATACTCATTTATACACTAATGCGTTGCTGAATACAAGCAGCCAGAGAGGTTCGGCATCTAGACTTATTCTTAAAATTTTAATATCCTCTATAACTCGACTCAAAATTATTTATCTATTGTGGTAATATTTAAACATGCGAGTAAAAGTTGATTTTGGCTTAAAAAATAATGTACATTCACCTTGTATTGCGCTATACTACGCTAAAGCGGCTCAACGCCGATTTTCTGTGCACCCCTGAAATTCGCCAAATGAATTGAACGAAGTATAATTAAGCACTATCTTAGAACAAAGCTTAGAGTCTTAAGAAAAAACATTACTAATAAGAGACAACTCCAATAAATGTCACCTTTAAATTAGTCAATGGTATTATACTCCTACTATTAATCGCTGTTGGATGACCATTTCTCGCATTTAATAAAGCCCAGGTAAACCGCTAATAAATAAGGTTAAGGTTTAGTAATTGAGGACCTTATCGTTCCAGGTCAGGGGCAGTAATGTTTGTATAATTGTAAGTTTAGTCCGAGGACACTCGGCCTTCCACCAACATTATGTTAATCCCTGCAGAGTTTCGTACGAGAACGAGATAATTAAAACAAATATGCGATGTTTCATTGTACTATTTTTAATTGTTTTTGTGGAGTAGCGAGATATTTTTAGTGTCATAAAATTTTGCTAGTAGTTCGTACATTAATGGAGACTTGTTTTTAAATGAAATATTTGTAATTCCTAATTGAAAATCCAAAAATGAAAACTCCTAAATAAAAGCCACAAATATTAATATTCTATTTTATTAACGCGAGTATCACACATTCAAATAAAATACTGTATACCGGATTTAAACGCGATTTATTATTTATGTCGACGTTTCGGATGCTTTTCAGCAAACGTGGTCACGGGCAGACTGCTTAATATAAATAATAAATCGCGTTTTAATCCGGTATAAAGTGTTTTATTTAAAAGCCACAAATAGCCTATAAATTAGAAATTGTTTAGTACGTGTTGATTTGATTTTAGTTTAATTAAACTGAGGCATAGTTAAGGCTATTGTTTTAGTTGGATCGAATCGTTAAGATTGGAAAGATCGTATACCTATAGGTAGTAAATGGTAGGAGTAGGAAATGTATTCGGTTTCCTCATCCACCGCAAGCCGGTACCGCAATATTAACCTCCCTTGACATTCAATAGTTATCCGGAGGGTCTACCCGCACTGACAAATAATTATAATACTCACGACTGGAATATTTGACAGAATTCAGGAAAAAGGAATAAAAATTGTAAATTAAGCTAAAAACTAAACAGATTTTTTTGTAAAAACATGGATATTCGAATTTTAACAATGATAACAAACCTTAAAATTATAGTAATTAATGAATAACTCAGGAGTTGTTATTGTTCTAGCAAATATTATGTCTTATTAATTTCATGATTGGAACGACACATACGAACAATACGATTAACAAATGACGTTTTATTCTTATAAAGTTATGTTTGATACATTTGATACTTATCTCATAAGAATGGGTTTGCGCAGTTACCGTTCTTATAACGTAGGTATGCTATAATAAACATATTCAGTAATCACACCCTGCTGTACGGTTTTAGTAAGGATTAAGATGAAGTTACAGATCTATCACGTTTCATAATTTCACAGTTATATCTACTAGATTTATTATTCATGAAAGTAATTTTATTCCAAGTCGGTCAGACTGAAAAAATTAAGAAGGAATAAAAAAATCAATTTTCCATATATTCATCATTGCAAAGAAATGAATTCCACTTGACCATGTTCCCTCAGTGCGAGTTTACCACACAACTGATGGACGCCACATGACAGCTGTAAAGATTATTACAGCACTCGTAAAGCTCTGGAATGTTTTAGATGTAACTTACTTGTTAACACGAACTATGAGCCTTTCCGAATGTTATTGCTTTATGGTATTAAAGGCGTACAGATTATTATTTATGCCAAATAAACTATTTGAAATAGTATAGGTGAATTTCCATGAATACAGTGCGTTAAGAGAACTTAATACTAGCATCGCCCTTCCACCAGGCGCCGGTTGGGTTTCCAAAGGATTGGAAATCACTGCCATCGTCCATATTCCCGCCAACAAACAATCTGGCTCATTTCAAGACGTAAGTGAATGATCATGTGGATCCAATAGACTGCATTGTCCATCAGGTGAAACGCAGTCAAATGATTGTTCTTTGTACAAAAAACGTATTCAGTCGGTTACAATTATTAGACGTTTCTAAGATCCCTATGACACTGTACAGTCAAACGCCTGTTATATAGTTTCAGCTTGTTGTAAAGTGCTTCTCAAGATATCTTATCTAAATGACCGAAGATTATCAGGTCTTCCTTATGGCCCATGAGTTGTTTCTTGTTTATAAATGTTAGACAATTAGAATAATTAAATTAAACCGCGATGGTTATTGTCCGTTGATCGACCTTTAGGTGAGTGGGAAGTGGAGACCGGTTCCATCAATACTATTTCCTATGTCATGTAAATAATATATGTATATGAAACAAATAGTTGTGGACTGGACGCATCCTATATTGCGCGTTCAGTCTATGGATTTCCGAATGCTCGAAGTAAAAAGTAGGTCGACAGCGCATCATTGATCGATGTTTTGTGGCTGAGGTATCACAAGTGAACCCCATGCTCGTCCGTCGATACCTGCCATAAAAAAATCGAAAAAAACATTGCCGTCATATCTCACGATGCGCACGATTGTCCCACTTTAATATGTTAAATATCTCTAGAAAAGAGGCGAACGTTAATAGATTTACTTTTCATACCCAAGTTATAAAATAACAAAATCGATTGCTCCCAAGTATTAAATAATTCAAATTTTAAATTCACATTCCAGCAACATATCCTCGAAATTAAATAAACCCTTTCCCTTACGAAAGAGTGTCTTTGACACAAACTCACCAATTTGCGGAGCAACTTGGTGAACGAGCATACCGAGAATATTGACATCCATTATTATCGAATTGTGTACCTACACGAGTTTTTTGACAAGTCGAAGTGTTAGTGTCGAATAAATAATCAATTAAAATTTGTACTTTGTGTTTCGTTATGTGTGGTGCATGCTGTATTTTCCTTTAATTGTTTGCTATATTTAAATTTGTATTTGTTTTAGGTATTGTAAAACTGTAATGTAATAATGTAAGTAAACATCGGCAAACTTAAATAAATATATCTATTCACAGTTTATGGCAAAAACTGATTCCCCAAGAATCAAACCTTCGCGTCGTAGCAAACACGCATACTCGTACCTTCGCGTCGTAGCAAACACGCATACTCGTACCTTCGCGTCTTAGCAAACACGCATACTCGTACCTTCGCGTCTTAGCAAACACGCATACTCGTACCTTCGCGTCTTAGCAAACACGCATACTCGTACCTTCGCGTCGTATCAAACACGCATACTCGTACCTTCGCGTCTTAGCAAACACGCATACTCGTACCTTCGCGTCTTAGCAAACACGCATACTCGTACCTTCGCGTCTTAGCAAACACGCATACTCGTACCTTCGCGTCTTAGCAAACACGCATACTCGTACCTTCGCGTCGTATCAAACACGCATACTCGTACCTTCGCGTCTTAGCAAACACGCATACTCGTACCTTCGCGTCTTAGCAAACACGCATACTCGTACCTTCGCGTCTTAGCAAACACGCATACTCGTACCTTCGCGTCTTAGCAAACACGCATACTCGTACCTTCGCGTCTTAGCAAACACGCATACTCGTACCTTCGCGTCTTAGCAAACACGCATACTCGTACCTTCGCGTCGTAGCAAACACGCATACTCGTACCAGTGAGCCGCAGACGAACAAAAGCGTTTGCCATTTATTGACTATTTCATCTGAGAATAAATAAACTCCTGAACCCCGCTTGGGGCATCTATTACTAACAAATCGTCATGAAACTTGTGTATGATGATATTTGATAAACAACAGTTTATCAGTCATTCGTAGTAGGTATCTATTTGCTACATGAAAATTATTTGAAGTGAAAAATCTTGAATGTTAAATGACAAGGAAATCCTAAACCTGCATTACACGTTGATGAAGATTAAGCAAAAAACCGTTGACAGCGTATGTCGCGGTATCTGTTGAATAATTTAATATATTATCCTTAATACTGGGAATTATATAAAATATTAACGAACGTAGCATACATGTCAAGCAGGTACAGAAGGACAATTGTATTGTATTCATACATTGCAGACATGGGGCTTATACTTCAATATCAAAAGTTTCATAAACAATGCATTATCAATTTCTTGCGGTCGAAGTGTCGCTTAACGAACATCTGAGTATCGCGTTCGCCTGTGGCTATTGTGACATAATTATGTTTATTCCTCTGTGATAATTTACTAACTTTCTAACAATTTTAAACAAATCTGTAAGAGATTCCGGGGGATTACCACATTGTACATCGCGTCGTTTAGATTGTTTTAAAATTTGAACGCTCAACGTGACTTTTTTTTTTTTTTTATATTAGAGGAGGCAAACGGGCAGGCGGCTCACCTGATGGTAAGTGACTACCGCCGCCCATGGACATCCGCAACACCAGGGGTTTTGAGGATGCGTTGCCGGCCTTTAAGACAGGTATATGCTCGTTTCTTGAAGGTTACCAAGTCGTATCGGTTCGGAAAAACCGCCGGCGAGAGCTGGTTCCACAAAGTGGTAGTGCGTGGCAAAAAGTGCCTAAGGAAACGCGCAGTTGTGGATCGCCAGACATCGAGGTGGTGAGGATGGAATTTCGTGTTTTGTCGCGATGTCCGATGTTGAAACTCAGCAGCCGGGATTAATCCAAACAATTCCTCAGAACACTCCCCATGATATATGCGATAGAAGATGCAGAGTGATCCAACATCTCTACGCAGCGCCAAAGGATCAAGCCGTTCGGATAGAGTCTCATCGTCGACGATTCGAGCCGCTCTACGTTGAATGCGGTCAAATGGAAGGAGCTGGTACTGGGGAGCCCCCGCCCAAAGGTGAGAACAATACTCCATGTGAGGCCGAATTTGCGCCTTATAAAGTTGTAGGCGATGGGCCGGCATGAAGTATTGTTTCGCCTTATTGAGCACACCAAGCTTCTTTGAGGCTAATTTAGCCTTCCCTTCCAGATGACCACGAAACTGAACGTCGCTCGATATGTCGACGCCGAGTATCCCGATACTGGCTGCGGCCGATAGTGAAGTGTTCTCAAAACGAGGAGATACGACAAATGGTGATTTCTTAGCAGTAAACGCGCAAACTTGTGTCTTCTGGGGGTTGAATTGGACTAGGTTTAGTCGGCCCCATTCCGAGACTTTAGATAGCAAAGACTCGACTTCAGACACTAGTTTGTTCCGGCTTTCATTGACGTGTTCCCGAGAAATATTGGCGCGGCCGGTGTATACGGCATCTCCTGTGCTGTCATCGGCATAACAATGAATACTTCTGGTATGCAGCATGTCATTGATATGAAGAAGAAACAGGGTTGGAGATAGCACGCAGCCTTGTGGAACACCAGCATTGACAGATTTGAGATCCGAGCATGCACCGTCGACAACGACCTTTATGCTTCGATCTGCCAAAAAGCTAGTGATCCAGTTGCACAAATTCTCAGGAAGCCCATAGGAAGGAAGCTTCGAAAGAAGCGCTTTGTGCCACACC
Source organism: Anthocharis cardamines (assembly GCA_905404175.1). Taxonomy (NCBI): domain Eukaryota; kingdom Metazoa; phylum Arthropoda; class Insecta; order Lepidoptera; family Pieridae; genus Anthocharis; species Anthocharis cardamines. Next base: position 350,656 of record FR989953.1, on the reverse strand, counting down.
CGATCAAAGGCCTTCGCAATATCCAAACTAGCCGCCAACGCCTCCCCCTTGCTCTCGACTGCTTCCGCCCATCGATGAGTCAGATAAACAAGAAGATCACCAGCTGAGCGACCACGACGGAAACCGTACTGGCGGTCACTAATCAGCTGGTGTTCCTCCAGATACCGTAGGAGCTGGCAGTTGATAGTGGACTCCATTACTTTGGAGAACAAGGAGGTAATCGCTATAGGTCTGTAGTTGGATGGATCTGAGCGGTCACCTTTTTTAGGGATCGGGTGAACCAAAGCAGTCTTCCATGAATTCGGGACGACGCCTGATGTATAGGAAAGCCGGAAAAGACGCGTTAAAACCGGTGCTAACTCCGGAGCACATGTCCGCAGCACGATCGGAGGGATGCCATCGGGCCCACTCGACTTGTGAATGTCCAAAGAGAAAAGTGCTTTACGCACTGCACTTTGACGGAACTTTACTTCCGTCATGGAGCTGTCGCACCGCGGGATGATAGGCGGTGGATTTCCCCGGTCATCCAAAGTCGAGTTGGACGCGAAGAGATAGCCCAAGAGATCGGCCTTCTCTTTCGCGGCATGGGCCAACGAGTCATCGTTCCTGTGCAGGGATGGAAGTGAGGGCTGACAGAAATTCCCTAAGACAGCCTTAGCGAGAGACCAGAACGCACGAGTTCCCGAAGGAAGGCGAACCAACTTCTCGCCAATTCTGCCGATGTGCTCCGACTTTGCCTTGGCAATAGTCCTTTTGAAGAACCTAGAGGCAAAATTATACTTCTTTTTGAGTGCGCTGGTGTTTAGATCACGAGACGCTGTTGCATCAGCCCAGGCTTGGTAGCACTCCCGCTTTCGGCGCGAGGCCGTTTTGCAGGGGCGACCAAACCAAGGCTGGGACTGGTCAACGTGACTGATGACCAATCATTGTTTATAAAAAAACTAATATGGGTTTTAATAAGAAACTTATTGAATACGTAGAAACCCCATTGAATTGAATTAAATACGTATAAAAAAATCTCAGTTCGGTTCGAACTTCCTTTGTAAAAGAAATAATGATAAAATCGACGGCAGAGCAGTAATTTACATATCTTTTTTCAATTTTGTGTGAGCTCAGAACTGATCGATGACCTTCGCTGGGTCAGTGGCAGGAGACAGATACAGAAATAACATTTTGTTACAGGCAAACGGAGCAGTCACATGAGCGTTTATACTCGACTTGGTTTAGTAATGACTGAACTCTTTAGACACATTTAAATGCAGTAAATTAGGGCTCATATTTCATCCCATATATATAATTTGCGTGTAGTGTCATATAAATACAACGAATCGGAGCTGCTACTCAGTTTTTGCTTTTGTAAAAAATGGCACTCACAAAAATATTATCTCAAAGTGGTTCCACTTTCATCTTCCATTTATACTAACAATTAATAGTTTGCACGTCTAGAACGTAAGTATATACCTACCTATCGCCCCTTTGATTGCCGCGAGGATCGCCCGTTTCTGCAAAGGCTGAAAACCAACGTGGTAAATATTGTTAAAAATGTTTACCACAATATGTTGAGTCCTTTGCCTTTTCGCTCGTCAGTTGCTCAAAAAAATAATACCTGTGTTGTGTATGAATAATTATCTATTGTTATGTGTAACAGTGAATAAATGTTTTCTCTCTCTCTCTCTCAATACTGGATTGTCTTTGCGAAAGCTATTAAACAGTAACTTCAACTAATGAATTCATAACAAGTTATTTCTAGATAATGATCAGCCTCCGCTAGTTCAATGGCTGCGATGCGCCAGCGCACCAGAAATAGCAACATCGCAGGATATAGGCAATTGGGTACGCGCTAATCTTAGCATCCTTCCCACCGTCTGCCGTCGACATTGCCATAAATTGCCACTGGATCCCTTATCCTAGAAATCGCTTACATCACCGCATTCATCACACGATATACCTACATATTTTATTTATCTGGGTAAAATTATGAAGTTATTCAGTGACAATAATATAAGTGATGACCATTGTCGAATAACCATTATCTTTTAATTTAATAATTACTTTAGTCACCACAATTTCAAGCCGGTGATGAATCAGTGTCTTATTATTGCATTCCATGATAAAATTGAAATGTACTCTAAAAATCATCATCCAAAATTAGAATCAAACGGATGCAAGTCTTGGACTTTCGTAAAATAATAATTACCTAAGGAAGGAGGATAATAGTAGCTGCTAAGATTAACTAAACTCACTAAACAAAATTCATGATTCTAATCATAATTCATAAGATATCGCACAAATGGTAACAGTAGGTACATCGCGACACAAAAGCTAGTGACAGTACCAACCCTCGTCACGCGACACTTCTACTTCTACTGTATTGTATATTTATTGAAAACTACTGGATGTAATATCACAAGAACCAAATATGTATAACAAATTGTTTTTGAAAATACCTCCGTGTTTAGTTGAACTTTTTTTATTCAGGAATTAGTTTAAATAATTTTGAACGGGCTCGTTGGCGCGTTCGGTAGAACACCTGCCGTGCGCATCGATGGGTCGTGGGTTCGAATCCCACCGGGAGCACATGCTTATAATTTTCTGTAAGCATGTTTTCCCCACGTCTGGTAACTTCGGGCATTGATCGGGTGGGAGGAATATCTAAATTCCGACCGGGTAACGAACCACCGTTCATAGATGGAAAAGCCGTGAAGTGCATATTGCGCGTTTCGGTTTCAGTCTATAGATTTCCGAATGCTCGAAGTAAAAATTAGGTCGACAGCGCATCATTGACTGATGTTCTGTGGCTGAGGTATCACCTACCATCAAGTGAACCTCATGCTCGTCTGTCGATATCTGACATAAAAAAAAAAAAAAAAAAAAAAAAAACTCATTTACGTTTAAGTATGCATTAGAAGTAATTATATAAATGCTTGTAATCGACACTCCACTTGTGATCAGTAAGTCGTGATGCTAATTGCTAGTCACCTACTTAGCGCTCATTGATCCGTTTAATACGATCATTTATAGTTTCATGCCATTATTACAATAAACATCCTGAGTGACGTAATACAATATCTTAAACAATCATACACGTATTTAATGGAATAAGAATACAATATAGGTAATATTATAGTATTATTATGATTGCCGGTGAGGATTCTAATTGTACAGCTCTAAACTCTCGCTAATTATTATGTTACAACACATATACTTATTAAAGATATACATACATCTTTCAGTAAACTTGCCTTGTCGGTCATATATTCCAACAGCCGATCCCGTGGTGTCGACAGGAGATGCCATTATTTTGCATAACACAAAGATCATAAATAAAATAAACTACGACAACAACATCATAAAAAAATTGCATCTAACGATATCGATGTACGTAATTTATTATTTCAATATTTAGTATTAACATAGCACAAAAAATTCATGCGTGACAATATATAATCATAATATTATTGAATAAGGTGCAAAAATACTCATTAAACAATATTTTAACGACAAATCACTTATTTTTATTACATACTAGCTGACCCGGCATACGTTGTTATGCCATGTAAATAATTTCTAAAAAGCAGGGGTTTTTAATAGAACAGTGAAAATTTTGGGTTGTATGTATTTTTTAATGCCACATTATAAAAAAATAAAAACAAAAAATTTCGTCCAAAAATTAATAAAAAATTTTTTGGGGTGGACTACCCCTAACATTTAGGGGGATGAAAAATAGATGTTGGCCGATTCTCATAGATACCGGATAAGCACAAAAAATTTCATCAAAATCGGTCAAGCCGTTAAGGAGGCAACGAAAACTGTGACACGAGAATTTTATATATAACCAAAATACTCACAAAAATTATTTAATCAAAACCACAAATTGTTTACATGCAAAAAGGTGCTCAAATAACGTTACATAGAATATGACAATATATATTATATTGCAAGTTATTATTTTTAACTAATATAGTATGGCGCTATCTGGGCTAATAAACAATAGGGGAAGCCCGGGCAAGACGCATATGTTAACGAAAAGTGTTAAATAAAACTACAATCCGATAATAAATAGAACTGTTTTGTACTTTTATTTTGTACTATGTTTAATAATCTTTAAAATATAATATTTGAAATTATAAATCTTAATCAATTTCTATATTAATTATGAGCATTAACAAAAAGTATCAATTATCCGTGTTGCCCGACCCCCCCGGGCAAAAAGGATATGTTGATATAGTTAAGATCAGTCTTCACATTGATCACAGAAGTAGCTGCCAACTCTTATATATAAGATGTGGTCTTCATGCGACTAACTTGTGCACTGATTATACTTAATCCAATCTTCCGTTGGTGGTTCAGTATATTTGTCAGGAGTCAGGACATACTAAACAATAAAAACCTTGTTTATTAGTAGATAAATCATAAATCAAAAGTAACAATCACAATGTATATTTGTATATGGCAACGCTAAACTGACCGATCTTCATGAAAATTGGCACGTACATAATACATGTATTTTTTCATGGAGGTTTGTATGCTATCCGCTTTATTATAACTCGCCACTAGTCAGCTAGGTAATTAATTAATAATTATAAAGTAGATCAATATACTTATGGTATTACTCTATAGTATATGTATACTAGGTATGTACCTACTATAGAGTTGGACATAAGAGTACCTATGTTACACACTGTTAAAGCGCAATCGAGCACACCGGCCGCGGCGATATCGTGGAAATGAAAGCTGTGTAGTGTGTACCCGACCGGTGCCAGTCCTGTGTATTTATGCAAGTCAGTTTTCTATCAACAATGAGAGCGTTACGCTTAATAACTCAGGTCGCTTACTCCCGACAGCATCGAATTTGATACGAATAAAACTCTTTAATTCGCACAAATATATATATTCATATATTATATCGTTCAATGGAACTAATTGATTTACATTCGCGACGAGAACTGAGAAATTCGAGTGAAATAAAAACAAATTGACAAACACATTTATTAGTAGGGATTCGTAATATTAACGCCTAAACAAAACTTATCCGCAAAATTCTTCGTAGAAGTTAAACCCGTATTTTAAATTAAACAAAAAACAAAAACCGACTTCAAAACTACAAACTTGCACTAAAAAGTAAAAAATAATATTTTAATGACTTCAAAGCATTATTTATTAACAGTTATTTTGAAGTCGCTGCCACCCAACCGATGCCGCTCCGTACTGTTCGAAAGTTTGTTGCAAAAGCAAGATTAAACTGTCCTTCTTGGCTGGCACCGACTCCAAAATAACTGTTAATAAATAATGCTTTGAAGTCATTAAAATATTATTTTTTACTTTTTAGTGCAAGTTTGTAGTTTTGAAGTCGGTTTTTGTTTTTTGTTTAAAAATAATTTTATTTTGAAATTTTTGTAGGAAGTGTATTTTTTAAGTTCATTAATCCTTACATACTAATTTATTAGCCCTACCACTAAACGTGCTGCTCAAATGAGACAGCGTCGTGAAAGGAACCACAAACCATAACATCATCTACATAGAAGTATATTTTTGTTATTGTTGATTTTCTAAATAAGCACCAAACCAATGCCGATACCAAACAAAAAAAGAATCATCCAAATCCATCCATAACTTGCGGAGTTATCGCGTAACAAACATACAAAAAAAAACAACATACATACGAATTGAGAACCTCCTCCTTTTTTGAAGTTGGTTAAAAATGTGTAACATTTTTGGTCAGATACCTACTTATAGATCATATTATTATCTAGCAATGGAGGGACGTCATTCTACCTGTACAGTTTATTCACCATTGCTGTATAAACGCCATTGCTTCGATATCACAGGTTTGGACAAAAGCCGATTGTGATCAATATAACCTGAGCTATTTGTGTCACGGTTGTAATGCCGACCCACTGGCCTACTACCAAGGTAACTAACAATTATTACAATATTTCCTACATTTCTATTACAATATATAGGTATACAATATATTTGGTCACGGTCAACTTTTTTGGAGAGAGAATAACGTTATTTAGTTACTGACATAGTATTACAAAGATTTAAACATAAACTATATTATAATGAATGAACAAATCTATGTACATAGTAATTATATGGAGATCAGTTACCTAATAATAAAAAATAACATGAAATTCGTAGTGGTTGCTCGGAAGCAAATTGGGGAATTTTTTCTCTTGAATTTAAAAAAAATCATAACTTTCTTATTTCAAGTGTGATTCTTGGATAATAATACATAAATAATCAAGTAATAGTAGTATCTATGTATGTTTACTTCTTAATTACGTTTTAACAGCTGAATCCATCCAGGGTTGTGGACCTGACCAGGACTGGACCATATGCCAAATCCCGTAGGTACTCACACGTAAACTAGACCCCAAGCAGGTGGTGTATAGGTAAGTTCACGAGGCATTCGACGGAGATGAACCTCTAATAAATTGACATGTTCAATATTGCATTCACTGCCTGTCTTAGTAGAATACTTATCTATACATATAATAAAAGAGTAGGATCGAAATTACGCTTCACTAAATATTTTTACCAGAAATTAAGAGGGGTGATAAAAGAAGGGTAGCAGAATGCATAAATGCAATTTTTAAGATTCTTGTCTGTCTGTCCGTCTGTCTGTCTGTCTGTTTGTTCACGCTAATCTCCGAAGATACTGAACGGATTTTCATGCAATTTACACAAATATATTAAGTAAAGCCCGGGGCAACATATAGGCTTTGTTTTATCGAAATCGGTTCTCGGAAAGAAAAGTTATCATCATTTAAAAATAATTTTAAAGGCACCATATCACCAAATTGCAATGCAAACTGACTCGCGTTGAACTTTTTCGAATTGTCAGATGTCAATCACAGTTTGATATGTAAATGAAATACTTTGATTATTTCGCCATTTCCGATATATGTAATCGTAGAATAGTGGATATATGCAGGCCCATTGCGTAACTTCAGATGCGAGTTCGAATCTGAAGTTGGACGGAAATATTTTTTTTGTATTTATTTGTTTATTTTTTTTAAGAACTATATTATAAAAATAGAAAATGTATTATTGAAATATTATATGAAAAATTATTTCTTATGAGATCGTTTATTTCACCTTTTTATCCATCCTTTCTGTACAGAATTACGATTATTCGACATTGCTTTTATTGCTTCTTAAGGACTGTCTTCGTATCTTAGAGGTTTCCGCATTTAGCACCGGAAACCCGAGTAGGAATCCCGGGAAAAGGGAATTAAAAAAAAATGTCTCAAAATGAAAATGATCAATTAAATGAAATAAATATCGAGGTGGATACAGTATCTTCACCACTAATTAAATTTATAAAAAAAATAAGTAAATTTCTTTACAGTTAGGTTCATTATTTCAACTATGGTATTTCTATTGAATTTCAAATCATCCTTCGAACCCCAATCTCAACCACCATTAAACGTGTCGATAATATGATGCAAAATCAACCGTCAGTGACTAATTTGATAGCTCTTTCCCAAAAGAAATCACCAAGTACAGAGGATGGAGGATATGTCATTTGAAGAAAGCTTGCTCAAAAGCAAACCCTACGCGAACGAAGTCGCGGGCATCAGCTAGTACATATAATAAAAGAGTAGGATCGAAATTACGCTTCACTAAATATTTTTACCAGAAATTAAGAGGGGTGATAAAAGAAGGGTAGCAGAATGCATAAATGCAATTTTTAAGATTCTTGTCTGTCTGTCCGTCTGTCTGTCTGTCTGTCTGTCTGTTTGTTCACGCTAATCTCCGAAGATACTGAACCGATTTTCGCGTAATTTATACAATTATTTAAGCAAAGTCCAGGGCAACATATAGGCTTTGTTTCATCGAAATCGGTTGTCGGAAAAAAAAGTTATCATCATTTAAATATTATTTTAAAGGCATCATTTCAACAAATTGCAATGAAAACTGACTCGCGTTGAATTTTTTCGAATTGTCAGATGTCAATCACAGTTTGATATGTAAATGAAATAGTTTGATAATTTCGCCATTTTTCCATATGTGTTCGTAGCATAGTGGATATACGGTCGTACTACGTAATTTCAGATGCGAGTTCGAATCATCACTCAGGGAAATATTTTTTTGTATTTATTTTTAATATTTTTAAAAGAACTAATATTGAAAATAGAAAATGTATTATTGAACTATTATATAAAAATGTATTTCTTATGAGATCGTTTATTTCGCATTTTCATCAATCCTTTCGTTTCCAAGGGAATTAAACAAAAATATCTGAAATTAAAAGGGATCAATTAAATGAAATAATTAAATATAGAGGTGGATATAGTATCTTCCACACTAATTAAATTTATTAAAAATTAAGTATTTGGCCAACATGGCCATACTATTTTTTTCATTCATTTTACGTTGCATTTCTCCATACCTTCATTTTATTCGTATTTAGATATTTTCTTGATGTTTTTTCCATGTGTCGCAAGTATTTTCAAACCCCCGTACAATTTTCGTGCATATATTTAAGACGGAAAATGCATTGAATCCAATCTTCGACTGAACTCTGATTAGTGGAAAAAAGACACATATCTGCATTTTGGTGACGTAAAATTTTATTGATATGCATCTCCCTAAAGTTTCTTTAAAGTCAGGTTAATTTTTTCAATTACTATGGTATTTCTTTTGAATTTCAAATCATCATTTGAACCCCAACCTTAACCACCATTAAACATGTCGATAATATGATGCAAAAGCAACCGTCAATGACTACTCTGATAGCTCTTTCCGAAAAGAAATCACCAAGTAGAGAGGATGGAGGATATATAATATGAAGAAAGCTTGCTCAAAAGTTCAGCATAAAGTGATCCCCACGCGAACGAAGTCGCGGGCATCAGCTAGTATAATATATAAGAAAAAAGGCAAATAGCAAAACCCTAATGGAATGAAATGAATCAAAATTACACATCAATTTCGCATCATCAGTGATTATTTTCTAAGAGGAAATTCCAAAGGTTACAAAATAGTGTACATACTGAGCGCATCCACATGTAATTACTATAATTTATAAACTAAACTAGCGAGCCGCCCTGGCTTCGAACGGTAGCAATTGAAATGTAGTGTCATTTATATTTTAAAAAACATATATAAATAAACCTACGCAATCTATAATTTTAAATTAGTATGTTAGAAGATAAATATTATTACTGGAAGTTAACCTTAGAAGTTAGACATATTTAGGGTTGGAGGTTGGAGTTGGAGGTCCTCCATAAGAGGGACTTCTCCTCAACATTAGTAAACAACTTTTCCTTTAAAAAATTTTTCGCCGTTTATTTTTACCTACTGTACTTCGAACAAACCGATTATATTATTCTAAATGTTAAAAAAATAGTTCATTTTATTTGAAAAATAATTTGGAGCCAGGAGGCCTGAAATCCTTTTTTGCCCCAAGGCCTCGACCTTCTTATTGTTGAAGAACTACATTTCTTAAAAATATAATTTCAATAAAATACTGTATACCGGATTAAAACGCAATTTATTATTTATATTGTTTAAATTATTTATCCCGACGTTTCGGATGCTTTACAGCAACCGTGGTCGCGGGGAGACAGGTTTCCTGTTGCCTGTTTCCTGCTGTAAAGCATCCGAAACGTCGGGATAAATAATTTAAACAATATACCTAAATAATAAATCGCGTTTTAATCCGGTATACAGTATTGTATTTAAATGTGTGATACTCGCGTTAATAAAAGACAATATTATATAATTTCAAGTTAAGGCAGCGTAAACCATGTAGATTATAACCACTCTTCAGTAGATTACTTAACGACTAGATTTCAAAATGTTCTTTCCTGTTGTCGTTTTTAACAGTGCAAACTGAATTAAAACCGTGACTAGATCGTGGTAGTGAATTCGTGTATGCGGTGATATTAGTTATTTCGACTATGTACCACCCACGTTAATGTAAGTGCGTGCTCCTATTTCGTAGTAGTAGTAGCCTAGTAGGTGATGCCTCAGCCACAGAACATCAGTCAACGATGCGCTGTCGACCTAATTTTTACTTCGAGCATTCGGAAATCCATAGACTGAAACCGAAACGCGCAATGTGCACTACACGGTTTTTCCATCTATGAACGGTGGATCGTTACCCGGTCGGAATTTCGATATTCCTCCCACCCGATCAATGCCCGAAGTAACCAGACGTGGAGAAAACATATTGACACAAAACTATAAAATTGTCCCGGGTGGGATTCGAACCCACGACCCATCGATGCGAACGGCAGGTGTTCTAACGAACGTGCCAACGAGCCCGTCAAAATATTATTATAATTTATTACTTCAAGATGTCATGTGGAACATGGTGTAATGGTTGCAGCTCCTTACAAACTTGTATTAATTGGTGCCCGGAAATCATAGTAACCAAAGGATGCTAAATATCCAGGAACAATATGGAAGTTTACTGGAGTATCTACTGTCATTTATGTACAGCCGAACTGTAAGATGGCTTGCAAGACTATAGAGTGCTCGGGGGTCATAATGCATCAGTCTCTCAAAATATTAAGTTCAATGCAATTGTCCTTGTATATTTCTCGTTAGGTACTCAAAACGTCTTTTGTTTTGTCAGATTTGATGAAAATAAATATAGCAAGTCTATGTTTGAATTAAGAATAGTAAATTAATAATATGCGTCAGCAGTTCATGGTCCATAAAGGTACTCACATACGGTATTACTCGATAGTTTTACTTGAAGTCGAGTAAAAATCAACGTGTGGACCGCAAAACTCTCAGCTCGAAGGCTCGCACCGAGCCGGCTCGATGGAATTAAATTAAAGTAATTTCCTTCGCACCTACTCGAGGCGAGCCGTCGAGCTTGACTCAAGCGTGTGTACGTGGCCTCGAGTGGCGCGAGTCGAGCGTCAGTCCGACATTGTAAATCGTCGTGAAAACGCTTGTAGAATAAAAAAAATGTATTTACGAGTTTATTCCAAAGGTGTTATAGAAGAATTTATTTAGGAACTGCGAGACTTGCTAAATGTAGCCACCGTCTCCTTTGTTGAACAGACATGTTTTGGCTCGAACGGTTCGGTGAATACTGAACGGTGCACGTCACTCGATAGTTTAATGCTGAATGTATGGACGAAAGCCCATGCCATGGTTTTTACTTGACATGATAGCTCGATCGAGCAAAACCGTATGTGAGTACGGAGCATTATACTACCATCGAGTGTGCCCGGCGTTCAATTGTTGAGATTTAACATAATAAAATAAAACAAGCTAATTATTTTTTTTTGGGATTTTATTTTTAATCTTACATTAAGAGGAATTTAAATCCTTGAGGGGTACAACATCTGGAACAAGGAAATAAAATATTAACATGTTATTCAGAAAGTATAACAAAATGTATGAGCAGAGCAATAATCAGTTAACTTTTGTCCACATACGTACTTCAGGTTTCAAATGTCTAGACATCATTTAGGTCCTTAGAAGGTCATGTTAGTACTTATAAATATATAGTGTTGATTCTCACCACTCGTATCCTGTGTCCCATAGCCTGCGCGGGGAGGTTAGACTTGAAGCGAGCTCGCACACTGCCAGAGTTGCCATGGGGACGGGTCACCTTGCCCCAAATCGCACGCAGCTTGGTTTTAGTACCGCGGGGACCGCCAGGGATCGGCGTCCTCTTCTTGGCTCTGTACACATACACGCATTTCTTTCCAGCGTAGAACATGGCATCGTCGCGGGAGCGTGCACCTTCAAGCTGAAACATTTAGTTCTTATATGTAAGATCTGAAAAACATCCAAGTGATTTTCTGTTTTCTGTATTCTGTAATTATCAGTAAGATTTTGTCCACATATATTTCAGGTTTCAAATGTCTAGGCATCATATAAGTTATAACTAAAATAAGTAGCTTGCCTTTTTGTCAGGGCAGGTATACGAATTTATTTATTATTACAAAAACTGCTATCAGATCAGAGGTGTTATTAAAAAGAGCCAGTTCAAGAAATCAAGACAAAAAAGAGACAATTATCTATGAACGCTTTGATACAAGTAGATGAAGCAAAGGCCATCTGATTGTTCAACTATTTTGTACCTTTGATATGATAGTAGCAAGGGCCCTATCCATATTATAATATACAGCAATTTTATAATTTACCTGTAACATTAATTAAGACAGTTTCTAAGATAGTTATACGGAGATTTATCTGTTCTCATATATCTCGTGCGTGTCTTGAAAATACGCGCCCTCCCCTGTCTCACCGCTCACATACCTCAGGCGGAGAATAGCACTTCCGCACGGACTATACCTATGTTACTCTGTGATGTAGCTTTCTAACGGTGAAAGATTTTTGTAAATTGGTCTAGTCCTTTGAGTTAAATTGTATCAAACAAACATACAAATCTTTCCTCTTCATAATATTAGTATAGATTAAAATTACTATTCATTCAATTACATCGTATTTTTATTTTAGTTCTTTTAATATAATTGGAAAGTATATTCTGTACTTTAACAGTACCTAAACATTTATAATATATAATGGTGGGAATTAATAGAACTACATGATAATGATACGAGTTAATCTAGATTGAATGTCCCCAAACTTTCTCTTGTGTCTGTTTTGTCTTTTGGATACATGCTAACTAATTTACCTAATATTTAATTCAAATTCATTAAAATTGTATTTTTGACAGATGAAATAGTGCTACTTTGGAAATATCTAGAAGTTAAAGTGTTTGATTTCATCAATCAAGATTATCATATAGAAGCAAAGTCTAAGCAATAAACACTGTATGAATTGTAAGTTCGGAAATCGACCCAGAAGAAAAAATAACGGATTCCTAACCTAAAAAATCAAACAGTTATTATTTATTCATAAACTAATTCATCACCAAGATGCAAAACTATTTTGAATGAGGCGTGAATGAAAATGTACCTATGTTTGTGTCATTATTACTAATCCTAACATCTGATTTAGATGAAGGTTTCATATGGAATTGAATACATATTCTACAACCTTATATTAACGGTATGAAATCGTAGCTATAGAAAAAATTACCTTCAAGAGTGCGGTGTTTTCGTGCTGGTTACGTAGACCACGTTTGTATCCAGTGAACACAGCCTTGGCATATAATCTGCCGTGACGAGGTTTGGAAGCCTTGCGCAGGGCTTTCTGAGGCTCTGCGGGGACCGCTGGGGCATCCTTCGCAGCTTTCTCTTTTGGGGCTTTTGTTTTAGGCGCCTTAGCCTTTGGCGCTGTTGACGGCGCGTCTGCCATTCCTTAAAAATATAAACACTTCGATAAGACCACTATTGACGAGAGGTTATGTTGACATCTCAAATCCTAATCACAATTTATCATAACAACCGTGAATGATAATATAATGCAATTAGAACAGATATGGTGCACCAGTACTCATTTATCAATATGTAATTATATTTTTGAATAACATATCTATTTTATTTTAAAATTCGTAAAAAATTCAACACTAACCGGACACTTGTTTTTGAAGTGAAAGAAAGATGGTGTTGCCTGCAATCAATATTATAATCAAAACTGCTATAATTTTCTACCATAATATTATTACTCACTAACCGTTCCTTTCAAGACTGCCGTTACCTCGCGCAGGCCGCGGAATGTAGTGATGATAGGTTGATCGAAGGATAATAGTGATATAGAAATGAGTGATTTTGATGACCACGGTTGCTGAAAATCATCCGAAACGATGGGATAAATAAAAACAAAAAGTGAATTCCCGTGTCCCCTATTGGGGCATGGGGCAAACCCATTTCTGTGTATGTTTCACTGATCATATTTCTTTACAGGCAAGTTATCAGAAGTGACTATATTATAGGTGCACAGAAGAAGCCTTCTGTGCACCTATATAGTCACTCATCACGATATCTCTGGAACCATAAGGCGTAGCGACTTGAAATATGGTAGGAACATAGAGCAACACGGGCCACCGGCGAACCGGAGGGGAGTAGCCATACGCAGGCGTTCCCCTCTGTCAAAGTACAAGTCCAAATGGTCCTATGCGTACAATAAAACTAGTTGTAGCCACACTTTTCACTAGACTAAATCCAGATGCGCGACTGAATCGACCTCCTAAAAAAATGCCGAATTTTTTGTGTTTCTTGTTGCCAAAAAATATCTGCCACGTCAAATTTACAAAAAGATAGCGTTATCTTTCATATGTAGGTATTTTTTAATCATATTATTACTATTTACTTCTTTAAAACTTAAAAAATTACAATATTGTCGGTCGTGTTGTTTCGGATTTTTTTACCAACACAGTCGCTCGACAGATCCGCGTATTGTATAAGCCCTCATACAATACACGGATCTGTCGAGCGACTGATCCGAGTTTATTTCCGAGAAGTCGCTGTCACCGAGCGATAGTGTTGTTGTCGGATTGTTTTAAGTTATCGAAAAAAAATGGCAAAGGAGTCTTCTATACAGAGACAGTTTTGAGATTAAATTTTCTGATTCAAATATTATATTGTGATAATATAGTTATATTGTTAAAATATAATATAATACTTACGCGCGTTAGCACATTTATTAAAATCACTTAGTGTAAACTTCAACCATAATGTTTTTTTTATTTCCTAAAAATCCAAAGGATATGGAAAATTGTGTAACCCAAATTTAATAATTGCGATATGATCTAGAAAAATGACATATTTTTAATCTTATAATATAAAAAATCAGCTCAATTCTCAATCTGGGAGAGGAGAAATATGAGAAATATAGTTTTCCTGAGATTCTCGATTAATTGAATCGATTACACAATCACAAAAAAAAACCTTTGGACAAGGTAATTAACTCAAAAGTAATTAAATGCACTTTAAATACAATATATTGCATATAATTACAGTTATGTTATTAAATAAAATATAAATTATTAATTAAAGAAAATGAATATACATAATTATCGATTTTTTATCGATTAAAATCGATCTTTTATTTTAGTCTGTCGTTGGCATGCCGCATGACAGTTGTTTACTCTGTGCTAATTCGTTTCGTGTTTTCTACGTTTTGAGTCTGAGTGCTTTCCCGATTGTCGTCATTTAGGAATTGTTACGATTTGACAACTACAAATATCATTGATATGTCAATTATTGATTGTAACATAACCTTACTTTTACAGTTTACTACTTAAAACTCTAATAACTCGGCTCTCAGATTGTCAAAACTAATAGAATTTTCAACGAAGGACTGTTAAGTCTCAATCTATTAATTCACACCAATTTCATATTGTTACATTGGGGGCCCAAAGTTGTTTGTAATCGTTTCCATCTCCGTTAAGGGATACATGGAATAAACATATTTTGTAATTACGAAGTATTTTTCAAATTATTTCTAAGATTTTATTATACCTATACCAACTCATGGCCCACTCTCCGTGACCTGCTACGTGCGCATTACCCGACAAGTTCATTTGTATTATTGTAGTACGTAATAAATTAACTCCATCTTTAAAATAAATAAATTAAGTCGAACTTATAAACCTAATTTCCCTAACCCAGTTCTTGAAATTATCGATACTGCGTATCGACAGTTGTTGCAACTACGGCTAAAAGGACTTGTCAGTGTAGTTGCGCCATTTAATTATACTGTTATGACACGGAATGTTTAAATATGTGTGTGAAATTGTTAGTGTATTTTTTAATTGTCACGGTGTGAGTTTCGTAGTGACAGACGATTGCTTATGTGTGCGAACTTGAGTACGCACACATAGCGCAGGTTTCCCCCCGCAAAAAATGACAGATTGTTTGGTATCGGTATCGAACGCTATGGCTACTCCCCTCCGGTTCGCCGGTGGCCCGTGTTGCTCTATGGGTAGGAATATTCCTTTCGCCGAGTAGAGGTCAGCTAAGAACGGATTTTACGAAATTCAACCCACAAGGGGGGTTGCGGGGGCAATTGCTAGTAGGGTATATGTTACAGAAAGTAGCTCGTTGATGGTAAAACATCCAATTTTGAATATATTTTTGCATTATTGTTCAGCAAGTACTTACTAAATAGTAGTAAACTTAGCAGTAATGGCAATAAATTTTTAATTTTCAGTTCAGTAACGTAAGTTATTTTATAATTCTAATTAATTTATTCAGATTGTAAGAATTAAATATTTTTAAATAATTGAATAAATGTAGGTATATGGTTAATTTTTAAATAATTTATTAAAATTCATAGAAGATACTGTCATATTTTTCACATTCAGTACTAACATTTACATTTATTATGACTTTGACACTTTACTGAAATTCATGTTTGATATAATCTGTGTCGTGGACATTTATGTGATTTGGACCAATCAAATCAGACCACGAAAAAATACGAACCGAAGATGGATTGTGGCTCTGTCAAATATATTTTTTTAGTATAATAAATAGTGAACTGTTTTAATGATCTAAGGTCGCTCTAATAATTTACACAAAATAATGGACAACTTAGTGAACATCAACTGGAACAAAGTCACGCCATGTCTAGTTTTATTACTATTAGATTTAGTGTTAGAGTGTGAGTATTCAGAATTTATTTATTATACATACTATATTTTTGAATTATTTCGTCCTGATTATATGATGTTAATGACGGAATACTTCATATTAGTTTCAGAGTGCACGACGCAGGCTGAGGTAAACAAACATTTAGAATTAGGGCGAGATTTCCTAAGTCGTGGACAGCTTTCTGATGCGCTCACACACTACCATGCAGCAGTTGGTAAGTTAGACCCTATCCCAGGTCAATTAACACCAACTAGAACTTCCCAAAATTCGTTTCTTATTAGCGACACTATCGAATGGTGTAATAATAAATATATATATTTTTTTCAAAATCAACGGGTTCGATTCCTGGCTAGGAATATTGATTTTTCCAAAATCCTATGAATCAAAACTTCTTTGATTACTTTTCGCTATTCCTCTTAGTTTCCGATTTGAGCATGGACGCCCACTTGAAAAATGTATACTGTATACTTAAACTTCATAGAATTCGTATTTGTTTATCTTATCACAGTTCTAAATAATTTAAATACTGTTAATTCAATTTGAAACAATAATTTACAAATAAAATTTGAATTGTGTTTCAAACAATATTATAGAAGAGAGTCATAGATATTATGCCTGCCAATGAATTCTAATGATTTTAAATGTCATGTTGTTTTTTATTAATGGGAGTATTACACATTTAAATAAAATAACTTTTACCAAAAAGGTGATTTAATCATTATTTTATTTATACCGATGTCCAAATGCTTTTCAGCAAGTGTGGTCACAAGCAAACTAAAAACTGGCATATGTCATACATAATGTAATGAATCAATTGCATTTTAATTTGGTAAAAGTTATTTTATTTAGATTTGAAATGTTTTTCATAGTGATAGATATATGCAAAGAACGTTTTTATTTTCAGAGGGGGACCCACACAACTACCTCACATATTTTAAAAGAGGCACTGTCTATTATGCACTGGGTAAAGCTAAGTTCGCATTACAAGACTTTAGTAAGGTAATTTAAATTTATTATACATATAACTAATTTTTCAAACTAAACTTAGTATTATTATGAAAAGTAAAAAAAAATATCAGGTTATTATTTTTAGTTATTAATTCAAAACAATAACAACAGTCATTAAACTGCCATCTCATTTGCCAGTTGTGACTGGGAGGCTCAACTGGTGTTCCTATACAATAAGGTGAATGGAATCTTAGGCATTTACTCTGTCAATTTACCGATATAACTTTTTAAAAAAAACTCCGATTGGCTGATGACTAAAACTTATATCAGCTGGAGGAACTAATGAAAGCCATCACCTAATCAATGCACATAAATCAGCATTATCACTTACACCACACACACCCATACATACCTACATACACACATACACACCCACCACAAACACTAACACTGCCTAAATAAAATTAGGCAGAGTATTAAAAATATAAATATAATTAAATAATTCATTAATAGTGTCTCAATTGTTACTATTATTGTTAATTTTTTTTTGTAAAAAAACCTTTTTGAAATTTAGTTGGTATGGAAAAGCTGAGCATCCTGACACGAGTATTTAATAAGTACTTAAAAGGGTGCTCAAATCTTATCTTTTTAATGATGTT
The DNA here is from genome assembly GCA_905404175.1 of Anthocharis cardamines. Taxonomy (NCBI): domain Eukaryota; kingdom Metazoa; phylum Arthropoda; class Insecta; order Lepidoptera; family Pieridae; genus Anthocharis; species Anthocharis cardamines. The sequence continues at coordinate 332,568 of FR989953.1, read as the reverse complement.
TTTGATAAGGAATAAACATTTTTTCGATTGGTGAAAAGTTATTAAATATTGCATATATGTATAGTTCTTAAAATTTTAAAAAATGTACACTGATAGCATTGAAAAAAGTGAAACTTGCACTGTGAGCAGCAGTGTCCGTTATGACCCTGTTGTACTATCAACAATAAAATGCATAATTTATTTATTTATCATTTTACAATCATTGTACTTACAGCCTATGAGCCAAGACATACAAAAATTATACAATTCATGCAAACAAAGTATTGTTACTCCTTACTTAACCGATCCTACATTTTATAAAGAGAAATCAGAAATCTAGGTTTGTTAACTAAAAACAAATCAACATCAGAATCAAAGGCTAATAATTCATTCAATAGTGTAAGAGCTGTATGCGTCAGTGCGCAGGCGGCCGCCTAATAATACATGTGTTATATGAGAGTGTCCATAAAAAACACTTGGACAGATCTAGTTAAATAATCTTTATAATAAATAAATTTTCTTTCATTTATTTTATGAAATTAATAATTTTTTTTCTATATGGCAGCCAACTTTATCTAAGTAGACTCCATAACACTGAATTTATTTCCCCCCATTTGTTGTACTACTTGCCTACCAAATATTGATTAAATATAAAATTAGAAAGGTATGTTGAGGTGGTTTGGGCATGTAGAAAGGATGGATGAAAGTAGGGAAACGAAAAAGATTTATGAAACTGGTGTGAGTGGGAGAATCGGGAGTGGTCGACCTAGGCGAACGTACCTCGATCAGATCGGGGACGTTCTGCAAAAGGGCCAGGTCAAAAGTCCTCGTAACCGTCGAGTGTGTATGAAAGCATTGATGAAAGTAGAAGAAGCGAAAGTGGTATGTAAGGATCGGAGCATATGGAATTCCGTGATCTCTGCCTACCCCAATGGGAAAGAGGCGTGATGTATATGTATGTATGTAAAGATGTATAGTAATGCCAATATCTATATTGATCTAGATAAGAGTAATACCGTTGAAGTTGACATTAACTTCCAAATAAAATGATCTATTTTTGTCTGCTTCCGCCGATAAAATCGCCAAAACAATTTTTGTCTTCCGGGTTTAATTACGATAACCATTTTATATAAATATTTTGTAGTATAAAATGTTGATTGAGGCAGCTTTCATTAAGGTTTTATTTTATTTGGTTAAGTGGATATAGAGTTTATGCAAACAAACAAGATGTGGAATGTTTTAAATTAATTTTATAGATTAAATAACTCTTAGGTGATTTCAATGATATAAAGTGGACAATGAAATGTGATTACCAGGTGCTAGAGCTAAAACCAGACTTCACTGCGGCCCGAATGCACCGAGCTCAGGTGTACCTCAAGCTCGCCGAGTACATGAAAGCTAAAGACGACTTCCTTCATGTGGTGAGGTTCCAACACATTTACTGTCCGTTATATGTGCGATTGAAATGCATGGATTGTGTGTGTTCCTCCTACTGCCGGCCTAGCATGACAAGCGCGACAAAATTTTGTCTACCGTTTTCTCGTGTTTTAATCGACTATCGCTTTATTTCTTTCATGACAATTACACTTAAAACTCGACTTTTAATATCAAAAATAGATATATTTGTTGATCGAGATATCTTTTCTATCAAAATTGTCGATGTCGAGATATAATATTTCGAGATATCTTACATCTTAGTTTGTCTTCTCTCGTCCGCGACATATCTCGTGGCGGTCATGCTAGCTCGGCTGAACTGCTAAAGAGATTTGAAGTAAACATTTTTATGATAATTTCGAAAGCCACAGCCGGAGGACCCAAAAAAAACCAGAATGTACTACTTACATTATATATTTAATTAATATAATTAAAACTACATTATTACAAGATACGTCTACTCGATGTAGAGCGTATAGTCTTGAATGCATATTTATATAAAACAAAATTAGTAAAGAAAACTTAAATGCTAAATCGGCAAATGCCTTCTCGGTGCCGTTCTCGTGGGAAGCGACGTGTCAGCATAAACGTATGGAGGGATTCCCGTAATTTGATATTAGTTCCTTACAGTCAACTTATTCTTTAGCCAATTTTCAAATATCATATATGTAATATATCAGTCTCTTATTGAATGAGATTACATTTATGCAAGAGATAATTATACACCCATAAATATTAAATTCAGATTTGTACAAGGTATTAATAAATAATATGCGTTTCATTACATTTGGATAATGTGTGAAATATCGTGTGTGAAGCGAGTGCGAGTGTGTCCAATTTATGTTATTGTTTTATACATTGATAATTCACTTATCACCCACATAATGGAGGTACATAAGTAGATAACTTAATTTGTTATCGAAAGTTTTATGAGATTTTATAATTTCATGTATTCTAAATGTACCTGACAGATTTTTTAAATAAAATCGGTTGTCTCATTATTATGTATTTTTATATACATATTTAAGATTTTTAAACACGCAACGCACGTTTAAATAATAGGATCAAATTTTGGGTTGATACAGGCGATACATTGTGAAGATAAAGAAGGTAATTGGTAGTAAAATGAATGTGCTTATTGAAAATAAACCTCGACGACATATCTTTCCGGTTCGTCGTCGCTAAGAGCGCTATAGGGGAGATGTATGTGTACTAACCGCTGCGTACCACTCGGCAGACCTACGACGAGCCGTACAACTCGGAGGCGCTGACGCAGCACCACCGCATGGACGAGCTGGCCGAGGAGCTGCGGCTGGCGGAGGCCTACTACCGCGGCGGCGACTTCCGCAGCGCCGCCGAGCTCGCCTCCCGCCTGCTCGAGCTGTCGCCCTGGTCCGCGCAGCTGCGGCAGCTCAGGGCCGAGAGCTACATCGCCATGGTGAGTCCACACATACACACACCACTCTCACACACATACTCTCTCTCACACACATACTCTCTCTCACACACACCCTCTGTACTCGAGGATCGTCTCATGCATGTTGTGACCCACCGCAGGACGACCTGTTCTCGGCGGTGTCGGACATCCGCGCGGGCAACCGGCTGCAGCAGGACTCCACGCAGGGCTACCACCGGCTGGCCACGCTGCTCTACCAGCTCGGACACGTCGGCGACGCGCTCAAGGTCAGCCCTGACTTACTATACCCACTCAAATCTACATTTATATGAAACTATATTTTTTTTATGTAGCGACATCTATGATCCGCTACACTTATGTTATGATTATGTATGGAGGTTAGATTTTTTTTTTTTATATATTCAACATATATATTTTTTAAATGTGAGATATCGACGAGCATGAGGTGCATACTTCAGCCACAGAACATGAGTCAATGATGCGCTGTCGACCTACTTTTTACTTCGAGCATTCGGAAATAAAGACTTAAAAAAACCGCAACAAGCAATAATGCACTTCACGGTTTTTCCATCTATGAACGGTGGTTCGTTACCCGGTTGGAATTTCGATATTCCTCCCACCCGATCAATGCCCAAAGTTACCAAACGTGGGCAAAACATGCTTACAGAAAATTATAAACATGTGGTCCCGGTGGGATTCGAACCCACGACCCATCGATGCGCACGGCAGGTGTTCTACCGAACGCGCCAACGAGCCCGTCAATGGTACGTTACCCGGTTGTTTTCAATGAACACTTCAGATATAAAGGAACGTTTGTCACAAACAGGAGGTCCGCGAGTGCCTCAAGCTGGACCCCGAGCACAAGCAGTGCTTCCCGCTGTACAAGAAGCTGAGGAAGGTGGACAAGCTGCTGCTGCAGTGCGAGGAGAGCAGCGCGGCGGGGGACTACGGGGCGTGCGTCGCGAGCGCGCGGGCCGCGCTGCGGGCCGAGGACGAGGTCACGCTCGTGGTGTTCGAGGCGCGCAAGTGGCTCTGCAGCTGCTGCGCGAAGGTGAGGCGCTGCGGGCCGAGGGCCTAGCACGAAAGACTATCGACAAAGTATTCGAATCGTCCAACTGTCAGTTGTATGAAAAATTCATACAAATGACAGTTCGACGATACGAATACTCTTTCGATACTTGTTCGTGCTCACCCCTCTGAAGTGGTATTCGGGTGGAACGACTAATGCCCTGTGGCCATTTCATATGTCTGATTTTCTAACGTTGCCCGGACGTTGGCCAATGTTACATAGCGTCATAGGTATCGTGTACTGAAACTAAACTTAATCAAAGTTCCTACCGTTGACCAAAAATTTAAGTAAATTAAGACTTAGCGAGGACCGAGATGTATATAATATAATAGTTAATATTTTCTAAGGATTTTTTTATATAATTAATGTCGTGATCACCGTCCCCCATAGACATATGCAACTCAGGAGGGCACGCAGGTACGTCGCCAGCCTTCAAGGACAGTGATCTGATAACGTGCCGATAGATAAAGTATGCAAACAAAAGTTTAAGAATTTGCAAGATAATATTGTCTTTTATATACGCGAGTATCACACATTTAAATAAAATACTGTATACCGGATTAAAACGCGATTTATTGTTTAAATTATTTATCCCGACGTTTCGGATGCTTTTCAGCAACCGTGGTCGCGGGGAGACAGCAACCTGTCTTTATTTAAACAATATAAATAACCCCCCCCCGCAGGCGGAGCAGTGGGCGGAGGCGCTGGGCGAGTGCGAGCGCGCGCTGGCGCTGCGGCGGGACGCGCGGCTGCTGTGCGCGCGCGCCGACGCGCTGCTCGCGCTCGACATGTTCGACGACGGTACGCTCCACGGATGGGAGATCCACTCTATGATTTTTATTTTTTTACATTGAACATTCGGAAATCTATAGACCGTCATCAAAATACGCGATGCGCGTCGAGACGGCCTTTTAGATAGTTTCACGTTTAAATTATTTATTAATAAAAGTAAAGTGAATTTCTGAGCCCCGAGGGGAGTACACAGACACATTTCTATGTCCGTTTAACTGATCATTTTTCTTTCCATGCCCTGCCTGACTAAAACATTTTTTTTAAACTTGTTTCCCCAGGATTTGAAAACCAAAATTTTGTCGTCAATAAAAAAACAAAAAAGCGAATTTGATTACATAACGTATAACGCATGACGCAATGTCCCCGCAGCGATCCGGGCGTACAAGGAGGCGCTGGAGCTGGAGGAGGCGCTGCAGTGCGCGCGCGAGGGGCTCGGCCGCGCGCAGCAGCTGCAGAAGCGCTCCGAGCAGCGGGACTACTACAAGATCCTCGGCGTCAAGCGGTGCGTACACACACACACACACACTGACACACTCACACGCGCGAGGGGCTCGGCCGCGCGCAGCAGCTGCAGAAGCGCTCCGAGCAGCGGGACTACTACAAGATCCTCGGCGTCAAGCGGTGCGTACACACACACACACACACTGACACACTCACACGCGCGAGGGGCTCGGCCGCGCGCAGCAGCTGCAGAAGCGCTCCGAGCAGCGGGACTACTACAAGATCCTCGGCGTCAAGCGGTGCGTACACACACACACACACACTGACACACTCACACGCGCGAGGGGCTCGGCCGCGCGCAGCAGCTGCAGAAGCGCTCCGAGCAGCGGGACTACTACAAGATCCTCGGCGTCAAGCGGTGCGTACACACACACACACACACTGACACACTCACACGCGCGAGGGGCTCGGCCGCGCGCAGCAGCTGCAGAAGCGCTCCGAGCAGCGGGACTACTACAAGATCCTCGGCGTCAAGCGGTGCGTACACACACACACACACACTGACACACTCACACGCGCGAGGGGCTCGGCCGCGCGCAGCAGCTGCAGAAGCGCTCCGAGCAGCGGGACTACTACAAGATCCTCGGCGTCAAGCGGTGCGTACACACACACACACACACTGACACACTCACACGCGCGAGGGGCTCGGCCGCGCGCAGCAGCTGCAGAAGCGCTCCGAGCAGCGGGACTACTACAAGATCCTCGGCGTCAAGCGGTGCGTACACACACACACACACACTGACACACTCACACGCGCGAGGGGCTCGGCCGCGCGCAGCAGCTGCAGAAGCGCTCCGAGCAGCGGGACTACTACAAGATCCTCGGCGTCAAGCGGTGCGTACACACACACACACACACTGACACACTCACACGCGCGAGGGGCTCGGCCGCGCGCAGCAGCTGCAGAAGCGCTCCGAGCAGCGGGACTACTACAAGATCCTCGGCGTCAAGCGGTGCGTACACACACACACACACACTGACACACTCACACGCGCGAGGGGCTCGGCCGCGCGCAGCAGCTGCAGAAGCGCTCCGAGCAGCGGGACTACTACAAGATCCTCGGCGTCAAGCGGTGCGTACACACACACACACACACTGACACACTCACACGCGCGAGGGGCTCGGCCGCGCGCAGCAGCTGCAGAAGCGCTCCGAGCAGCGGGACTACTACAAGATCCTCGGCGTCAAGCGGTGCGTACACACACACACACACACTGACACACTCACACGCGCGAGGGGCTCGGCCGCGCGCAGCAGCTGCAGAAGCGCTCCGAGCAGCGGGACTACTACAAGATCCTCGGCGTCAAGCGGTGCGTACACACACACACACACACTGACACACTCACACGCGCGAGGGGCTCGGCCGCGCGCAGCAGCTGCAGAAGCGCTCCGAGCAGCGGGACTACTACAAGATCCTCGGCGTCAAGCGGTGCGTACACACACACACACACACTGACACACTCACACGCGCGAGGGGCTCGGCCGCGCGCAGCAGCTGCAGAAGCGCTCCGAGCAGCGGGACTACTACAAGATCCTCGGCGTCAAGCGGTGCGTACACACACACACACACACTGACACACTCACACGCGCGAGGAGGCGCTGCGCTGCAGTATATAATCCAGTTGTTCATATACATAATATTATGTCGCTTTTAATGACCTTATTTTTCGCCTTAATAATAATTCATAAAAAAATATCCTGGAAGCGAATGAACTTAAATATACAAATAAAATAAACATTCGCTGCGCACGAGCCGTCTCTTGCGCAGTGTTTTTGATGTATCATGAAATGATAATTATTGTCGAATCAATTTCAATCTGGGAATCTAGTAAAAATCTATTGAACATAATCATGATGCAGTGCAAGCTCAATATAACTAAATAAAGAATGTGTCCGCGCTCCGCAGGTCGGCCACCAAGCAGGAGATCACGAAGGCGTACCGCAAGGCGGCGCAGAAGTGGCACCCCGACAACTTCCAGGGGGACGAGAAGAAGGTCGCCGAGAAGAAGTTCATCGACGTGGCGGCCGCCAAGGAGGTGCTCACGGACCCCGACAAGCGCGCGCAGTTCGACGCGGGCTCCGACCCGCTGGACCCCGAGGGCGGCCGCCAGCCCTTCCAGCAGAGCCCCTTCCACCACTTCCAGCACGGCTCGCCCTTCCAGTTCAAGTTCCACTTCAACTGACCGAGCGGCGGCAGCTGTCAGCTGTCAGCTGTCAGTCGCGCTGACGACACCGGCTGGCTGATGTTGTTACCCACCATCGTACGTCATGTCTTTATTTTGTTTCAATGAATGATCGTGTCTTTAAAGTTTAAACTAATGCAATGACAGTTTGCGTGGTGTTGCCATTTAATTATTTTTTTGATGTGTTCATCAAATGTAATATTATTGTCCCAATAATAAAAATGAAATGTGCCCATATAACTGTAAAGACTAATAGATAATGAAGATCCCTACCGCAGTCGAATGCACTGAGCACGGGCGAGCGGAGCGGGCGGCGCGGAGAGCGGGCCATGTGGTTAATACCAGAAATTATACATAAATAAGTTTTTAGTTGCATATTGAAATGATTATTTTTTTTAAAATAATATAAAATTTGAACGTAACCATGTATCGATACCGAGGACACGGGCGTGCGTTCCGTTCACCGAGCCCCGACTGCACCGCACCAGGAGGCAGTTATTTGAAAGATTATTTAGTTAAAGACTACTTTCCTATGTAATATCTAGTCGACCGACTCCCGCTCCACACAAGACTTCCGTAGATATTGTAAGACGTGCTTCATTGTATCGCCTCCGTTTCGGAGACGATTTATGTTTTCAACCAATGTTTTTACAATCAAATAATGAGACGTTCACACGTTCGATACAGCGTTACTCTATTAATGTATTATATTCTCCTAACTCCAAAAGTACAGTTACTAGATCTTTTTGTTTTGTGTAATTACTAATTATTTTTATGATTATTTAAATTGTTGCCAATTTCATTACGAAGCTGTTGTACACTAACATATTGTTATACTTCTCACCTCTTCGCCCGCTGAGCGGGACGGCAATACTTAGCGCTCGCCTCCCGCGCGAGTGCTGCGGCGCGCTGCGGGGCGTATAGCTGTCTCCCTCGCGCTCGGGGCGCGGCCGACCCGCTTCGCTGAGCGTTGTATTGCCGTCTCGCTCGCGCTCTGGGCGCGGCCGGCCCGAGGCCCCCCCCCGCCGGCGGCCCCGTCCTGAGACCGAGGCCCCGCTGCGACAACGATAACGCCATTCGCGCGTCCCGCCTGGTCCCTTTGCATAATATCGGCTCGGCGAATGGTGTTCTTGTTGTTGGACGTGTTGGGACGCGTTGGCGTAACACGTCCGAATTTTTATACAACATATTTATTTAAGTTATTTTGTTGTGATTCATAACTAAAATTGTAAATATTTTAGAATTATAAGCGATTATTAATTACGTATTTGTTTTATTTTCAAATATCTGTATATTCTATTCCGAAGTGTTATCAGTGATCAGTCTACTCGCATATGCAGGGAATAAATAAAACATTTCATAAAAATATTTTAAATTATATAATAAATATTTAAACCAATGTCGTGGATGAATCGTCACTTAAACAGTCCACTGGAAACAGCGATATCAGTCTTAAACCCGTTGTACGTACGACTACGGACAACGTTAAACAACGTAAAACGACCCCAATATTTGCATCCAAGTACTAATTTTAAGAAAGATGCAAAAGCCTCTAAATGCTTATGGTTTTTAGTTGAGATGAGAGGTCTTCGATGGAAGTCAAAGGAGCAATGTGTGGACGTGCTCCGTAACAAGAGCAACAGTAGTTGCAGTAGTGTGTAGATTCTGCATGGGATGTCCCGCCGAGCTTGAAATTCGTGATTAAATTATTCGATGTCGATACACGTGACTTCCGCGGATCAACTGAACAGCGTCTGAACTAGTTAGTAGTTCTATATCAGTCCTCCCACAGCAGCTTGGAGCTCCTGGCGCCCTCCGGGCCGGGCGCGCCCCGGGCGGCGAGCGGCGGGCCGGGCAGACCCCGGGCGGCGCGCTCGATCTCGTTGCTCAGCCGCGTCTTGTCCTCCTCCTTCTGGCAGATGTAGCGCAGCCGCAGCGCGCAGTCCCGGCCGCGCAGCGCGTAGGCGGCGCGCGCGGGGTCGTGCGCCAGCGCCAGGCAGCGGCCCTCGCCCGCGATGCTGCTGTTGTTGCCGGCGCCCACCTCCACCGGCTTGGCGGAGTGCGACCAGATCCACAGCAGGCCCGGGTTCAGCCCGCCCGTCCAGAAGTCCTTACCTGGAGGCCGTCAGTAGATACCATATCATCAAACTTACTACTCAAACAGAAGGTAGTGGATCAGTGGCGTAGCTATCATAGGGCAGTGCACAGGGGCCCTGAAGCAGAGAGGGCCTCCTGGGCTTTAGAAAGAGGGGGAGACAGCACTTGAAGCTAGAAAAAATTATAACAATGGAAGCGCTGAACGTCCTTTATAAGTAATAATTTGCAAATTAATTAATTTTGTACTAGGGAGTTGGGGAAGTTGCGATTTTTTTCTCTCTGCACCGGGGCCCTTCTCCACCTAGCTACACCACTGTAGTGGGTACTCACCCTTGAGCTGACTGTCGGCCAGTATCTTGGAGAGCAGCTGCCCCTGGAGCGCGCCGTCCTGCAGCTCGAGCAGCGCGGCCCGCTGCTTGCGGCACGCCACGCTCGCGCCCTTCCAGTCCGCCGGCTCGGAGGACCACTGGTAGCAGCCCGCGCCCACGCGCGTGAAGTTTGTTACGCATGGTTCTGAATAAGAAAATTTATGTTATATTATCTTAAGTTATTTTTTTAATGAATATTGGTCGGTGTAGATTATAGTAGTATCAATATGGCTGCCGGCCGGTACGTAGCTCACGTCTCACGTCACGTCTTGTGCGAGCCGTCCGCGTCGAACTTTTTGGCTTGTATAGGTACCTGCTTTTCATATCGGTAGGTTCAACCTGCTGGTCTATAATGTTCTGTAAGCATGTTCTCCATACATTTGCGAATCTATCTAATCGAAATTGCGATCGGGTAACAACGAAACTCTTTTCATGGAGATAAAAACTGTGATGTGCATATTGAACGTTTCGGTTTCAGACTATGAATTTCCGATTCTTTTATGTTAGATATCGACAGATGAGCATGAGGTTCACTTGAGGGCGGGTGGCACTGACCGGGCTGGCGGTCGGCGCCGACGACCATGTGGTGCAGCGCGTCCTCCAGCTTGCGCAGGCGCTTCTCCATGAGGTCGGCGCGGTACACCAGCTTCTCGATGGCGCCCAGCAGGTACAGGTCCGTCTCCGTCACCTGCTTGCGCGGCGGCTCGTCCACGCGGTCCACGGCGCTCGGCTGGGACTGCTTGGGGGGCTGCGGGGGGCGGGCGGGGGGCGCCGCCGGCTGCGGGGGCGGCTGGCACAAAGGAAAAATTAAAAATATTTAGCTGAAATAAATAATTGTTATTATTAATTCTAACTTGAAAATGAAGGAGGGAAGATTTGTTATTTTATTTTTCTAATTAAGTTGTTTATTTAAGTCTTATTCTTTTTTATTTATCGTCTAGTATGTACTCACATAACTCGGTCTGAACTTGTCCTTATAAGGTTTAGGCGGTTTATTTACAATCTTGGAGTTGGCGGGCGGCGGGGGAGAGTCCCACTCGTTGTACCCGTGCGGCCCGCTGTACCCCTGTGGGGGCCCGCTGTTGTAGGGAGAGCTGGGGTGCAGCGGTATCGGCCGCCCGGACCCGTGCGGGGGAGGGGGCGGCACGAGGGGACCGTCTATCCGCTCCGTGACGTAGTAGCCCATCGTCGGCGGCAGCGCCATCACACGACCTGCAAGATAATAATAAACTGGTGATGACAATAATCGTCTGTTACCCTGAACGGAATCGCTGTTGATAAGGGTTAAGTACCTAGGGCACATGCTTACTGATGATCTCAGGGACAATGTAGATATAGAGCGGGAGCGCAGAGCGGTGGTGATCAGAAGTAATATGCTGGCTCCTTGGTTTGCTCGATGTAGTAATCAAGCTAAGATCACGCTTTTTAAAGATAATTTAAGACACGAGCAGTCTATGGGCTAGCTATACGGGCAGATCGCTTAATGCTCTGCGCATCTTATATAATAATGCTTTTAGGATGCTGTTGAAACTACCACGTTTCTGTTGTGCCTTAGGAATGTTCGCTGAAGCCCATACTGATGACTTTTGGGCAGAATTACGCAAGAAATCAGCATCTTTGCTGTGTAGGGTAAGAGGCAGCATCCTATAGACGGTGGCCGAAAATTTTGCGGCTCCTATCATGAGGCACTATGTGAGTACCTACACTTGTCGGTGCAAATTGGCGAGAGTGCATTAGAATTAAGCTCTTACTAACAATTATTTATTTATTTTATTTATTTATTTATTTATTTATTTATTTATTTATTTATTCATAATACTTATGTCTAACATTACAGGAACCCAATGCGTTAGATAAGTAGATTAGATTACCAAAACATACATTTCAATTTAACAATATAAATCAATTTATCCACTAATTAAAATAATTATAATAAAATTTCCATGTCCATTATGGATCCTCGTTATCTGATGATTAAATAAAGAATTAAAAAAATGTCATATGCCTATTAACATGAATGCATCCTTTAAAGGCCGTTTACACGCGCAGTTAATCTGACAGCTTTTTTACTTAATACTATCTCCTCCCCGTACTTTGCTTTTTTATTTATAAACTAAATAAACTGTGATTAATATATTTACATCGTTAACCCTTCTTTTCATGAATTTTTATATCTTTGTGAAATTAATCAGGATGAAGTAATTCACGCTTCAGATTAAAGGAAAAATATTACTAAAAAATCCTAGTGAATAACATGAAATAAGTAAAAAAGTGTGATGGACATTTCCATCATCATGCAAAGAAGATATACCAAAGACTCCCTCTCAACATTGAAGGTACCTTGTCTGTGAGGAGCCGGCTCGGAGGTGGCCCACTCCTCCAGCAGCAGGCTGAAGGGGCCGCACGTGTCGTCGCCGGCGAGCGTGCTGTTCTCGGAGTTCGCGCTGCCCAGTACCACTAAAGCGATCAGCGCAGTCCGTGTGCCCATTGCGCTGCAGGAACAACACGATGTATTTATGTTATCCCTTACAACATCACAATAAGTGAAATTCTTGTAATTAATAACACTTGGAGCTGACAGTGGGTGCTAAAATAACGTGAGTAGCTATTCACGTCAACTGAAGGAATGTGCATTCAGAAAAATCAATAACGACTTTAGGGTAAATTATTACTAACAACGCAGAGCATTAATTTGTGTATTTTTATAAAAATATTTATTTAATTAAAAGAACCGAAATAAAAACTAACGTTACTCACGAAGAGTATAGAATATTACTTGGACAGCATTAATATATTTTAAAAATTCCTCCTTTATTTCTTTTCCAACATCAGCGTATAATCTGCTGTTTTAATTGTAGAAAGGGTAAATGAATTTAAAATCTTATTTTTATATACAAATCTACTTATATGTATCTATTACGCCCATTCATGCCCGTATCATTAGCTGACAACAGTCAACAATACATCGTTGACCCACATATCTATCGGATATTTACATGCTTAGAGCATATTATTGTAATGTAATTACATTACTTAACGTTTTACGTATGAAGTGCGGGCTTGCACACATCATGTTTGTAAACAGTGAGTACCTATATACGATTATAATACATATGTATGTATATGTCGACATATTCACGTGAGGCTTACTTGATGGCAAGTCGAAAAACATCAATGATGCGCTGTCGAACTTTTTTATTGCGTTTGTAGATTCATAGACAGAAACCGAAATACACAATTTACACTTCACTGGCACATCTTATGAATGGTGGATAGAAATTTCAATGTAAGTACTTCCCACGCGTTTAGATCGAGGTAGCAGCAACTTAGACTGAAAACAAATTTTTGGAAAAAATATAAACATGTAAGTATCGATTCCGCTATTCATCGTAACACAAGGCAGCTTCACCATCCATTGCACAAAGGATGCACAAACTCCTTTTGATGACTTTTCTTAAAATTAATAAACGTGTTGTGCTTACGTAATATTTAACTGCTATTTTCGAAGCATACAACACTTTCTCTTCCGTTTCTGACAAATCATATGTAGAATATATAGGTAGGTAAATAGTTTTAAGAAAAACACTACAGAAATGGTTTTTTCTTCTTACACTTTAATATCCTGTTTTGGAGTGAAGACTCCTATTTAATAAAGAGACATTCGCATTATCGCACTATTAAATTAATAGCTTTTTGGTCTTCCGATCGCGATAGAAACATTTTTCTAATACTTTAATGAGACCTATTACATACCGGTCAATATCGTCATCAATCGCTCTAGATATCCAAACAACAAACAAAGATTAAGTAACGTTGCAAATAAGTGAATCATATCCGTAAGTGGGGTCAGCGGAGGTCAGGGCTGCGTGCGTGCCGTGTTGTGTAACGCGAGGAGAAAGTGCGCGGATTTCACCAGATCCGCCTCTACCTCGGGACCGGCTCCACACCAAACTTGATTCTATCTTTCCATAGTTGTCCTTTCTTATTTGGTCATCATTTAGAGAAATGGCGGAAAACTGATATCGGAAACGTGAAATATTAGATATCACAGAATTTGTGTCAGGAAATTAGCCTTATATTAGGATCATACTTTCTTGCGATCGAAATTAATTATCTTTTAGCGTGCGGTTCGATTACATGTAATGAGAAACTAGAAACGATTGCGAGACCCCCGGCATCACCCCTCTGTACAATTTGTAAAATTTTTATTTTTTTATATACATATATTATTGAAAAGAGAGGAGACAGAGTCCTGTTCCAAAACTAAAACTCAGCCAAACTAAATAATTAAACTCCTAATTGATACAAATATAACTTATCTTTGTTTTATGATTTAATGAAATATGTTTGGGAAAAGTTTAATATACACGACAATACATTATATTGACTTTTGTGTCGGACATAAAAATTAGAAAAAAAATAACGGGTGTAACCGCAGGTTTTCCATTATGTTATCGTATCAGATATCCTGAAGCCTCAAATACGACCACTACTGTATACAGCTTAAGAAGTCCCTATTAGAGACTACTTATTAGAAACGGAAACGTTTAATGAAAACATAAAATTATTTTTGAAAATTTCTACAATTAATTTATAACATTTACTTCACTTTCGTAAGAATGTCAAGAATTTATAATTGATATAATTAAATTACCTCATGTTGTAGTAACGGCAAATGAACCCGGCACTTTCTCTGTGTGTATGTGTATGCACGCACCGGTCCGCACTGCACGGGGCTCAGACTGCTCACTGCGAGGGAGCTCTCACCACTCACCACTCACACCACACAATAATCCCCACAATATTACATTATATATTATGTAAATATTAAGACCGACTCTGTCTGTGACTGTGTGACCACTGGAGCATAATCGAGATAAGGGACACGCCGCATTCATTAGGTATTCGATATTTAATTTCAGGACTACCAAGTGTTAGTAAGTTTGCCATCACTGCTGCTTAAGATAATCTGAAGGCTTAAGGTGGAATGTACAATTATTGTGAGACTCTACATTTTGTTATATGAATAATCAGTTTATGTTTGATATCGACATAAGAACGCGATTCTTACCTACCGCCTTCATAGTAGCTTACTTCAGCCACGAAATATGAAAGAAATGTAGGTATAATACTAGCGACCAGTGGCGGGACTACCATACAAGCCCAAAAGCCCGACTTCCCGAATTTAATGTAATACGTGTTTATGTATAACTTATATAATTACGTAATTATAATTGTTATGTACCTATGCCTTACATAATTACGTCAAGGACATTATTATTTGTCCTTTTATAGTTGCAATAATATGGCAACTGGCAAGCGTGAGTTTTGGGCTTGAATGGTGGTTCCGCCACTGCTAGCGACCCGCCCCGGTAGTAGAGCACATTATGCCTAGGTACATGTTTTGTCTGGCGCTCCTAAGATATTCATTTTTATATGGTGTAAAATATTGTATATAGTAGATGTGCATGAATGCTTAAGGTAACTAACGTATTTAAATTGATAAAGATTAAGACTATATCCGTCTAAATAGCATTCCAATTAAGTAACCATTTTTATAGAAGATAGAATGGGTATATTAAGCTATCCTTAAATATTATGCCATTGCGTACTTTTTTATAGATCCAAATATAAAAGGAATATTCAATATGCAACCATTGCTTTGCTATATCTCAAAGGGATTTTTTGGCAGCGCTTTCGATGAAAGCTCCCAGGCGGCATGACTTTTTCCGACACTTTCAACAATTATCGTTATATTTCAACTAATTTACCCAAAACCTTGACAAATACTAAATACTTAAACCTTCCTCATAAATTCATGAAACCCCCATGAAAATCCGTTCAGTACTTTTGAGTTTATCGCGAACAGACAGACAGACGCGACGGAGGACTTTGTTTTATATTTAGTGATTTTTATTTTTGTTCAGCTTTTCTTATCTTTTTGTTCAACAACTGAACATAGACCAGGCCCAAAGAATTCCAGTGCGGCCGATCACTTGCGGCCTGCGTCCAGCGGCTCCCTGCCATCTTCGACAGGTCGGCTTTACATCTTGCGGGAGGCCGTCCTACGCTTCGTCAAGTCGTGGTCTCCATTCGAGAACCTTTTTGCCCCAACGGCCATTGCTTCTGCGAGCTACGTGCCTAGCCCTTACGTAACGTTACGCCCCTACGGTAACTTTAGTTCTACTGCGGATCTCCTCATTTCATTTCCACAGCTCGCTAAGTGAGGCCCATCGTGACAGACTACATTTCGGTTCCGTACGGCGTCGCCGGTAGAACACTGTTCAAAGACTTTTGTCTTTAGGAGTTAGGGTATTTCGTTCCGATATTTTTTTTTATGAATAATAGGAAGGCGTTTTCCCGCTATCCCACCTGGTGGAAACAATCACGTCTACCTATGAGATTCCTATTAATTCTTTTCTTGAAAAGATCCATGTTATATTGAAAACATGTTATATTTAAACTCATGTTATTTCAGCGCTTTTTAACTTACTTTTTAGCTTTTACAGTAAATAAAACATTTCGTTACAAACATAACAATTTATTTTAAAATCACAATGTACATACATTTGTTCTTATCGATACTTAATATAAAGGTAGAAATATTTGGAATTCATTTACAATAATTTAATATCATATTTATAAAATTAACAATAATCATTACAGCTAGATCCCAGTGACCGTCGTCTACTGCGAGGCCCGCGGCCCACATATCGGTGTACACTAATCCTAAACTTATACAAATATGTTATGTAACAATTTTGTAACTCGTTGACCCGTAAATCATTTTGGGGGCAAGTTTTTATTCAATATTTTGTTAATTTAAGGGGTCAAACTTAACTTTACTCCGGAATACATAACAGGTATTAATAATATATTAATGATCACGTATCTCATGCACAGGACACTAATTTGTTATGATGTCAACAAAGAAGATTATCATGAAATAAAACTGACATTAAAACTCTTTTAAATAGATGAAATAATAATGTAACCGTGTGATGGCGGGGTCGAGGTGGCAGTACTCAATTAAGATTACGAATGAAGCAAATACTAATTATAATTTAACTGGAATACATAAATGTTCTGCCGACTCGGCTTCCATACACGCCACGCCAGTTACAACTCTTCAATATTTTTTTATTATTAGATAGGACATTGTCATGTCTTTATCGGTTTTCTCCAGTTATGAGTATTTCTTTCATGTTGTAGTGATTACACACGCGTGTACCGGAGCGCGTCAGACACAACGCACTCGAGGTGTGACGTCACTCGCCGGGAGCTGGCTTGGTATTTTACATAAATGATTAATATATCTCCAGCGGTACAGCGAGTCCTGGGTCAAGGCATAAACGTTTGAATAATTAACTTCTCCAACGACTGATTAGATTCTTAAAACTCGGTTCTTTAACAAACGAACCCCTTTAACTAACGCAACATTTTATTAAAACTAAAATTACAGCTTCATAGAAATGTCCACAGCGTTCAGGGGGTCGAGCGGGGCGAGCGGGTCGAGCGGGGCGAGCGGGGTGAGCGGGTCAGAAGTACACGGTGAGGTTCATCTGGTCGGCGAGCGCGGGGTTGGTCGCCTCGGCCACCTGCAACACGCGCGGTACACTGCACTGGCCCCGCAGACCCCTCCCGGGGGAGGTCCCGGTCCCGGTCCCGGTCCCGGCAAACATTCAAGTGTTACTCCTCCGTCCCCTCCCCTCCACTGCATCTTAATAATTATAATGAATAAATCCGCTCGAACAGAGACGATCAGAGATACAGACACAGAAGATGGAACACCGGAGTGGTCCGTGGGGGTAAGAGATACATTTTTCGAATGCTAGCTTCAAAATAATTGACTTTACAAACGTCTAATACTATATATTTTATTCTTCCTGCCTTGTTTCATATTTGGGGTCGGGTTAAATGTCAAATTGAAAATGTTTTCGACTCCTGGTTACGGATGACATTTCGCCTAAAATCAGCTCCTGCGCAACTACGACTACAAGATGTTCTACTGAGAGCGTTCGGAAAGTTGACGAAACGTTGAACTAACTTTCTTGTTATTTTAGTCTCTCTTATTAAGAGGAATTTTCTAAATCGTGCACGAATTAAATCAACTTTTGAAATCCATGTACTGTAAACAGATGCTGAGTAAGACCCAGGCGACATGGGAACACTTGTCTCGGACGTCTGTGTCTCCCCTAGTTTAGCAAATCAGTCAATTGTATCTGTATGGCTTTTTTATGTTGTTTTTATCGTAACGTAGAGCTTAAAGATGTCTCAACACAGTCAACTTTATTTTTCACTTACAATTGAGGCCACGAGAGCCAGAGTGGTCTAACTGTATTTTTTTCATTACTGATTTAATTTAATAAAACTACTGAAAACGATTAATTCGTAGCGCCAATGTAGGCCAAAATGGCCTATTTGTGCAAATATGTAAATAATTATTATTTTTCATAAAAGTTCAAATTATTTGAAATAATTATGTCCTCTTTTTTTCCTTATTACTTTAAACTTTTGTTTAACTAGTTAGGCCGCTCTGGCTCTTGTGGCCTCAATTAGAGCATTCAAAAATTCAATTATTGAAGTCAAATCGCTAAATCTATCATTCATTGTGGATATATTTTTGTAACCCCGATGGGTATTTGGATAATCTGTCTTATAGAACTGCTGAACTGTGTAAAGACTAATAAATGCATCAGACCCGGTGGAAATCCTGAGAAAAATCTGTCTAAAGTTCACACGCGATGGCCGCGCTTACCATCGAGGCTGTTGCCATGACCAACCTTTTTTTTTTAGCAATAGGATTCAAACGAGCAAGTGTCTCACCTGATGGTAAGTGATCACCACCGCACAACTGCAACACCAGAGGGCTCGCAGGTGCATTGCCGGCCTATTATGAAATTAAAAGTTCGTTTCTTAAAAGTTGCCGTGGTATCGATAAGAAAAAGCCGGCTACAGCTGGTCTACAGAGCGACTGGGCGAGGTGGGACGTGTCGGAGGAACCGTTTCCTTAAGATTCCTACATTCAATGGACTCGCTCGGATTGTAGTAAATGTGATAATAGATGCAGAATGATTCAAGGTTTACACAACGGCAAAGGATCGAGCCGGTCGGAGAGAGCCCGGCGGTGTGGCCCGGTGTGGGGGTGTGGCCGTGTGGCCCGGTGTGGGGGTGTGGCCGTGTGGCGGTGTGGCCGTGTGGCAGCTACCGAGTGGCGGGCGTCGTCCCAGCTGAGCTGCTTGACGCGCGCCGGGATGGTGCCGCTGGGCCACGCCACGCCCGAGCGGCCCGCCGCGCCCGCCAGGTGGTCGCTCATCAGCGAGGGGCTGCCCGGCGCGCCCCCCGCGGACCCCTCCGGCCCCGCCGGCCCCGACTTGCCCTTCGCGCCGTCTGCGGGCGGACAATGTGAAAGGATGGATTAAGTATTCATTTTTCATAATTTAAAAAAACAAAGCCAAACAAAAGCGAGATGAACCTGCGATTTCATCCTCGATTTTTAAACTTGAAAATATTTAGGAAATGTTGAGAATAAGCAATGTACAGTAATGAGACTTTTCATCTGATATGTCACTCTTAATAGATAAAAATATTCGTGGTGATCGAAAGACAATCTGGTGTTGCTTTTATAGCAAGCAGTTGCCCCACAAGTAGCGCGACGGTCGATCGGTTCGCTCGGCGATAAGTAATTAGACAGAAGCAATAACTATAATAATTTGTCGGTGACACTAACTGGCGTGGTCCTGGCGGACGTCCAGGCTGGAGGTGGAGTCCAGGATGGTGCTGGCGCCCGCCGACACGCTCTGCAGCGAGCCGGAGGGCGGCAGGGGCGCGCCGCCCTTGTCCTCGCCCGGGGCGGGCGCCACTCCGCCCTTGGGGCTGCGCCGCCGACTGGAATTGCAATTATCGTGTCAGCGCTTCCCTCACGATAGCCTCAGGAGGGGTCAGGGGGAGTCAATGGCGTGGGACCGGAGCTTAGTATGATTCGTTTATTGATGTTTTATTGACATGTCACACACACTTTATACTAGTGGAACGAAATCTATACGGTTATTATAGATATTAATATCAATGTAGTCTTATAATAAATCGGGACACTCACACGGTGCAGATGTACACGAGCAGCGCCAGCACGGCCAGCGCGAGCAGCCCCAGCGCCACCGCGAAGGGGGCGAGCACGCCGGCCCCGCGCGCGGCGCCCTCTGGCCCCGCGCCCGCCGGCCCCGCGCCCGCCGACCCCGTCACGTGCAGCACCACCGGCACCGAGCTCTGCGGCACACATTATCATTGTCAATACACCGGAACAAGAACACTACATTGTTTAGTGATAATACTACGTCAATGACTAGAGCTCTCTCGGCCTTAAATGTGCTATTTATAATCATAGGTTTCATAAGTAACTATTGCTAATAATTTATTCAAAAAATGTATGTATCTGATATAGTCTAAAAAAGAAACTTGTTTAATAAAGAAGCTCCGTGTCAGCTCGACTCTGTCTACGTGACGGAGGGAGGTATGGGGCAGCACCTGTCGGGGCGGCGCGCCCGAGTCCGCGGCGGTGGCCACGAGGTGCAGCTCGCCGCTGCCGAGCGAGCCGAGCGCCGCCCGCGCGCCCGCCCGCAGCCACAGCTCGCCCGCCGCGCTCAGCTCGAACAGCCTGCCCGTGGATGACGCTTAGCATCGGCTCTTGCGGTAAACGCGATTAAAAACAGTTCGGTCATCGGGACACGCAATATAATATTATAATATACTGATCAATTAACTGCAAAGAAAAATTAACAGTCAAACGAATACAGAGTGGCGCCCGTCCCGTGCCCCGCGAGGGCGCTCGAGGATTCAATGTTACATTGGCTGACGCCAGCAGAGAATTTCTGAGCTACATTATTATAATCCCAGTATAGTGCGGGCCCCAAGTCCGTCTCTACTCACGACGCGTGCGTCCCGCTCAGCGTGAGCGTCACGGTGTCGCCGCTGTCCCCGTCGTGCACGTCCAGCCGGCCCACCCGCAGCCGGCCCCCCGGCCCCCCCGCGGCCCCCTGCTCGCCCCCCTCGGGGGTCAGCTCCGCGCGGAACTCGTAGAGCGGGTACCGGAAGCGCGGCTCCCACTCGTTCACGTCGTCCACCGTTATGTTCAGCGAGGCTGTATCGTTCTGTAAATTGTTGGAAATCGAGTATAATAATAATTGATTACATTATTAAGGATACTGGGAGATCTGACTGAGGAGATCTCTATGATACTGCAGCTCAACATTTCAGACGCCTACCTTTTTTGTAAGGGCAAAATTTTGATTATTGCTAAAATTTATCAAAAAACAATGACAGTCGATGGTCGATGGCTTTCCATGGTCAGGAAAAGTTGTACAACTTACAGAAAAAAAATAAACATATTTGTTTAGGAACGACGTTAATTAAATGACGAATTACTTTGAATCTGGCTAGTTTGATTTTGTAGACGTGTTCTTCCGTTTAAACGTATTTTCGAATGAATGTTGAATAGTAAGATGGCGGCAGCCGGAGAGTCACAGACAAAAATTCTTGTTTATGCTTGTTGTCTTGATGACGATAGATGGCGTTAACAATATTATTTATATTATATCCAACAAAGTTTAAAAATAATAACAATTTATATCATTTGTAAGCATTTTCTTATCAGATAATATCTAATAATTATTTACAAGACCGATGGAGTGAGAGAGTGACCGACCGTGGCTCCGTCGGTGACCATGACCTGGTAGAGGAACCCGGCGGCGGCCTCGTAGTCCAGCGGCCGGCGCAACAGCACCTCGCCCGCGGAGTTGATCGCGAACGACTCCAGGAACCCGCGGTCCGACACGTAGAACTGCAGCGGCCGCGACACCTGACATGCAATACTTATTGTATATTATACCTAGAATGTAACAAAGATAAATAAAAAAGAAATTGAACATCGACATAATAAATATTAAACGAAAAATAATGTAGACACAGAATACAGACTTGATGTCGGTCGTAATAGCTAAACCAGTGTCTCCTCAATATATTATATTTATTATGGACAATTAATACTCACATCGGAGTGCGACGAGGTGTTCAGCGTGAGCACCAGGGTCCCAATAGCCGCGTCTTCAGGTAATCGCGCGCTGTACTCGCGGCGGGTGAACTTGACTCCGCCGGTCCCGCTGGCCCCGCCGGCCCCACTGACCCCGCCCGCCCCGCTGGCCCCGGGCGGCGCGGCGGGTGCGGGCGGCTCGGCGACAGCGGCCGCGGCGGGGGCGTCGCGCGCCTCTCGCCGCCGCACCGACACCGTGGCCAGCGCGTACCGGTCCGGGTTGTCTATCTGTGTCGCCTGCAACACATCATTTTACGTAGGTAGGAATGCACCCCGAGAAACGAAATCTCTAACGACAGTTTTTATCGTTTAAGATCGGTCGAGTAGTTCTTGAGTTAAATCGTAACAAACAAACAAATCTTTCCTTTGTATAATATAAGTAAAGATATAGATTTCTAATTTAACAAAAAAAAAGAAATTCCTTATAGAGCTTCCGCATTCCAGGCCGCTTTAAAAAGATTAAACGATTAATCCATTTAATGACGTTCTGGAATGTGGGATTCAACGCGGATAATCTCTACGTATGCGTGTGTGTGTACCTTGAGCACGACGGTGAGCGGCAGGCTGTCCCGCAGGCGCGCCGTGGCGGCCAGGCGGCCCGTGTCGCGGCTCACGCGCAGCCGGTCCGCGCCCGGGCCCGACCCGGAGAACATGAGCGGCGCGCCGATGCCCTCGTCCTGGTCGCGCGCCGACACCGGCCCTGGGCTCGTCTCCAGCTCCGCGCCCTGCGGAGAGCCGCGCTGTAGTCCGGCGGCGCGGGGGCTGGGGGCGGCCCCCACACCCCCCCTCACCGCCGCACCGCACTCACCTCGCGCGCGTCGTCCGGCAGCAGCGCCTCATAGTGCTCGTGCGAGAAGCGCGGGTTCTGGTCGTCCGCGTCGAGCACCTCGATGTAGAGCGTGGCGTCGGCGTGGCGCGGCGGCGAGCCCCCGTCGCGCGCGCGCAGCGTGGCCGTCAGGTTGCGCACGCGCTCGTAGTCCAGCGGCTTGGCGAGCACTATCGTGCTGTCCAGCTCGTGCGCGAACCGGATGTACTCCTGCGGGGAGCGGGGAGCGCACGTTACACGTTGCCGAGCTACACAGTACACACATGTCGCGGCGGGCGGCGCGGTACTCACGGCGGCGGGCCCGGGCAGCACGGCGTAGTGCACGGTGGAGTGCGGGCCGGGCTGGTCGGGGTCGCGCGCGGCGGGGGCCAGCAGGCGCGCGCCGGCCGCGGTCAGCTCGGACACGCGCACGCGGTAGGGCCCGCCGGCCCACTGCGGCGCGTTGTCGTTCACGTCCCACACGCGCACCGACACCGGGATCACGAAGCTCTGCGGACCGGACGGCGGCGTGATACACTGCGCTCGGACTTGATTCAGTACTGAGTTCAGGGTTCATTCGAACCCCACATCATATAATAGGTTATCCACTTCAAAAAAATATATGTGGCGTCCCTCATATTGTATTTAGTTAATGTTTTTATTTTTTCTCTTCCCCGTTTAATGACCCAACGGAACTCAAGGTATAGGTATATCCCAACGCGCCAACGAATTCGTCAAACATTGTGCATTTACCTACTGAGAACATTGATGTAAGCGTATTCAATATATCTATATTATAACTTTAAATATATTTTCATACTACAAAGTTGTTTCCATAATGATGGTGTATATGTTAAACTATCAGTTAAGGTACGAGGCCCGGCCGCCCGGGAAGCCCCACTGACCGGGTCGGCGGTGCGCCGCCGGTCGCAGCGCACGTTGACGTAGACGCTGGAGGGCCCCAGCTGCTCCTCGCGGTCGAGGGCCCGGAGCAGCGTGACGTTCTTGGAGCCCGGCGCGACGGCCACGGCGGCGGCGCGCTCCTGCAGCGACAGCGCTATGTCGCCGGTCGCCTCGTCCGGGTCGCCGTTCACACTTAGCGTGCCTAGTGATTCATTAAATTACAAAAAACATATATTAGGTATGTGTATTTAGATTAGATTTTGTTTTTAGGCTATATTAGAATTTTAGGTAGACATAAAAAGGTATTAGTATTTTGTGAAGTAGGAAGTGATGTTATATATCTACTATAAGTATCACTAATATTAGGAATTACACCGAGCATGGTAGTTTATAAGTTAGACCTAAGTTTAGTAATTAAAAGTAGTGTATATTCCGAGGAATGAACCAAATAAACTAAATTAAAAAAAAAGTAAGTCTTAAAAAAATGAATAAGCTACAAACCAATAACGCTGCCGACCGGTGTATCCTCGCTGATGAAGAAGCTCTCGACAGCGCCGCCGTTCATCAAGTAGCATCGACTGTCCTGGATCGCTGGGGAAGTTTATTTCATCAATAAGCTTCTTTCAACTTCAAGCATTCATTTCTATATCGCATTCGATGCAACTACTACAGTGCTCAAGAAATTGACCCTATTGACCCTTTGGCCTTTGTCAAATGTATTCTTATATTCTCCCGCGATATCAAATGTTAACATTATATACTATACAATATATCCTTATTCTGTTTTGTCTTACTTAGTAACTGCGCCCCAAAAACGAACTAATAGAAAACAATTTTCTCATTAATCATTTTCTAGAGCAATACTTTATAGCAATGTGCAATCAATAACGTTTACCTCAAAAGCCTTTAAAATAAAAGTGTAGACATTAAACTGCAGTCACGATATGTGTTAGTTAATTGCCCAACTGGACAGAGACGGCAGTTAGCGTAATGGTTTTGTAAGGAGGTCACCGATTTTTCCTTTATAGTAGGGGTTAGAAAATTCTATGTCAGTAGATTTCTAAACTCGATTGAAAAAAAACAGTTAATTGACAGAGGTAATTGTATTTTATATTGATTTATTGTATTATAATATCTACCTGCTGCTATTCTTACCAAATATATTTACTAAATTGCAATCATATTTTATGATTATGTTTCCTTTTTTTAAATATTGACGGTAAACAATATGAACGTGACTATCGGAATTTCTTAATCTGAGTTTAACGCTCGAATTTTCCAGACGAAGGAAATAAACCGTTTATTGAAACCAGAAAATCGATTCAATATAAACTTGTTAACCCCGGAGGGTATCGAACCTGCGATCCATTATTGGTTACAAAGCGAGCAAAATACTCGGTACATTTTTGAAATCAAGCAGCCAGTGTGTGAGTTGCCAGAGCTCCCATCGGGCGCGTCCCCGGGTGGCGGATTGGGGAATGCCCTCCAGATATGGGGGGTACCGGCTTTTGCTGGCGTGGACCAAAAACTGGTGAGTGGTAGTGCCACGCTGTAACCTTTGGTTACAGCCGAATGGGCTGGCACGTCCGGGGAAATACCACTCTCTCACTGGAGACCGGCGTGAAGTAACAGCAATGCTGTTGCGTTTCGTACGGTTTGTGAGAATCCCGGAAGCCCAAACCTGGGTAGGAAAATTATGGCAGCGCAGATTCAGGTTAGACTACCCCAGGGGGGTACCATGGGATGTGGAGAATCCCCCTCTGGACGTCCATGCCCAGGACCATGTAAATCACCTGGACGTGAATGCCCAGGCAGCCCTTCGTATTCTGGGGAGGGCAAATCCGCGCTTAAATCTACTCGGGGCAAGAGCAATGCATTTTCGGCACCCCCTGACGCCCTCATCGTGGACTACTGTAATATCAGGGGTCTACACTCTAACCTTGACGCCGTCCACAATCATCTGGAAACGGCGAGGCCGGCTCTGCTCTTCCTGACTGAGACGCAGATATCTTCTCCTGCTGACACCTGTTACCTCACTTACCCTGGGTATATGTTGGAGCATTCCTTTGTGCCACGGGCCG
The DNA here is from genome assembly GCA_905404175.1 of Anthocharis cardamines. Lineage (NCBI taxonomy): Eukaryota > Metazoa > Arthropoda > Insecta > Lepidoptera > Pieridae > Anthocharis > Anthocharis cardamines. The sequence continues at coordinate 306,854 of FR989953.1, read as the reverse complement.
GGGTGTGCGCCTACATAAGAGAAGATATCCGCACTCGTCGCCTCGACAATCTTGAAGATCGGGACCTTTCCATTCTCTGGCTGCGCGTAGACTGTGATGACCATCCCCGCGTCTATGCTTGCCTGTACAGGTCCCATAGTGGAAATACCGAAACAGACCGACTCATGGAACATGTTCAAGTGGCTACAGATTCCGTGTTACAGCTGATCCCCTCCGCAGAAATCGTGATGCTCGGTGACTTTAACGCCCACCATGCCGAATGGCTTGGCTCACGTACTACCGACCATGCGGGGAGATCTGTACATGACTTTGCTTTGGCATATGATCTGACTCAACTGGTATCTGCGCCTACGCGTGTCCCAGATGTTGAAGATCATATGCCTTCCCTGTTGGACCTTATGTTGACCTCTCATCCGGACCATTATCAAGTTTCCGTTGACGCCCCACTAGGTTCATCGGACCATTGTTTGATCCGGAGTATGGTGCCACTAGCTCGCATAAAACGACCGCGTTCTGCTGGTTGCCGACGCGTGTGGCATTATAGGTCAGCCGACTGGGATGGGATGCGCTCTTTTTTTGCATCTTACCCATGGGGGCAGATTTGTTTCTCGCCGGATGATCCCAACGTTATTGCCGATTCTGTCGCCGATGTAGTGCTTCAGGGAATGGAACTTTTTATTCCTTTCTCTGCGGTGCCCATTGGTGGCAAGTCCCGGCCTTGGTTTGGTCGCTCTTGCAAAATGGCGTGTCGCCGGAAGCAGGAATGTTACCAAGCCTGGGCCGAAGCATCAACGTCTCGGGATGAAAAAACCAGCGTCCTTAAAAAGGAGTACAACTCTGCCTCAAGGGCCTTCAAAAGAGCTATTGCCAAGGCAAAGTCTGAGCACATTGGCAGAATTGGCGAGAAATTGGTGCGCCTTCCTTCGGGAACTCGTGCGTTCTGGTCTCTCGCTAAGGCTGTCTTAGGGAATTTCTGTCAGCCCTCTCTTCCAACTCTGCACGGGAGAGATGAATCGCTGGCCCATGCCGCAAAAGAGAAGGCCGATCTTCTGGGCACACTCTTTGCGTCCAACTCGACTTTGGATGACCGGGGAAATCCACCGCCGACCATCCCGCGGTGTGACAGCTCTATGCTAGAGATTCAATTCCATCAGAGCTCAGTGCGAAAAGCACTTCTTTCTTTGGACGTCCATAAGTCGAGTGGGCCCGATGGCATCCCTCCGATCGTGTTGCGCTCATGTGCTCCTGAGTTGGCTCCGGTTCTAACGCGTCTTTTCCGGTACTCCTATTCATTAGGCGTTGTCCCGAACTCTTGGAAGACAGCTAAAGTGCACCCAATCCCGAAAAAAGGCGACCGCTCAGACCCATCCAACTACAGGCCTATAGCTATAACTTCCTTGTTCTCCAAGATAATGGAATCCATTATCAACTGCCAGCTCTTGCGGTACTTAGAAGAGCACCAGCTGTTAAGCGACCACCAGTACGGTTTCCGTCGGGGTCGCTCGGCTGGTGATCTGCTAGTCTACTTAACGCACAAATGGGCGGAGGCAATCGAGACCAAGGGGGAGGCGTTGGCTGTCAGTTTGGATATAGCGAAGGCCTTTGATCGCGTGTGGCACAAAGCGCTTCTTTCGAAGCTTCCTTCTTATGGGCTTCCCGAGAAATTGTGCAATTGGATAGCCAGCTTTCTTGAGGACCGTAGCATTAAGGTCGTTGTCGACGGTGCATGCTCAGACCCAAAACCTGTGAATGCTGGTGTTCCACAAGGCTGTGTGCTATCTCCTACTCTGTTTCTTCTGCATATCAATGATATGCTGCAAATCAGTGGCATTCATTGCTATGCGGATGACAGTACTGGAGATGCTTCATACTCCGGCCGTGCAAATATTTCTCGAGAACACGTCGACGAGTTCCGGAACAAACTTGTGTCTGAAGTCGAGACTTCTTTATCCAAAGTTTCGGACTGGGGACGACTTAATCTAGTCCAATTTAACCCTAAAAAGACACAGGTTTGCGCGTTTACCACTAAAAAGAATCCCTTTGTCGTTTCTCCTCAATTTGAGGGCACTCACTTATCAGCCACAGCCAGTATCGGAATTCTCGGTATCGACATATCGAGCGACGTTCAGTTTCGCGGTCATCTGGAAGGGAAGGCCAAATTGGCCTCAAAAAAGCTTGGTGTGCTCAATAGAGCGAGACGGTATTTCACACCGGGCCATTGCCTACAACTTTATAAGGCACAAGTTCGGCCCCACATGGAATACTGCTCTCATCTTTGGGCGGGAGCTCCCCAATACCAGCTCCTTCCTTTTGACCGCATTCAACGTAGAGCGGCTCGAATCGTCGACGACCAGGCTCTCTCCGATCGGCTTGACCCTTTGGCGCTACGTAGAGATGTCGGATCACTCTGCATCTTCTATCGTATCTATCATGGTGAGTGCTCAGAGGAATTGTTCGGATTAATCCCAGCCGCTAATTTTCACCACCGCACCTCGCGACAAAACTCCAAGTTCCACCCGTACCATCTTGACGCTTGGAAGTCTAGCACTGTGCGCTTTATGCGCAATTTTCTTCCACGCACAACGCTATTGTGGAATGAGTTGTCGCCAGCGATTTTTCCGAACCGGTACGACTTGGGGACCTTCAAGAAGAGAGCCTATTCCTACCTTAAAGGCCGGCAACGCATCTGCAAGTCCTCTGGTGTTGCAGATGTTCATGGGCGGCGGTGTTCACTTTCCATCAGGTGAGCCGCAGGCTCGTTTGCCCCCTATATTATAAAAAAAAAAAAAAAAAAAAAAAAAAAGCATCTATGTATCGAATATTGTCCTTTATTAACGCGAGTATCACACATTTTAATAAAATAACTTTTACCGGATTAAAACGCGATTTATTATTTATTCCAAAGTTTCGAATGACTTCCAACAAACGTGGTCACACAGACGGGAAGTCTGTGAATAGAAATTTCTATCATCGGCCCAGACAAATATTAATATTAATTAAACACAAACAAAAGTAAAATGTGTGTGTGTGTCACTGACTCACTGTGCCAAATTAATGTCATATTGAGGTGTGCGTGATGTATTTAGAGCGTAAAAATGATAATAGTGCAAAAACTACGTGAGACTAATCGACGATTTGTGGCCGAGTGAGAAATGTGACTTGCGTGTTTTAACACTATCTTATTACTTACCTATCGAGAGTTACATTGAAGCCGAACTAATAGGTATCGTGCGTACGTTATAACGTAGTAAAGGTCACAATATATCGACACTAATATAGTATAGGTACTATATTAGTCAGTGGCGGATTTACCAGCAGGCTGAGTAGGCTTCAGTCTAGGGCGGCAGATTTTAGGGGCAGCAAATTTGAGAATACTTTTAGCTATCTTATAGAAATCAGTCTTTTTTTTTCTTACTTTTAAGACAGTCTCCTGTACCTTACAGTGTATATTCTAAAAGTAAGACTTACTGAGAATTGTACTAACAAGACAATTCCTATCATTGTATTTTAGAAAATTTAGGAACTTACATTTATAGAGGCTAGGGCGGCAAAATTTTGATAGCCTATTCGCCGAAAATGTGTAAATCCGCCACTGACTAGGAGTGACTGAAATCAGAGTGGACAGTATTTACATCTTTATAAACTGACGTATTTCGTATTATTGCTACTGCAATGTACTTCGTTCGAGCGAGTGAAGGTGGCATTGATTGTATTAAAAGGGAAGGTGGACTGTTAATGGTTCTAATATTTCAGAGTAATTCATTCATCTTTAAATAAAAATAAAATTGTTAAATCCCCATAATCAATTGTATAAAAAAGAGATGTCGGAAATTTGAGGATACTGGAAAAACACCGAAACATGGCCAAAAATGCCACTTGATATTATTTCAAGATAGGACCTACTCAGATTAAATAAAAAGGGGTATTTTTATTTAATCTAAGTCGGTACCTAATGTACTATTTTGTTTTGTCATGGTCGCGACATAGGATCGTTAAATAAATAAAATAAACGAAGTGAAATACTGTATACCGGATTAAAACGCGATTTATTATTTATATTGTTTAAATTATTTATCCCGACGTTTCGGATGCTTTTCAGCAAATAATTTAAACAATATAAATTATAAATCGTGTTTTAATCCGGTATACAGTATTTTATTTAAATGTGTGATTCTCGCGTTAATAAAAGACAATATTATAAACGAAGTGAATTCGACTTCATCATTCTAATACTTATAGGAATATTTATCACTTTCTCATATAAATAATAATAATTATAGAATTTATATTTTTCATTTACATTACAAAAGTTTATCAATAAATTATTCTAGATTGATTTAAAACGTAAACACAGCAAGTAAATTAAGACCAGAGTATAACCGTATTGCATTGAGATGCGTCATGGCACCGAATATAACATAGTCAGTCACAGTAATATAACATAGTCAGTCACAAATCGCTTTCCCGTGAGCTATGATTATCTTTTGACCCCTCGATGTTATAAAATGACCCCTAACATTTTGAAGCATTATATTAAGATTAGCTAAAGCATAACGCAAATTTCCCTTTACTTTCACTTCAAAAGAGCTACTATCAAATAACAATACCTACTTAGTTATATTACTTGAAAATCATTTATTTACAGTAGAGTACTCATGTACCAACTTTGTGGGAGAGATTCACCGCAATAGTTTTCTAAGTTTATGGTTCAACAAAGCTAGTAATTTCTGCCTACTTACTAAAGGCAGTAAGTAACTATGGAAAAGTAGTTTATAGACTATTCAGTTTTGAAAGAAGCATTTATAGATTATATTATATATTTGATATTATATTTATATATTTGAATTTGAATAACGGATACCATTACCAACTCACCCCTGGAACGAATAGAGAGCGCTATGGCCGCAAGTGGAAATCCAGGTCTCGTATCCTCGTCGGCTTGTAACAAAATAACTAAATAGGTACTAGGTATACAAAATCTTTTTGGATAAAAATGGTTTTAGTTTTAAGTTTGAATTTTATTATTTATTGATGTTACTAAATACATATTTTCTATATTAAATATTGTTAATTAAAAAAATATATTATTATCATTTGAATTAACACATTTTCATGGCAGGTGGGCAGAGACAAGCGAGCGAGTTGTACAGGAAGCTGGTATTGCAATAAATCCCTCACGCCACTTCCGGTTCGTTTGATATTGTAATATAAGGTAAACGTTTTTTTAAATAATTAGATTATTAAGAGATTCCTACATTAAATACTACAGCAACACTTGTAACGTTGACTAACAAATACTCCGACAACATAAAACCAATGATAAATTATGACAAATCACAACAATTTATTTGTGTATCGAATTTGTATCGTTAGTTCGTGATTATGTCGATCTTAATTCTTAACAAAATAAATTGCCGAACTATTCGTCCATTATACTTTTCCTCTACTGCCGTTCAAAAAGTAGGTACTCACTTCCGACTCATCACACCAGATAGCGTAAGAACCCTCATTACAATGCTTTATCGATCAATGCGATACGTCCAATATACTCTGACGCCTTTCACTAGGCGATTACCTACTACAAAAACACGAGATTTATTTGAACGATCCTCTGAAAGCTTTTACACAAATTAGTTATTATGTATTAGAGACGTCATATTCGCCACTAGCTTTCTGGATCATCATACAATCACTTATGGAGATTTAATCTGATCTTTATTATAGTCCATTTTAATTATTTTTTAGCAATATATTCAACAGTTCGAACAGAATACTGAACTGAACTAGAAAAATAACATAATTTCTTCTGTTAATATGTAAAGTCCACTAACGATATTAGCATGGCCAGTGAGTCATATCGTCAGTATAATGACAAAAGAGGGTCGATAGGGGCAAGTGAGTGGTCTCTGGCGCACCGGCGCAGGCGGTGGGGTCGTCGGCTGCGATGCGTGATTCCGCCTTCGCATCCTCACTGACTTGCTACCGAGGCGTTGTTTCTTTAAAGCTTCGTATTTACATACTCTGTTATAGTTGTGCACTCATAATATACCTTTTCCATTATAATCATTTGTTTTATTTTGAAAAAAGTGTATTCCCGAATCCTTCTCGGGATTCATTTTTATTTACAGGCAAGGGGGTGACGAACTTTCCAATTTTCCATGCTTTATGAAATATTATAACCCCTGAATTGTACTCGGGACCTCCGATGCTTAACGCAATGCACATACCACTGACCCATAGAGGCGAACAATGATAGATATCAGCGGACCGTATTATGTAAATTACATACCAATGTCATCCAATTAAAATTTTCATACATATTTTCTTTGGAATCTATTTTGAATTTGGACATTGTAATAAACTGATGAGGTAAACAAATCGGTATAACGCATAAATTTGCTGTAGAATAGACGTGTGTGGGGGGTGGGGGGTGAGGCGACACGCTCTTAATACATCACAGCAAATCTAAAATATACATAAATAAGAGTGCAGATGTGAAGCAATGTTGTAACGCAACAAACAGACTGTTACGAGGCGGCTTGCGGAACGGAGCTCGGCTGAAGACGAGCATTTAGCAAATATTGCGTCACCGATCACTGGCTCGGATTAATTAGATCACAGCGAAATTATTGAATTTCTTTAGAAGATCCAATTCGCCTCCAATCTCACCGCGCTACGGAATAATTCTCAATTTACTGTAGAGTAGCATGGCAAGTATTATAATATAACAATTTATTGGTCAAATGAATTGGTTCAGAACAAATCGCTTTGCTATTTTATGAATAATCTATGAAATCTATGAAATTTATATTATAAACTTTTATTTAGTTATTACTACAATAGATGTGCCGCTTATTTTCTCCGCCGGGCCAGCCACCATTTCTCCGAGACATTCGGAGCGTGACCTCTCCCACTCTGCTAACTTATTGTTTTCTATTTTACATTTTATAAATAAACATTTTACGACCTTCAATATCAAGTTGAAAGGATGAGCCACTTATTTCAACCACCAACAATATTAATAGCCACCATTTCGCAAACAATAGACTTCCGAAGTCACAAAGTACATACGACTCGAGTTAAAGTATGTTTAGCTTCGAATAATTTAATCTATAATTCATTGTCGATAACAGTAGCGTTATATAATGTTTAATGACTCTACAATATTTTTTGGGAGTTCATTAGAATAAATAGGTTACTATTATAAGGGCTTTAACTTGGAACTTGTAAGTTATCCGCTGTGGCCTGTGCTACACCGGGCGGCCGCGGCGCTGCGTTCGGTTTTCATGTCAGTATATTATATTAGTAGCAAAAGGCAGTAGCTTTCTCTAGCTGTTTGGAAATAAGTTACTGCACCTAAAACAATTGACCGACTGCTGTAGGTGCCTTACGGCTCGGAATTTCAACACAAATCAATCGCGTTACATCCTAAGGATATTGCTGCAATTTCAAATAACGGTTGAATCACTTCTGACCGCATTATACATAAGACCTATTATATTTCGGTTTTATTTCCTACTGGATATAAGAAGTTACGCGCATGAGAGAGTCCTAATTGTTTAATTCAAGGTGGTCTTCTGTTAGTCGATACGTTTCCGCAGGTTAACTTTATAATAACGCTTTATAAATTGACTTTTTCATTTTTTAACCTGTGGTGGAATATGACGTAATGCTTCTCTTCTTTAGTACCTGGATGACCGAGCTTTGCTCGGTTTTTTTTTTTTTTTATAAATTGTGTTTTTCGGAAATTATATTTAAGTACGAATTACATACTAATAAAATCAAGTCTAACCTCAAAGCAAACACTCATTGACCTCGTGTTGCTTAACAACGCCATCTGCTGGAATAGCTTTAGTGTTGTTGAAATTACGAGTAAATGTATACAATATTATTATGGGGATAGCATTTATTTGCACTCAATATCAGGGGGAAACGTACCTACGTCTAGTTAGTGCGTGTCCAACCGAGTCCGAAAAACATTTGTTATATGGTAATGCGGTGGGGTAGCTGTCAGCTGGGGGGGGGGGGAGGGTAGGGAGTACTATGCATTGACCATTCATCACCACCCCTTTCGGATATATATATATATTATATATATATATATAAACATACTCTTTCCCATTGGGGTAGACAATTCATTTGATTTCATATAACGGAATTTGAAATGCTCCGATTCTTGCATACCACTTTTGCTTTTTCCATTTTCATCAATGCACATGCTCGTTGGTTGCACATGCATGTCCTTTTGCAGAACGTCCTCGATCTGATCGAGGTACGTTCGCTCGACCGCTGCCGACTCCACCACCCACACCACCACTTTTCACACGTCAGCAAAACGATAAAAATACGAGAGCCGTCATGGTAGCAGCCAGCAGGGCGAGGCAAACGATTTTTATTTCGCGTAAAGAATATTTAAAAAATCCCATTCCAAACCCCAAAGAACTACAATTATTTTATCGACTAGTAGGAGTGAAACCGTCGTTTTCTTTAGTAAAAATAACTCAGGTAAGTCTTCAATATGTGAAAGATTTTTATATTAGTTCCAATTGTTGTAAAGATGCCAGGTGATTATTCTCGTTCAGTAACATATTTAATAGGGAATCCTCGTAACCTCATTGGGCACGTCACTAGTGGAAGTGAATGGCCGGGAAAGCTAGCCTACCCCCCCTCCACTACCCCAACCCCTCCCTGTAGCTTGCTGTTTACGAAGCTAGCGCTAGAGGGTGGTATATAAACGTATACTATTGTATTACAGTGTGGAATGTTTATAATTATATGTTGTAAACTAGGGTTCACCTGCGGCTTCAATAGAAATTTTGGATTTTTCTTGGAATGTAATCTACCTACTTCCCTACGGTGCAAGCTCTCTCAAGATAAGTTACGAAATGTCTGATATGTATCATATTTTTAATGTTAGGCAAATATCTGTCTGTTCCTTATTTCTAGCATATTTTCAGGGCTGAACTCACTTTAATGTTTGCTTTTTTATCACATAAGCTGTGAAGTAATGCGATCTAAGAACGGGCACGTCTGCTTGGCCTACCCACCCTTCCCTAGAGATACCCAAATTATTATGATCCGGAAAGATAGAAGCCGGCAGGGACTTCTGTTCTTTCGCAGTTTTAATTTCCTAATTTAAACAATTAAGTATATAAAAAACATTTAAAATCGGATACGTCGATAATAATATATTACACAAATTCATGTTTTCGCTTTTGGATTTCGAGGTAATTATGTTTGCAAAGTTTCGCGTGAAGGAGCTCAGTCAGCTTTGCAAATAAACTAGAGAGTAGAGGTGCTACGGCGCGGGATAGCGTGCGCTGACCGCTTCGAGTCGACACTCGACACGAAACACCATTCAAAACAGTGTTAACTACAACTAGCCATTCTTTATATTTTTTTCCACACTGTTATATTTTTATATCTTTTTAACACGCAAGAAATTGCATTTTTGAACTGGTTTATTATTTAGCACTTAGCTCTGAGAATATAAATGTGTTTATGTATCTATTAGATACATAAGGTTAAAGGTTTTTTAGCATATATTGTGAAAATATCTATCTATAATCACAATAAAGGCACCCGAAGGTTATCTACCCTCTTTAGGGTTCAGGAGACCAGTCTTAAGCTGCTCAAATGTTTGATTCTAATTTTTGCTTTAAGGCGTAAACAAATATGCTCGGAAATGATCTTATGATAAAACATTCTTGTTTGAAAACAATAGACACTAAAGAAATACACTGTAGATTTCGCTGAGTGCTTTCTGTATAAGTATGAAATGTTCGTAACTATATATATACAAGCTGTACCTACCTTGCGAGTGTATCGTCGGCGCTACGAGGAGGAGCGCCAGGCACAGCAGGCCGCTCATGCTGCCGCTACCGAGCGCTCATGTCGTCACCGCTGCTCCGCTGCGGTGCTGTTCCGCTGCTCCACCACACTACCGCAAAAACATACTTTTATACTACTGCTACTAAAAAGTCACTAATAACTGATTCAGGAATGTTCGTCGTACAATAATCCAAAGTCGGTGACGACATAATAATATTTATTCTATATACGTTGACAACTATTAAATTTTCAAATAAATTTGTTTTATATAATTAAAACTTATTTACATATACACATACAATTTTTTTCACAATTTTTCATACTTTATAATCAAAGCCGGGTAAGATGTCCATATCGCTACACGTAAGGCACATATTGCGACGAATACGAACTCCATAGAAGCAGTCTTTTTCTTTTAGTTACAATGATGTACTCCAGGAATCATTATGTTACAACATTAGCTGTCGGTCGGCGTGCTTAAGATTAAGATCAAATATTTTCTAACAATTAAGGAAACTAGAAAGCGCTTTGTGGTTTACGTTACGCACATTGCACTATTACATTATTTTATTTCAATTCTTATTACATTCTTATATATAAAAATAAAATAATAAAAGAACTTGATTCCTTACAGTACCTACTACGTACACAATTTAGTTATATAATTATTCTAATTCTAAGATTAAAATCTAATATATAAAGTCTTTTAAAGTGGTCTCTGTACTAGCTAATATAAACGGAGATGGCGAATTGTAATTCAAACGCTGTAGTAACTAGATTTAGGCTCGAGAAGGCAATTTTATTGATCCTAAAGTAATTTATAAATATTAAATGTAATTGGATTAGTTTAATGTAAGCCCAAAAGCGCCGGCCGCAGCTAGAAAGCGGAAAATACACTTAAATCGTTTCGGATTCATTACCTAGTTTTACTTTCTTTTGAGCTCTATTTGCATGCAATTTATTCACACTGAGATGTATAATTTTTATTGTTAATAAATTAAAAATTTTGTTACTCAATAAATTTCATTTTCATTTCATTAATATTGAGATCCATCTTATTGGCTTGGTGAATCACCGAGTGTAAGCTGCTATCTATTTGGCCTTCAGAGATGGCGATCAGGAGCTTGGAAATGGTTCTTAATAATATTTAGATCAAGGCAGACGAGCAGTATTTGTATCATTAGAAGTTGATATGACGTGTCTTCAGCTTATTAGTACTACTGGTAAGAATTACGATCCTCTGTTCCACGCGAGCGGTGACCGGCGACGCGGCGCGGTCACCGCTCTACCTGCAGTGTCCCGTGTCCGATATCAGGTGATACGTATCGAGTTTCGTGATACCATCCCTTGGAGCAAGGATTCAACGTCACTCTTACCTTCAGTGCAACGGGGCGTCTTCATAATATCAAGCCATTCGAAATGTTACTTATGAATATGGATACTGTGCAGAAATTGGATATGTATATTTGATAAAATGGCGTGTAAAAGGGAGAAAAACTAATGTAATAAAAATTAGTTTGTTTATAGAAATTAGTCCTTGGAACTAATGCACACATTTTAAAAAATATTAATTATAAATATTTTATTTTTTGACTAGTTATCTTTTTTGACTGTAGGTACTACAGCGCGCGGTGTTTGCCTAACTAAGAACTTAGAGTTGAGTTATCGTGAGAGTAATGTATTGTAGTCTTCGATCAACAATACAGATGTCAATGACTGTAGTAGTTACTTATATAAAAAAGTAAAGGAACCCGGAAGCTTAATTTATTGTACCTTCTGCTGTCATTTTCCTATTCAAGAATAGAGACAATCAATCACATTAACACGTCACTGGCAACTTTTTCTACGCTGTGCTAATTTCTTACAAACAATAGGTTTAATAATGCTATGGAAATTGATTATAAATATGGGATGCAAGTTGTATGTCAAGAGATTATGCTTTTGTTCTTATTTAACATTGCTGCATGGTTTGAAAAGGTATAAAATCTATGTTAATAACCATGATTTGAATGTTTATTAAATAGATGACTAAAGCGCATATTATAAGCATTCAACGATACCACAAATTATCTCCTACTCAACTCTCCGATCCTTAGAATTGTTTAAGAAGCTGAAAACAATGAAATCGTATCTATGCATACAATAATGAGCGAGAAGCAAAGCGCTGAACTCGAGTGAAAAAAAAAAAATTTTTTAGGTACTTACATATTTCCCCTTGTCTTTTGTAAATATTTAATATACCTACCTACCGCGGGCAGTGAACTGTAATTTAACAGCACTACGAGGATCCACTACGTCATCCGAAAGTGGCACCCCTCAGTTACTGTGCGGTGTGCACTCGCGTGTGAAGCGGATACGATACTGCCCACACCCTGCACCTGTATCCTGAACTACAACCGATATGATCGACATCTTTTAAATTATTTTTTTTACAAAGAACGTCCTGGCCGCTGGTCTCCACTTCAACCAGCCCAAAGGCAAATGCTCTACAACTTGAATGTTCATAAGTTGTCACATAAGTTGAAGGCATTATGAACCGCTATTTACGAATGTGGAGCTCCCCGTTGTGTCGTCACGCATGGAGGCTGGAGCCAGCGCACGCGCACGCGCTTTACCGTACTCTGTCCACTTGATCTGTTGTGCAGGTTATGGATCACGCGAGACCGAACAAAATGATTTACTAGCTCACACTCTGATGGTAACATAAAACGCTCTTCGTGACCTACTAACTTAATTCCTATAAAAACTTCAATGGAAATGATATTTATTGAGAAGATTCACTCAAATTACAGTCCGTTAACTTAATTAATTTGAATGAAAATTTACACAAACAAAAAATATTTGTATCGTAATCAATCAGTATTACACAGTTTCAAAAAATGTTTTAAGACATAAGAAGTAAGAACTGTTATTTACATATAAACTACAATGAAAAATTCGTCAAGTAACTGAAAAACAACTTTAATACCGTTTTGAGTTGGTGATATTTTCTACGAAGTTATTTTTCATAATGTCGCTTATCATTCGTAATTTAAGAGGTCAGAATCAACTAATCTTAAGACTTATTTGCTGAAATATTTACCATTAAACTGACATCGTGACCGATGTTTCATTTATTTTACATTCGTCAAGGAGCAACAACTCCGAGGCGATCCTGTATGTCACATGACTGCAGCTCACGAATGTAATAATTATTATGTGGAAATCAAGGAGGGTTGTTGACCCCAATCCCTAATAATATCGGCCATTGTACTAGCATAATCTACACTACCACAGGAACACTGATATGCAAATCACTGCCAAATGTATAATTGTCTGAAACTGTATCAATTGAGACAGTATAGTTAAATGTGGAGGCCCTTCAAAATAAAATAAAATATACAGCTGTTTTCTCATTATTTAAAGGCCGGCAGCATACCAGTAAGCCCTTTGCAGTTCTGAAATTTTGGCCGCTCTACAATAAAAAATCTTTATAAAACCCCTATTTATGGATGATAAAAACCTTAACACCTTTCAACGATTATTTATATTAACGACGCCTTTGTCATTAATTTTTCTCTCATATAAATCTAATAATGTAGAATATTACTGAAATTATTAATTTTATAGAATTATTAGCAATGGCGGTTGAGATTCAAAGTTCCGACCAATAATTACTATAGTCTATAACCACAGGACGGCACACGGTATTTCACTAAAGTTTTAAAGTTAGATACCGAGATGAGTATTGTAATAATTATTATTATATTAGTTACTAAAAAACAATCTTCCATATAAATCCCCGTTTTGTTGAGTGATACCTTATTTTTATTATTTTTCAATATCCAAGTAAATAGTAATGTTGATTTTTGATTGATTACTTACCTATTTACATTTAAAAAAAAAAAAAAATTGAATTAACTAAAAATATACTTACGTATCCTCCCTCCAAGACTACACTTAGATATCGGATATTCGATAACACTATTTGTAATTTGTTGAAACTTGATAATTATTTTCGATTTCACTTCGACCGCCAAAACGTTTTCGGCACAGATAAAAAATATTATCAAAATATTCTACAAAGGTTAAAAATTGCACACAAACGCGGAACTATCGCTATCCACGAGCTCTGTGTTGTGTCTACACGGACCGGTGGCGGGTGGCCATAGACTGCCGCGGCCGTCGCGGTCTCCAGTCGCGCTCGGTGATTGTCTGCAAGCCACTGCAAGCGGATAAGGGTTGGGGCGATCCGCCTGGCTGGCCTCTACGTACGAATGTAGTGAACTTGTTTATAATTTGTATTTAACTGTTTAAAAATAACAATTTAATTGAAAATAGGTATAGTAACAAGTATTGCGCTTTCTTTGTATATTTTCACAAAGGAGTGTCATATTATGCAATAAAAAGTATTTTAATCTTGATAAATATAATGTTATATAGATTGTCTGGTAGCTCCGAAAAAAAATTGTAAATAAAATTCACATTATTATTAACTATATATGTATTATTATAAAGATTTTATGGCCTGGTAACATGATCTTTAAGCCGAGTCTTATTTTCGGGCATTATTTTTCACTTAATATACTTACATATTTCACTTTCTTTTTTTTATGTCAGATATCGACAGACGAGCATGAAGTTCGCTTGATGGTAGGTGATACCCCAGCCACAGAACATCAGTCAATGATGCGCTGTCGACCTAATTTTTACTTCAAGCATTCGGAAATCCATAGACTGAAACCGAAACGCGCAATATGCACTGCACGGTTTTTCCATCCATGAACGGTGATTCGTTACCCGGTCGGAATTTAGATATTCCTCCCACCCGAATGCCCGACGTTACCAGACGTGGGGAAAACATGCTTACAGAAAATTATAAACATGTCGTCCCGATGGGATTCAAACCCACGACCCATCGATGCACGCGGCAAGTGTTCTACCGAATGCGCCAACGAGCCCGTCAAAAGTCACTTAATTCGATAGCTATTACTATAAGCTGTTGATGGACTTGATAAACGTCCTTATAACTACAGCACTACATAATCAATAAAAACAAAGTCCTCCGCCGCGTCTGTCTGTCTGTTTGCGATAAACTCAAAAACTACTGAACGGATTTTTAAGTAAAGCCCTTGGATTAGAAGAACTTTTAGACAAATATATATCATAGATGGAAAAGCCGTGAAGTGCATATTGCGCGTTTCGGTTTCAGTCTATGGATTTCCGAATGCTCGAAGTAAAAATTAGGTCGACAGCGCATCATTGACTGATGTTCTGTGGCTGAAGTATCACCTACCATCAAGTGAACCTCATGCTCGTCTGTCGATATCTGACATAAAAAAAAAAGTAGAGTAATAATCCTTATCAACATAAATACATTAATAGTTACCTTAACAATTTCAAACACATTATTATTATACCATGTAATTTAAATGAATAGATATTCATACATACAAAACATATAGGCATAAAATTACCTATACTATTATGCCATATTTGACAGACGAAAAATGTGTTTTATACTAGATGGCGTTAAAAATTCGGTGATTATTTTTTTCAAAAATTTAAAACTATAATAAAAAATTGTAAAATATGGTAACTCACTTTATGATAATGTTATTAGAATGATGTAACCTGTAGTTAGATAGAATCAGGGGCGGGTTTAGAGGTGTAAGGGCATTGCGGAAACTAAGAAGTGGAGGCCCCCTGAATGGGATCTCCCCCCCGGATGCCCTCCCCTAAATTCGGCTCAGGATAGTATGTATGTAAGTTGAAAATATATCAACTCGTCTAAGTAACAAATGATAGAGTTGATCACGAAGCATAGACTGAAAAAAAGGCTTAGACGATTATTTCAGTGGGTTGGAGGAATATCGAAATTCCGACCTGGTAACGAACCACCGTACCCGGGATAGACGGAAAAACTGTGAAGTGCATATTGCACGTTTTGGTTTCAGTCTATGGATTTCCGAATGCTCGAAGTAAAAAGTAGGTCGACAGCGCATCATTGACTGATGTTCTGTGACTGAGGTATCATTTACCATCAAGTGAACCTCATGCTGGTCTGTCGATATCTAACAAAAAATTTTTTGAATGAAATATTTAAGAATTAAAGCCTCATTTAACTTCGTGTTACTTGTACGGTGTACCGCAAGTTTACAAAATCAAACTAAAATGATAAAAAAGTAATTGTAGTCAATGCTCGGCCAAAAATTAATTTTCAGAAACTTTTTCGATTTTTTCACGAAATATAAACCACTGTTCCCGATGTCGTTGTTTAGATATTCTATTCATATTTTATATTTATAACTTTTGAGTTTAATCTGAGGTTTCAGTAGCCTTCTGTCAACTTAGGTAGGTAAATAAAGTTATTTGATTGGCTCAACTTGATCAAATTATATATTCATTTTATTAAAAAACGTAAATGATTATGCAAAATAATACAGTATTTTCATTCGATATTATAAAATAGAATCATAAAATGATTCAATATTTACATTTCGACATAAAAATTAATCGTAAAAACTAAATAAGTGTACTGCAGATTAAAAAGAAAGCTAAAAATATGATAGTTCAAAAAAACCTCATAAAGATGAAGAAACCTTATGTAACTCAAAACATGATTTAGTCAAATATCTTCGATAAAAAAAACATGAAAATTGTTAATTTGTTCAAATTGAGGCTTGCACCAGTGTTAATCATCATAATATTATTCAATATCTGTTGTAATATTAATAAACTACTCAAAACAAAATAGGACCCAGTTAGTATTTATGGTTTAATTGAAATATAAAAAAAATAATACACTTTATGATAAATACAAAAGTTTTAAGGGCTTCAGAAATTAATTAAGTATACGCGAATGTGAAAGTTATTGTTTTTTTCTTAGTTATACTCAAAAAGCTCTTTTAAAAAAAATAGAGACAAAAATACCGATGACAAAATTTTTTATGTAAATTTTAAAAGAGATTAGAAGCTTTTATTAATTAAGTTTAGTAACGGGTAGAACCTCTTCTGCTCTGTAATATTCACTCTCTCAGCTTACTTTAAATCAGTCTAATGACGTCTTCATTAGTTATTTTTTCTCAGAAGAGTTTAAGAGCATTAACAAGCTCTTGTTGGCCATTGATGTGACTGTAGTTTTCCTTAAGGCTATTTTTCAATTAATCCCATATATCAGGGGTCGGCAACCTTTTGCTATAGCAGGGCCACATATGTTGCCAGAGTATCAGTGCGGGCCGCACTTATTTTTATATTTATATGTTCGGGTATGTATTTTTAATATTTGAAATAAAACGCATATATATTAATACAATCATGTCTATTTTAATTGAATTACTATACTAACATAAAAGTAAGAACTAGTGAGATTTTTGCGGCTGCATTTGACTTGCAAGTTTTTTAACGTCTGCTTTCATTTTAGTAGTAGACACGCGTAGAATCGCGTCCAAATGTTCATCCGTTAACCGCGAACAATTCTTATTTTTGCGGTAGTTGAGAATTGAAAAAGTCTGCTCACACAAATATGTACTACCAAACATAGTTATTATCTGCTGAGCAAACTTTTTCAATTCTTTGAAGTTTTCAGAACTCAAACCTCCGTAGAACAGTATCAAGTCAGTGCTTTCCTTAAATGCCGTTTTAAGTGTGCTATTACTTTGCAAATCTACTATGTTCATTTGCAAATTGCTTGGTACCTCACTAATATCAATTGCAAAAGGGTTTTGGAATATTTCCAGGTTAAGGGAGCTCTTTTTAAAGTCGGTGAATCGATTTACAAACTCAGTTTGTAGTTGTGTTAACACGTTTCTCATTGTAATATTTTGCCACACAAAATTATCTCCAGCTTCTTCCACGGCTTTCTTGCAATTAGGAAAATGGTCAAGCTTTTTTTCATCAATATGCTCGATAAACAGTTTCAGTTTCATCTCAAATGACTTAACATCTGAATACATATCGCAAATCAATTTATTTTTTCCCTGCAAGCGTTTGTTGAGCTGATTCAGTTCCTTAGTCAAATCAGTCAAAAAACCAAGATCGATAATCCACTGTTTGTTAGTAAGCTCTTCGACTGGCTTTCCTTTCATCTCCATGAAGTTGCCAATTTCTTTCCTCAAATCAAAAAACCGTTCCAAAAAGGGCACCTCGACTGAGCCACCTCACTTCACAGTAGTAAACCACGTCACCATGATCAGCTTCCAGATCTTCCAAAAACTTTTGGAACTGACGGTGTGTCAGCCCATTTCTTCTTATCAAATTAACAGTGGATGTTACAGTATCCATTATTTCTTTCCAGGATATAACCTTGGAGCACAATGCCTCTTGATGGACAATACAGTGAAAAATCAATGGCACAGTAGATCCAGAATCTTTCACTTTGCTGATGATTCTCCCAACAACACCTTTGTTTTGACCGCTCATGTTCTTGCCTCCATCGGTAGTGACACTTGTTAACTTTTCCCAGCTTAACTGCAATGAATCCAGAGCTTGTTCCACATGGTGAAATAAATCTTCTCCCATAGTTGTACCTTTCAAACTGCACATTTTCACAAGCTCTTCGTAAACAGTAAAGTTTTCGTCAATGCCGCGTACAAATATGAGTAGCTGTGCTGTATCCGACACGTCCGTACTTTCATCCATCGTTAAAGAGAAGCAGTCAAAAGACTGCGCCTTATCCCTGAGTTGTTCACACAAATTAGCACCCAAGTCTTCAGTACGTCGGGTGCAAGTTCTCGCAGAGAGACTAAGACTTTCAAACATTTTTTTTTGCTCTGGGCATATTTCTTCTGCGATAGCTAAGACACACTCTTTTACTAATTCACTATCGGTAAACGGACGTCCACATTTTGCTAGAATCTCTGCTACCCTGTAACTGGCACGAACATTCGATTCGCTGTTGTCTGCCACAACCTTAAATATGTTTTGTTGATTTTGTAATGACGATTTCAAAGTGGAAATTTTCCTTTGTCGTATTTCTCCTTCAAGACAGTCAAATTTAGCTTTGTGCTCAGTGTCGTAATGTCGCTTCAGGTTATATTCCTTTACTACAGAAATACTCTTTTGACAAATCAAGCATAACGGTTTTCCTTTAAACTCGATAAAAAAGTATAATTCTGTCCATAATTTGTTAAAAACTCTTTTTTCTTCTTCTATCTTCCTTTTTCTTGAAGCCATGTTTATATAAATATTCTGTAACAATAATGAAAAAAATT
Organism: Anthocharis cardamines; assembly: GCA_905404175.1. Lineage (NCBI taxonomy): Eukaryota > Metazoa > Arthropoda > Insecta > Lepidoptera > Pieridae > Anthocharis > Anthocharis cardamines. The sequence goes on along the minus strand of FR989953.1, from coordinate 287,832 downwards.
AAATTCGTTGTAAAATTATATGTTCCAGTTAGCACCTACAAATTCAACTCCACATTCAAAAAATAATTAAAACATGACATACTCGTAACTGACTTCATGTCATGTAACTACTATCCACGTCCTTATAACATTTACCCATCAATCTGAAGGTTCACATAAACAATCAGTAATATTGTCTTTTATTAACGCGAGTATCACACATTTAAATAAAATACTGTATACCGGATTAAAACGCGATTTATTATTTAAATTATTTATCCCGACGTTTCGGATGCTTTTCAGCAACCGTGGTCGCGGGAGACTGAAAGATGACAATTGTCTTATATTTGAAATGTCACAAAGTTGCCATATTTAATTCAATTAAATTAAAAAATAATCTATTAATTTAGGTAACACAATGTACATCTATGAACGTCATTAAAAAAAAAAAAAAAAAAAATACATATTAAATTACTAATATTACTAATATTAAATGCTTCTAATTTTACATTTACTACCAGTTCACAAATCAAGGGCGTAGAGCGGACGAGAAGAACTGGCAAGAAACTCGCCGCCACTCTTTTTAATCGCCAAGTTTTTGTTTTACAATAATTACATATTAACGCCATCTATTCCTACGGAGTTGATATTTACTGTAATTTTCTATATTATGACAATATTGACTAACGGTGTCCTCTTGTTTTTTAGTATGTTGGATTTGGGGCTTTAGATTTTTAATTACTGGATCCCAGGTGTTGGAAAGTCTCAAACCATCTTCTCTATTGAAGTTAGGATGTTTTTTAATTTCAATAGCCTCACGTACTAGTCTGGGAAAGAATCTACTTTCTTTTGCAAGGATTTTTGGTTGGTCGAAACGTATGTAGTGGTTTGGTTTATCCAGAGTGTGTTCACATACTGCTGATTTAGAGTGACGTCTGTTTTTGATATCCGCAATGTGTTCCTTAAGTCGGTTTGAAATGCTACGTTTAGTTTGCCCAATGTAGGATAAACCACAGTCACAATCCAGTTTATATACACCTGAATCTTGCAAAGGAATATTACTTTTTATTGGTCTCAAGAACTGTTGAATCTTCTTGTGTGGCTTGAAAACTGTATTAATAGAAGCTCGTTTTAAGATTCTTCCAATCCTGTCTGTAACACCCTTCACATAAGGGTGGTGGTGGGAATCACCATTGAGGTACTTACTTCCCACCACCACCCTTGCCAACTCTCTTCTGTCGGTGTATGTTTGTTTCAGAGAGCCCACCGCCTCTGTGATGCTGCCCACCTCAACGGGGAACTGCAGCATGTTAAGCGAGTACTCCGTGACAACAAACTGCGGGTGCCTCCACAGCATCACAGAAACAGGAATAAACCACAAACAGTACAACGTCAACCAGCCTACCTGCCTTATGTGAAGGGTGTTACAGACAGGATTGGAAGAATCTTAAAACGAGCTTCTATTAATACAGTTTTCAAGCCACACAAGAAGATTCAACAGTTCTTGAGACCAATAAAAAGTAATATTCCTTTGCAAGATTCAGGTGTATATAAACTGGATTGTGACTGTGGTTTATCCTACATTGGGCAAACTAAACGTAGCATTTCAAACCGACTTAAGGAACACATTGCGGATATCAAAAACAGACGTCACTCTAAATCAGCAGTATGTGAACACACTCTGGATAAACCAAACCACTACATACGTTTCGACCAACCAAAAATCCTTGCAAAAGAAAGTAGATTCTTTCCCAGACTAGTACGTGAGGCTATTGAAATTAAAAAACATCCTAACTTCAATAGAGAAGATGGTTTGAGACTTTCCAACACCTGGGATCCAGTAATTAAAAATCTAAAGCCCCAAATCCAACATACTAAAAAACAAGAGGACACCGTTAGTCAATATTGTCATAATATAGAAAATTACAGTAAATATCAACTCCGTAGGAATAGATGGCGTTAATATGTAATTATTGTAAAACAAAAACTTGGCGATTAAAAAGAGTGGCGGCGAGTTTCTTGCCAGTTCTTCTCGTCCGCTCTACGCCCTTGATTTGTGAACTGGTAGTAAATGTAAAATTAGAAGCATTTAATATTAGTAATATTAGTAATTTAATATGTATTATTATTTTTTTTTTTTTTAATGACGTTCATAGATGTACATTGTGTTACCTAAATTAATAGATTATTTTTTAATTTAATTGAATTAAATATGGCAACTTTGTGACATTTCAAATATAAGACAACTGTCATCTTTCAGTCTCCCGCGACCACGGTTGCTGAAAAGCATCCGAAACGTCGGGATAAATAATTTAAATAATAAATCGCGTTTTAATCCGGTATACAGTATTTTATTTAAACAATCAGTAAATAAAATAATACAAATTGCTCGCGAGTGCATACAACGTACTTACCTCATACGTCGTGCGTGAGAAGCTATCATCGAAGGGAAGAAAGGTGAAACGAAACGCGTAGCCAGCAACCAGATGAGACGTGAGTTTCCGGCGAATTTCCACAACCGAATGAGGCGATAGCTGCGCGCGGCTGTGATTTTAACTAAAGTCGGTCGCTTTGAATTTTTTCGCCGCCGCACACCTGCGTCTAATCAAAGACTGCCGCCGCCTATTGTCTCAAAGGAGCCGCCCGCCACCGACGGCCAGGTGCAGCGTATAAACGCAAAAAAAATTGCCAAGAATTGAATAAGTACAGCAAATATTTATTTTCGGTAGAAACAATACATAACATAACAGTTCTTAAAAAATGAAATAGGTACATTTTTATCACCCCGCGTGGGAGCGAGCTTTCAAGAATACTCTCATGGCCCAGCAGCATGGCCGTATAAATTCTAGTGATTCTAGTAATATGGCCTATTGCTTTGGTATTTTTTTCTTAAGGACCTGAGGCTTGCGGGCCGCAACGAGATAGAGCACGGGCCGCATGCGGCCCGCGGGCCGCCGGTTGCCGACCCCTGCCATATATGGTCAATTGGATTTAAGTCGTTTCTCATGGTTGGCCACTGGAAAAGCTTGATATTTGCCTCAGAGAGGGCTCTATGTGTGGCCCGGTCTGTATGTAGGTACACGACTATTGTCTTGCATAAAGACGAAGTTATTGCCAAGTCTTTATGATAATGGGATGACATAAGATCGAGTTACTCGCTCAATGTTAGTAGCAGCTGTTACAGATCCTCCATCCAGAATCAGCAGCTCAGTTTTGCTATGAAACTTATCCCACCCCATATCATCACACTTGGGCCCCCAAAACGGTCAGTTCTGTGGGCGCATGGTCATGTAAAACATTCGCCTTGTCTCCTCTATATGCATACGCGTCTATCGTCACTAAAAATCTTGACATTAGTTTCGGATGTAAAGAGTAGTCTTCGACTTGTCCATGGTCCAGTTCAAATGTTCACTCTTGAACCTTAAACGCGCCGCTGCCCAGTGGGGCCTTGTCAATTTGAGCCGAAAAGCAAACAGTCTGGAATGTTTCTAATTGTTTGATCACTAACGCGAGTACCAGTGGACTGCCATAGGTCGTTTTGCGACGTGCGGGCGGTCACTGTGCGGTTTCTACGTGTAGTTAACTGAATGTACCGGTCTTCCTGGCAGTTGTGGCTCGAAATCTTTCTAATCCATATATTCTAGGGATACTTCCTGTCTCTTGATAACATTTCCACGCGTTTCGTATAGCTTGCTGGGACACAGCGAGTAATATTGCTACGGTTCTTTGAAATTACCCTCCCAGAAGTAGAACAACCACCCTAGTCGCGGTTTCCATGTCGATATGATGTCGCGAACCAGCCATAGCAATCAGGAACAACACAGAAATAAAACAAAATGGCTAAACAAAGTAACATTTTGTAGCAGCGTATATTAGAGGACTGTAAAAACGAATAATTATTATTTTTTAAGTATTTTTTTATTTTTTAAGGATTTGGACCACTTCAATATTTTTTTTCTATCCACTTAAAAATAACATGAAAGCTCTCACTCAAAATCAAAATCAAAAATCAAAAGTTTTTTATTTCAAATAGGCCTTTGCAGGCTCTTATGAAACGTCTAGTTGCACGGTTCCAAAAAGTGGGTCTCATGGAGAAGAACCGGCAAGAAACTCCATGGACACTCTTTTCAACAATGGTTTAGCTTACAAAGACTCGGTTACAATAGTAATAATCGGCTGAGAAGTTTATATAATGCAAGGTATACAGAGATTCTATACAATGCAAAAGAAAATTGAATTTTTACTATTAGTGTAAAATGAGATACACACACTTGCACAGCGCAAGTTGCCAGGGAAGCCGCACAAGCAGAGATGAATTAGCGCCATACATCTTTATCGTCAACATAGTCTTGGATTTTATAATACGCTTTTTTAATTAGGATTCCTTTGATGACGTTTTTGAACTTTTTATTCGTAAGATCAGTTACACATTTCGGTAGCCTGTTGTAGAATCTGACACAATTGGCTACTTGACAGTTTTCGGAAAAGTATTTAAACATGTGTAAATGTTCATTTTATGCCTTCCACAATCATCCTTTTCTTAAAATAAGCGACATTTAATTTTTTAAAAATATTTTTTTCTTCATTAATTTGAATTTCGCGCGAAAACTGCGGTTCACGTGACACTTTTAAGTGATGACGTCGCAGCACATATAAACAAACCGAACTCTCAGCACATTTGAGAGGAAACTTTAAAATATTTTTATTAATAGTATTAAAATACTTGGAAAATTTACAACGTACAAGACGTGTGCCGTGTCAATGTGTGGAAATACCTACAACCGTTAAATGTACTGAACATTTATTTATCCACGTACTTAAATGTTTAAACGTCGAAAGCAGTGGATAAAGTTAGCATTAATTTGTTTAGAACTTGGTGTCTACATTGCAGACAGAGGATTTTAACATATAGAAGAACTATTACTGCAAAAAATGAATAATTTAATAGGATTGTGTCTTATCTAACTGTCAATTATCAAAACAAACCAGGTAGCAAGTTTAAGGATTCATATTGATATAGATTTTTACAAATTTGCAAGAATTTTCTGTTAAAACCTCATACTATACTTAATAAGAAACTATTAAAATATCTAGATTGTTGTTGTTATTGCATGAGCAATGATTCTTGTAGTTAATCAGTAATGGTAAATGGAAATTAAAAATACACTATTTATTATGATTCATGTGTTTTTATTTGGTACTGATATGGACAAATTTGTTTCAAAAAGCCACTAATTCAGACAATAAGTCTTCTATGTATTTAGCCAAATCTTCAATCAATACTTGGCAATAAATGTTTGTTATATTATAAATCGGATAATTTATTATTATTACAGTATCACCATTGAAAATCTCAACAGGAAATGAATCTCACATAATATGAACAGGCAGACATACAGATTTTCAGTATTAAATCTGGAGCTCAAATAATAAGAGCGCTGTTTTGTCTTCATAACCATGTTAATGTTTCAGAATTTAGCATTTCTACAATTTTTTTATTCATTTCTATGCTATAAAGTATATAACCTCCGTCTTGTCAGGTATGTAAGGAATTATTACTGTTTCCTGTACCCATTTTTTAAATTAATATGCACTTCAGTGTACTAGTGCCCGTAGTTTTGATTTTTTCCAATAACATTCAGTGGCAGTGCAACTTGGCTCCTCACTTGTATGAGTCCACATTTAAAAAGCCGCTGCATGTTTGCAGCATCATTGTGAAGATCTAAAATTAAAAAAAAAACACTTCGTATGTAAGTAAGCATTTCCTCAATCTTATAACTATTTACACTTTTATAGCCTAAAAATTATTAATATTATCGATTATTATTATTAAATGGTGTATTACTTTGTTTATTCAAGCACTTACATGGAAGTTTTTGTTTTCCATAACTCTGCAGAACACTAAGAAATTTGCGACTATAAATTCACTACATTTACTTATACTTTGGATATATTTGCACTATCAGATTTTATATATCCTGGCTCCATTTAGTGAAACTTTTCACAAGTTAGCTTCAATAAAAACAATAAAATAACACGATATTAATTATCTGACGTTTTGTTTACATATGCAATGACATCATACGATGTTCAATCATGGCCGCCCCCGTTCCATTACTTTTGGTCGACAGATAAAAAATCGCAAATTTATTTTGCAAAAATAAAATATTTATAATTTAATTTAATGCAAAAAACATATTGAATAATTATCCTTAACATATAAACTACCATATCCAGTAGATTACATATTTTATTGTTATACCTGTCAAGTAGCCAATTCCCAAGAAACGATTTATTCAATTTTGCTAATCTATATTATTTTGGGACTACTATTTTATGCTTATTCCTCTAAATATTGTTAAGTAATCATAAACATGTATACTTTATATTTAAAAATCAATTGACCTAATGATTAGCTTATAAATGAATTACAAACAAATTTTAAGATTATCTAATATCTATAGGTGGGCTCTATTTTGTTTTTTAAATAATCCTAATTATATGTGGAGTGTGGACGCTGTTAAGCACAGTGTCAACCCTCACGGTTGCCTTTTTGAGAAAATTGAGTTTGCAGTTTTAATTAGGTTTTATTAAATTTCATTTAAAAAATAACAGAAATAATATACTTTTTTGTGATTATTATTATTAAATTAAATGTATATAAATCAGAATTTTGATACATAGTAACATACCATACCTATAATGACAATTGTCTTTTGTCATCTGTCAATTTAAGTGACCAAACTGTCTGATTAAAGCGATGTTTCAATACGCGAATGATTCGGTTTTTATTCATCAAAAATGTTGTTTGTGATGTTTTTAAAGAAATATATTTAGTAAACATTGTATATTAATTGAATTTATTAGGTACATAAGAGTTGAATGATTGCACTGTAAAAATGAATGATATTGGTCAAGACGCTAGGGTCGCGAAGTTGAGTGAAGAAAACAAGAATTCGAAGTGTGGTGGTGATATCAACATTAAGGAAGAAGCAATAATTGTGAAGAAGGAACTTGTTGAATGTGCACTCTGTCTGGAGCGAGGCGCCGATCTTACTGATATTAATACAAAGACACACACAGGCACCTTACTACATGAGTATCTTTCTAAATACACTCAAGTAGACCTAAATGTGGAAAGTAATTCTAAACAAATATGTAAAAACTGTTTCAACCTAATTGATGTTCTGGAGCAGGCAGAGTCTGAATATATGAAGCTTAAAGTTGCTTTTGAAGCCATACTAAGTAAAAATCCACTATTTGAGACTCAACCAACCAATATTGAGATTGTAAAGAATGAGGAAAATACACATGAAAAATTCGCCCAAAGTTCTGATTCTGAAGATGAACCTCTTTCATTGACTAAGAAAAAGCGCATTGGCCCAAAATCTGTTGGAAGGAAAAATGAATCTCATCTCAACAAACGGAAGATTGTTAAAAATAGGCGTAAAATAAACAATGAAAGGTATTAATGTTTTTTTTTTATGTTCCTTTGTTTCTTTCTGAGTTGATATTTGTATCCAGTACTAAGAATTCCATAACAATTAATAGTTGATATATTAATAGCATTATCCTATAGTAACCATATAATATTCCTAATTGAATTGTTTTGTGTTTTAGCTGGGAATGTAAAGAGTGTAATATGAGAAGTAGCAAAGGGGGTCAAGCAGCCCTGGTGTCCCACATGCTGGTGAAGCACATGGCTCCCATACAGGTGGAAGTCATTAAGACAGAGGTTAATGACAAGTAGGTTCCCATTTATAACTTTAGTAGTTAAGAATAATGTTTGTGCTGATCTTGTTGATTAATTATTGCTTATATATGATTTTGATGGTTTGAGCCTTTCCAACACCTGGGATCCAATAATTAAAAATCTAAAACCCCAAGTGAAACATAAATCATCATGATCGTAGAACAACGACGGTTCTGTTTTTTTTACGATTTTAGTTTTATTGTATAAAAATCTTTAAAAAAATGTCAATTTTCAACAGAATAAACAAAAAATTGGAGTTTGATAAAAACAATCAAGTTATTGCCTAGAATATCAGCGGTTCTGTTTTTTAACGAAGTACAAAAACGCGTATTATTCATTATTCATTGTACTACGTCGTCGCCTCGGCCTGCCCCCACGGTAATCAGTGTAAAATTAATATTAAAAAGACACCAAACATAATATTGCCGAGTTTGAACCCAAATAGATTAGCCGTGTTTTAATTATGCATAAAAAACGACTTATCAATCTTTAAAACGCTCTCCTGTAAAGTAGCCGTTTTGCAGATCCGCCGTTGTTCTACGATCATGACGATATTTAAAAACAAGAAAACACTATTAGCCAATATTGCCATAATATCGAAAATAAACTCTGTACTAATAGATGGAATTAGTATGGCAACTTTGTGAAAATTCAAGCCAGATATCAGTCACATTTCAATCTGCTTGTGACCATGTTTTCTGGAAGGCATACAAAACATCAGGCTAAATAATATATCAAGTTTTATCACATTCACAGTTCCTCACAATGGTCAATGACATACTGGGGTTCCTTTTCAATCCTGTCAAGTCCACTTGTATTTTTGTAATAATGTATTGTTTAGGTCCAACACACTAGTCTAAACTCTAAACCAAAATCTAAACCCAATTCTCACGTCCAGTCCAATATTTCATCATTTAAAATGTATGTAATTTTCAACTCTATATGGACTTATGACTGAAGTCAATTTGCACAGACTTCAAGTAGAGTCATGGACAGGGAATGTTAACCTGGTTATTTTTTTAAAGATTAATTGTTAGATTCTAATGAAAGATGAACAATAAAACACATTAATTCATATAATATTGAAACTTATAATTACTTGTGATACTTTGTAAGCTGTGGCAATCAGTTGTTAGTGTTTAACATTAATTATTTTTAAATATATTGTCATTTATCTTTTTATTAAAATTTTTTTTTATTGTTTAAGTTAGTACAAATGCCACCATAAGACTAAAAATGGTAAATACAAACTTTGATAAAAAAATGACATGTATTTTTTATCGTCATGTCATTTTATATGAATATATTATGTACAAACATCAAATAAAACATAAAAAAAACTTCCTTACAGACCTCAAAGTACAGACCATAATGACTTTGATGATATGTTCAAAGTGGAAGCTGATGGGTATGATGATGATGATGATGAATACATTCCGGAACCTGACATTGAGGAGAAGAAGTTCAATGGTGAGCTGAAGAGGCGTGGCAGGAAGAAAGGTTCCGTCGGCAGCAAGGAGCCCAAGAAGTATCACTATTGTGACAAGTGTCCTTCGAAATACACATCTTTAGGTGTGTTATTGTTTCACATCACACCTACCAGCACTGGCAAGAAGACTGTTGATAGAATTCAATTATCTTATTTATTTATCATTAAACATAATCGTACGTTCAACGGTTGCAGTGCGGCTGGAGCACCACAAGCAGAAGCACGAGGACATCGGCAAGCCGCCCTACATCTGCGAGGTGTGCGGCGCGCACTACAAGCACAAGCGCGCCTGCGACATACACGTCGCGCTGCACAAAGGTTCTCTGTTCATGTGCGTCGGCGAAGGAGTTCAATAGACCATTCTGTAATATCTCAGAATATGTTAAATGTTTCAGGTATCAGTGATTGGAAGTGTGAAGAGTGCAATAAACTGTTCCCATCTAAAGGCGCGCTGCAGAGGCACAACAACATTCACACGGGCAAACTTAACTACCAGGTAACGAATCATAAATTGTTATCTTTCTCTAATACCAGTGGTTTTTATGAAATCATTTATTTTAAATTTTCTTTTTATATATGTATGTTTAGTCGAGAGTTTTCGTATGTTAAGTCGAGAGAGACATGAAGTGTGGTCGAATGGTGGTTGACATGGAACGGTGTTGCAGTGCGACCTGTGCGGCAAGTCGTTCATCCACACGTCGTCGTTCAAGATGCACAAGCTGTCGCACTCGGGCGTCAAGCCGCACGCCTGCCGCGTGTGCGGGCTGGCGCTCATGACGCGCTCGCACCTCAAGCGGCACGAGCGCGTGCACAGCGGCGAGAAGCGCCACGAGTGCGCCGTCTGCGGCAAGCGCTTCTCCGAGCGGTACAACCTGCTGGCGCACGGCAAGGCGCACGAGCCCAGCGCGCCCGCCGAGCCCAGCGCGCCGCCGCCCGACCGCCGCCGCATGTTCCGCTGCCCCTACTGCCAGGAGCGCTTCGAGAGGAGGTGCGCTCCCGCCGCGCCCCGCGCCCGGCCCCGCGCCCCGCCCCGCGCGCCCCCCGCCCGCCCCGCTCACCCGCCCGCTCGCCGTTGCAGGTACATGCTGGAGCGGCACGTGTCGGCGGCGCACGGGCGCTCGCTGGAGCGGCCGCCGCCCACGCCGCGCAACACCATGAGCAAGCTGCTGAAGGCGCAGGCGCAGCGCCGCGCCACCGCGCACGCGCACGCGCTGCCGCCCGCGGACGACACCTACAGTGAGCCCGCACACGCACACACCTCCGGCGAGGCCTCGTGTAAACTGTATACGTAAAATATATAAAGATAATTTCAATATTTTTTATTTTTCAGATTCAGATACGAAAGATTCACAGAGTCCCGAAGCGCGGACGTCGCCCGCTGCTCCAGCGCAGAAACTGACGCATATAAGTATGTCGTTTTATCTGACTGCCGCTCTTTGTGCTGTAGTTACATATATTTGTACCTGACGAGTTCTGTTGCAGCGACGTCGGACCCGATCAGCGCGTGGACCAGCGCGTACGCGGCGGAGTTCGGGCTGCGGCAGGACTACGCGCAGTGACGGGCCCGGCTGCGGCAGGACTACGCGCAGTGACGGGCCCGGCTGCGGCAGGACTACGCGCAGTGACGGGCCCGGCTGCGGCAGGACTACGCGCAGTGACGGGCCCGGCTGCGGCAGGACTACGCGCAGTGACGGGCCCGGCTGCGGCAGGACTACGCGCAGTGACGGGCCCGGCTGCGGCAGGACTACGCGCAGTGACGGGCCCGGCTGCGGCAGGACTACGCGCAGTGACGGGCCCGGCTGCGGCAGGACTACGCGCAGTGACGGGCCCGGCTGCGGCAGGACTACGCGCAGTGACGGGCCCGGCTGCGGCAGGACTACGCGCAGTGACGGGCCCGGCTGCGGCAGGACTACGCGCAGTGACGGGCCCGCTCTCTGGCTGGGACAGCCCAGGCCCGTGTTGTATCCGGAACAATAAGGAATACAGAACATTAACCAGGATTTCAATGAAAATACCTTTAACAGGCTAAATGCTGTGAAATAATCGAAATATCAAAATACTGAATGATGACATCCTGTTTAGATTCATTGTGAAGTTTTTAATTTTAAATGTGCGTTACCAACTCGGGCTTGTTTCGGAATGGTCATTCTCATTTGATAGCATTAACCTAAGGTTTTAATTATTTAAAAATCAGATGGTTTAACTTAATCAAAATCTCTTATCAACATGAAAGATATTGATTATGTAACTAATATAATATAATTATTAATACATTTTAGTATTATTTTATAGAAATTTTAAATCCCAAACTCAGCATCCGTGCATTTGAATCCGTTAATAATGTACAATTGTTTTATTCAGATAATGTGCCCTCGTGAGGACTGCATTGTTTTAAATTCAGTTGTATCTTTTACTTTTATACTAACATTTATTGTAAATAAAACTGTTATTATATTGTGGAAAGAATATTATATTTTGTGGCAATAAAACTAGGGTATACTTTAATATTACATTCTAGATAGTAAATGCACTGAACAGTAGTTATTAAGGTTGTAAATAATGATTTAAATAAATTCTTTATGATAAATATTTTTATATTTCAATTCAGACTTGTATGCTATGATTATTTCGTGTAAAGTAAGTATTATTTCTTTAATAAGCTAGGATTATTGACACAAACTGTACCTACTCTATAATTAATACATTTATTGCTAGGAAAAATAAATTTGATAATTAATTTCATTGTTTTTTTTGGCAATTAATAAAATATTTTTCAGATTTAACAGCATAGATTTTTTGCAGGATTGACATCAACAATCGGAAAACTCTTCCTGATCATTCATAAGATTTTTATGTAACTTCATAAAACATATGATTTTCTATGTGATTATTAATGTTTATTGTTTTAGCTAACCATAAATAATTTAGTAGGTATCGTAGCTTTTAGTAATATTATACATAATATACCTTCAACTATCAAGTACAATTAATTTATTTTGAAAATCGTAATATATGTAATAGTCGGGTAAGGGTTGTCCCTCTCTCTAAAAAATGGCGAGGGGCCGATGGCTGGCCATGCCAGGTGCTACTTGTGGTGACAGGTCGGACTTGAATTCGTGAATGCGGTGATATTAGTTATTACGACTATGTAATGGTTGCAGCATTTCGTAAATACAAAAACTTGGCGATTAAAAAGAGTGGCGGAGAGTTTAATGCCAAACCATCGGGTTTTGCTAAAGTAGACAATAGTAGTCGACAGTCGTCGTCGGCCACGCACGAATCAAGTCTTACGGCGTAGTCTAGAACTAAACGTGACAGCTCCGTCATCATGTTTGTCCATGGACCTAAAAAAAAGAGCGGACACCACCTCTCGATACAATAACTGAAGCACCCCTAGGAAGCCAGCTCGCTAATACAAACACGCCGGCACGCACACATTCACACCATAGGAAGCCGATCGCTCGCCATTACGCTCCCAACCGCCTGTGCGTGATGTTATATGACGAAAAATAAAAGATGCCGTTCTACGTGGTGAAAAGTTGAAGAAACCATAATGGTTCCATTAAAGAAAGTCAGGGAATCACCTTTCATAAGTAAGCAAGTTATTTATTCACCATAATTCTCGTTTATACTTCAATATAATTTAGCAAAACGCAACCAAACAGTGTTGTCAGTAATTTAAATTTGCAAATTACCTTAAACGTAGGAGTTAAATTATTTTTATCTTAATGTACTTAGCACCGTGTAAATTTATTATAATATTATAAATAAAGATATTTTTTCATTAAAAATATTTATAGATTGATCGAATATTTTTTAAACTTTAATTATAATATAGATCAAATTGTATTTATTAGGAGATCAATATTAAAAGGCACACTTGATATGAAAACCATCAATTGTCAAAACAGACAAAAATATCTAAATAAGAAGATCAAATATTATTTAGGTATACCACATTTTATAGAGTATAAATAAAAGTTAAAAAAATAAATTTCATGTAACCTTGAGCTTGAATGCAGTTCATTTATAAATAATACAAACGTAATAATGAATATAAAGATTAAACAAAAAATACATCATTTATTTTAAAAGTGCTCATTTATATAAAATCAATTAGATTTTAGAGTATTCGTTGCCTTTTTGTTATTTATAATAAAATCCAAGTTCCGAGGTCACCACACCTTAAAATTGGGTAATTTTTTTCCATCTGGCAATAATTTAGACACTCACACATAGTTCGCCACCGCCATTGTGGTGCTTCAAATATTTCTTAGCGACGTTCTGTCCGCTCTTTTTATTAGTTAGTAGTCCATGTGTTTGTCATTAGATTCTTATTGGGGGATTTTCCCCAAATTTAGGGGGAATCTCTTGAAAAACCTTCTGGACATCTTTGTCCAGAAGGTTTTTTAGGAGGTACATTTATTTAAGGGGTTCTTTATTCAAGATTGTTTTTCTTTTTTCTTAATAAAACGCACGATTCTATACAATTTGTGATAAGCCTCAAACCTCGAAAGTTGACCGTTTTCTCGTGTTTTAATCGATTATCTTTTTTTTACACTTAAAACTCGACTTCTAATGTAAATAGTAAAGATATTTGTCGATCGAGATATCTTGTATATAAAATGTGTCGGTGTTGAGATATAATATTATATCGAGATTATTATTACAGTTGTCATTTAAGCTGAGATTTACAGTTAGGGATACTTCTGAAAACCAGTGGTGCAGTTTATAACTGCAACAAATGGTGATGAAGAATCCTTTTCGACATTACACAATTATATACTCACCATAGTTAAGCTCAACTTTGTATCTTATTTGTGTTTTATGTCGAATAAAGAATGTCTATGTCTATGATATATCGTATAATATCTTAGTATGTCTTCGCTCGTTCGCGAGATATCGCTTGGTGGTCATACCAGGTGGGCTGGAGAAGATAAATAAAGAAGTATTGATCCCTTTACAAAATGTTCAAATGCAAGTCACTGCTATGATAAGTAAATTTTAGGGTTTCATGGGTTTTGATGTTGGCCTGAATGGGTACATTTTTTATTTGGTATAAAAAATGTTTTTTTTATCACGGCTTAACATTTAATAACTTATAATAAACCATTTTTATTTAATTTTCCAACAATCACATTGTGTATTTTGTATGTCTGTTTAATATTTATTAATAAAAATTAAATCATAGTATTTCAATTGACGTCTTTTCTTATAATTTTAGGTGTTTCTGTCAAAACCACACAATTTATTTACCAACTGTAAATAAATTGCGTTTGGATTTAAAAGAATATATAAATTTTCAATTGAGTAGTACAACTTTACGAAGAATATTGAAACAATTAGGTTGCTTCAATAAACATTTTGTTTGGGATTTGACATAGTCAGTTCCACTCTACATTATGTGATTATTAATTATTACTGTTTTACGCTAACTGTGTGAAGAATGATATGTGTTTGAAAGGTGTGACTGATGGTATGGCGAGTGAAAGGAGAGAATGGAAAAAGAGAACGCCGATTGCGCCGACCCCAAATAAAAAAAAGGAACAGGGCAGGAAGAAGAAGCTTACGCTTTACGCTAACATATCGAACTTTAACAAAATCTGATTATATATTTATTTTCAATATATTTTGAGATAAACAATACACACTGGTTATTTAATGGTTTATACACCGCACGCCAAAATAGCTCTCAGATAGCAAGATTTTTTTCCGATTAAAATAATTACGATGAGTGTTGTTGACTTCGTAATAAATTGGCCAATTAACTCAATATCGTAATAAAATATAACAAAGCCCAAAAGATATTCTGATGTATAAACAATAATATTGTTAAGTTTCATCAAAATCCGTTTAGCATATTAGCGTTTAGCACTTTAAATATATATTGGGAAGTCCAGAAATATCAAGTTCATGGGATGTAAGGAAAAGTTGCACTTTTTGCTAGCAACATTAGCGTTGACTCTAATCATTTATTTATGATGATAATTTTTAAGCATAATCTGACACCCCTAGCTTGTCATTTTTATCGCCGGCTACCTCAGATACGTAGTATCCCTTACTAGTCTGTGCCTCAGATTAAGTACCCCGGCTACTTTGAAAATATGGGCACGTGACTCTTTTAAATTTGTGTCACACGCACAGAGTACATTCTATATAACTAAAATAACATATTTTGTTATTTTATCAATAAAAACATTTGTATTAAAAATGGGTGAAAAGTATGAGGATTGTGAAATAAAAATACGCACTGCTAAACATGAGGACATGCACGCAGTAGCTGAAATGATTCAAGTAAGGATTGTGTTATTTTTAAATGTAACCATCATTGTTTTTTAAAATTAGATAATCCAAGTTAGTATATTTTATGTTTAGGAGCTTGCAGACTTTGAGAAAATGCCTAATGGACCTAAAATATCTGTAAAAGGTATGTAAAGGGAAGTACCGGTGGCAACGCTAGTTTCGATACTAACAGTTGTACATATAAATTATCAAGTAGAATCGTCATTAAATTACCCTGAGCATCAGCGGCCGAATAAACATACCTAAATTTAACCTGAATGCATTTTAAAACACGAAAACAATATTACAGATCTTCAGCGCGATGGGTTTGAGTCACAGCCCCCTGCATTCCGGTGTTTGGTGGCTGAGGTACAGAGAAGTAATAAGAACATAGTAGTTGGTTATGCTCTGTACTTCCCCACCTACTCCACCTGGCAGGGACGGGCCATGATGCTGGAGGACCTATATGTGCGTTCTAGTGAAAGGAAACGGGGAGTTGGCAACAGGCTGTTCAATGCTGTTGCAAAGGTTCACATCTATTGCAATTAGATTTGTTATATTGTCATGATGAAGAGGAAATATACATATTGTTTAATAGGTGTATTCAGTAGGCAGTTTGTGCTTTCATCTCTTTTAGTAGTTGCTCAAATATGTTTTTTTTGGAGGAACATTCTTCCAGTGTACAATTCATGTACCTATTTTTCTCATACAAATTGTACATTTGTATGAGAAAAATAGGTCCATGAATTTGAATTTTATGCACTAATTGTCTGAACATATTATGAAATTCAATACAAGTTAAATCCAAACATATTATTTTCAGGAAGCTTCATTATCTAGCTGTTCTCGCCTAGAGTTTCATGTTTTAGAGTGGAATGATGCTAGGTCGTTCTATGAGGGCAAAGGGGCCATAAATCTGACAAACTCTGAACAGTGGTGCTACTATCGCCTCTCAGGGGATGCTCTGCGCCAGGCTGCCAACGAAGCCGTCTCACAGCCAACATAGAAACAGTTGACCCAACAAACCAGATGACCCTTCATGCCCAGTCACGAATATATAAAAACAACATTATTCAGCAAATATTTATTTTATAATATAATTTTGTATATTTATAACCAAACACTATAGTACAATATACTTATAAGAGATCCGATCTATACACATACTGTGATAAATTCTTGTTTGTTCAAAATAAACTGAGATGAATTAAATTTTGTCTTTATTACTACTATATACAGCTATTAATAAATGCCATTCTAAGTCAAACTAAATATTAATTCCTAATAAAATTGTGCCACTTAAAAAATTGGAACATATTTGAAGACATTTCTACAGACACTATGTAAAATGTCCTATGTTTTTACGTTAGTACCTTAAATATTGTTTAAGCTTCACTAATGTGAGATTCTCCACAAAGAATTATTTTAAAGAAACATGGAGTACTACATTTACATATTTTGATTTCAAAATGTTCCGAAAACCTTCAGATAATAGACTAGTGTTTCATAAGCAAAGGAACTATACAATTACAAATTAATTCCCCGACACTACCGCATTACTTCAGTCAATAGAGTTACATTACAAATACATTTTATTTATACCAAAGATTAAATTTAAACTTATACTATATACAATGAACAATATTAACGACAATATTTCGTCGATAAATTTTACTTCATGTTCTACATTTTGTGTTCCATTTAAATGCTTATGGCTAGATTGTTTGCTATTCTATTACAACCTCGTGCACCCCGGTACGTGCGAAGTTGGCCTCTACTCGATTTGAAGTATTAAAGCTAAGAAATAGCTGAAAACCTTTAGTACCACGGTAGTAGCTTCGTGCTGACTGCGAGCTGCTAGGTGCTAGTGTATGCTTGTTGGAATATAAGCATGTGCCTATTATTTTGGATAATCGATAATAATACAATAACTGTAGGTATAGTGATTGATTGTTTTCTAGTAGTACTTAAGAAAATACTATAATTGAACCTTGAACGCCTATGACTAGTACTGCGATCCTACTAGTACTTGCCACTAAAAAGTAAAATTAGTAAAAATATTTTGTTAAAGTATGAAGTGTACACCTCAATAATTGTTCAATATTGAATGTTTGTACATATATATTTACCGAAAAATGTAAATAATATTCCATATTTACATTATTCTTATATAAGGACATATTTTTTGTCTCTAAAATTATATACAGGCAATATTGTCCATATCCATTTAAAAGAAAGATTATTTTTTTCACCCGTTATTATTGACAACTTTTGAAAAGTAAAATCAATGAATTCTTGCATGATTTAGTTATAACTAGGCGGTTCTATATTTATTGGATAAGGATGATGCAGACGTCCTTCTAATATCTAGATATATTAAATCAACGTGTCTGGATCAAATTATGGTTCTACAGACAACTATAAGTTGAGTTATAGTTATGTTTGAGTTCAAACAATAGATATTATTGGAGCTACTCAAATGGCATTGGTATTTTTGAGCAGATCTCAGCAATCGGCCGATTTATCCCATTACCAAAGTTTCAGTTGTTTACTCCACTCCAATATGCCGCTGCGAAGCGTTACTGGTAGCACTGCGGTCACCTAGGTACATTAATCACGTCAATGTGAGTGGTACTTTTATTGCGCGTGTGGTGACACCACTGAATTATGTTTACGTCGTCGATGCGGAGGCGGCCTAATCGCGGTACGATGCACCCAGTCGTTGCTACGTGGACGCCATGAGCTTCGCATGTGCCGTGACGTTGCGCTGGTGCAGGAACCCACTGCCTTCCTCTTCCTCACCATTACTTAAACCATACTGTAAAACAAATATATTAATTTTATTCGGCTCATTCGACCAATCATTACACGTTACATTACCAATAAATATATTTTAATGTGGGTGGGTATGTTATTGCGACTTGTAAGTTAAGCGAACCCCTACTAGTATATTTCTTCACATTTTTTGTAGTTTGGGTAGAAGAAGTTAACAATAAGTAATTGATTGTGTTATATTTAGCAAAGGGAGATGCGGACGAGGTGTGGCGACACGCACCTGCAACGCGTGTAGATAATGTTGCTGCGAGTGGTACGGTCCGCCGGCGGCGTGCGCGGCGTGCGCGGGGTGCGCGGCGTACCCCTCGTAGCCGGCGGCCGCGCTGGGCTCGCTCTTGATGTTGAACAGGGAGGGGGTGGAGAGGAAGGCCGTGCTGGAGGGGACGGCCAGCGGGTACTGCGGCGGCTGCGCGTGCGGCGACGCGCTGCTGGGGCCCAGGGCCTCGGCGCGCGGGTGCTTGGCCGCGTGGACGGACATCGACGCGGTCAGGGGTAAGGGCACTTCTGATATACTCGATTTGCTATCTGTAATTATTATTTTTACATGTCAGTGAGAACCATTTTTTTCGACAATACAAAATAATTGACATACCAAATGCTTCATGACAAATTTCATGATTCTATGTCCTAGATATAGATATTCCCTTGCGATTGTCAAAATATATGTCATAAACGGATCATTAAAGGCCGTATCTTTTGATTGCGTCGACTTAGAAGATTGCAGACCTGAGTAGGTACCTATTTGATTTAGGAAATTTCAACTTGATACCTCCACGCGTATTGACAGATAGACAGACAGGACAGCGAAGTGATCCTATAAGGGTTCCGTTTTTGGTACGTAGTAGGGAACCCTCAAAATGGGCATAATCGTACAGCAGTCTCGCAGTGTTTTAAAGATTTTATCATAAAATTAATAAATGAATAGCAACGCACCGTCTATGCCTGGCGAGCCGTGCCCGTCTTTCTTTGGCGTGTCTTGCGAAGGCTTCGTACCGTTTGCCGACTTCTTGGGCTTCCTCTTTCTGGTCTGTATGCCATCTTTTCTCATAGCCAAGGGCCTGAAACGTCACAATATGTTGATTAAGGAAACCCGACTGCAAACATTGTAGTTCGACCAGGGTGTCGCTCCTGCAGTCGGAGCCACATCTGCTGACTGACTAGACCCACCTGTTGATGCCGTGCAGCTTGTAGTAGAGGCCGCACGCGTTGCACACGGGCTCGCCGTCGTTGTTGCGGCGCCACAGCGTCGTGTTGCGCGAGCCGCAGTTCGTGCAGCACTGCCCGTGCCGCCGCGCCGCGGACTGCGGAGGTTGACAATGGACATGATGTACATTGTACAGTGTACACACAGGTTTAGGTAGGTTCACCTATTAACGGAGTCTCGCCCCGCAAATACTAATTAGGTAAGTAAGATAAGCCAAGTAGAATCATCCATCTGAAATTAGACACTGCACGACTTAACTATCGAGTTGATGATGTGCTATCCTGTATTTTTTCGAAAGGCGCTTTAGACCAAGGACGCTCCGTGGGGGCTCATCCATGTGCTATCCATGAAGATCTTTTAAATCAACTTTTTTAGAGATAAGGTAGTCAAATTATAATTTTCACGGAGCTCAGGGCTTATTTAGAGTAATTTTCAAAATTTGTTTCCTATCTTTTTATTTCTATCAACCAATTAATTGCGCATCTTCTTTTTATTTTACTTTAAGCGCAGATTTATTGTTAGACTATCTTCTAGATAATAATTCCGAATTCCAAAAGATATCACACAGCTATATTAGGCAGGTAAATCGGTTAACATGCATTTTATATTAGTGATTTTATTTCTTAAAACATAAAACATTATCGCGTGTCACTTAACTGAAAATTTTGGGACGAAAATTAAAAGGTCCCGGTCGATACAAAATAAACATCGATAATAATTAAATGAAGCAATAAAATGAGCAAACAATCGCCAATTTTCATAACGGGTTAGCTTAGCCTTGTGATAACATTATCGAAAACATTTAAGTACCTACCTACGACGCGAGCGCGGTTACGATCGATATTAACATTTACAATTAGCTCCCATCACCGCTGGTGATGCACAATAGAGATATTTATGGGCATTGTTGTTCGGAGTCGTGTCAGTGTCCAATAACGAGGATGAGTGTCGCCGGCCGCGGGCGGGGCGGGCCTCCATTGGCCGGCACCTGCGCGTGCGCCGCGCACCCTCCCACTGCGCAGCATGCACTCACAGTCTGGGCGCGCTCACCGACGACCGACATACATGCGCGCTCTATCTCCACCATTTATCATATTGAGTTCATTTTATACAATTTTCATGTCGCAGTGAAACAAGAAAGTTCATCGTTCATACTAGAGAATCGATGAAATTATAAAAAAAACCTAAGAATTTTCAAGAAAAGCCCTCAATGACGGAAAAGCTTTTAATGGTTAGGATTTTGTTAAAATAATTTATCTACTTAATACAAAACAAAATCTATTTCGCTATATCTAACGATTTAAAAATCTGTCCTACGTTTATTAACCCATTCTTAACTGAGAGCGTCCCGGGACATCGCTCCCCTGCTTGCCAGTGACTGAAAGCGTCCCGGGGCGCTCTCTTTCTTTTCTTCTTCTATTTTCAATCTATACACTGAATTATCCATATCATTATCTGGGATTTCACTGCGACATTATAATATTTATACAGAATATACCTAGGTACCTCATGTATTAACAGCGATAAAAATTATTTACTTATTTGAAAAATTTTGGAACAAGTATTTGCATTCTCCACGCACGAGAATTTTGATCGCTGTCAATATATACGACTACAAAGACGGAGTGCGAGGGGTGGACGGGGGAGGCGGGAGGGGGGGATGGCGAAGGGGCGCTAATAGACACGGGGAGCGGTAGCGTGTATACTAGGGGGGGGAGCGCGGTTAGAGCAGAGAGCGGAGGTGCCAGGCGGAGTTAGTTGCATGCATCTAGTCTACACGCCACCGACTCACCTTCTTCATGCCCCGCGCCATGCCCTCACTCATCCACCTCTGCACGGAGCCGTCCTTGTAGAAGCGCGTGAGAAGCTCGGCGTCCGCACCTACACAGAGAGCGGGCGGTTAGGACATGTGTGGCGACTCACCAGCCGCTTGCTCGGCTTCACGAGGGGCCGGTTCACTCCGTTGATCTTGTGGTAGAGGCCGCACGCGTTGCACAGGTAGTGGCCGGTCGAGTCCCGGCGCCACAGCGGCGTGTTGTTGGCGCCGCAGTTGACGCACTCGCGGCCCTCCTCGTACGCCTCCAGCACGCCATCTGTGCGCGCACCAGACACTCCATACACCTTGCCGTACTGTGGGGGGTGCCCCTCGCTCCCGACTAGCGATGCCTACTCAGCACTACCCTAGACCCGGCTTGCTCGAAATATAACAGATGACCACCGAGTGATATTGCAATCTCGCCCTTGGAAGTAACTACGGACTATGTGAACAACTACGAATGCTCAGATATTAGATACTCGTAGATATACATAGACGGTTTCCTGCACAATCCTAAAAACTTAACAAGGTAGGTATACTATCTACTGAATAATAAACATATATTTCATATATAATAATATAATAACCTATAAAAGTATACGGACATAGGTAGATACCGAATAGTCATAATTACCTACCTACCTATCTAGGTAAACACTACTCTGCGAATTCTATTATATCGATATTTGCAAAAGAATAACTAACTATGGCAATATTCCCTCTGGCCGAGATTAAAATTAAAACACACGAACATAGTAAACATTAATCACGCGATATCTCAAAACAAAGGCGTATCGATGTCGCAGTGAGTTGCGCAGACGCAGCGCCTGACCGTTACGGACAAACTTGCCTATCTGCTATCGGTTCTAAGAAGTGGAGACAATAACATTGGCGATAGGACGCGGACGGGACCCACTCCGCGGCCGGTCCGGCTGCAGCCAGGCCGGCCGCCTATCGCCGGTCCCGATAGCCGCGTATCGGCCTGTTTGCTAACCTAAATCCATTCATTTGTATTATGTTTATCTGTAACATTTATTTGTGCAGCGCTCAGTTCGGATGCAATCGATATTCTATATTTGTTTCATTGACAGGCTGATTATTGTGACGATAAATACCCGAGCACTTTTAAAATAATTAACCGAACAACTAGTGTGAAGAATGTGATAATATTATGATGAAATCTATGTCCTCGTATGGCATACGATGTGAAAATTATTAGTTTGAGTGTAAGTTGTACAAGGTATATAATAATTGAATGAATAGGTTTAATACTCCAATTTCACCCAGGATATAGTTTGTATATAAGCACATATGTAAGTTTTTATATAATGTAATATATAATGAAAATGTTTTATATAATGAAAAACGCAACTAACGTCTGATTGGAATTTCTTATGAACTTTTGTTTAGTTACCTACTATGTCAACTTCTGTTGGAAAGTTATCATCATATTTAACCACTCGCGGTCGGACGCTTAATGGTGAATAATATTATCTAATAATAAAATCAAATATCGGCGAGGGTATGGCGTATAAATGACTTTCGCAAACCCTTTGCATCGATCAAACTAAACAATATATCAAGTAAAACCCAAACGAGGTTCTTTGTTATTTATACGTTTACATGGGATTTTTGTGTAGGTCGATGTATCATGCGCAAACCGCAGAGCCGCCCCACGTGTCTCATGTTACGAGTCAATCGCGAGCGGCCCGTCGCGGTCGCTCTGACGTCAATCGAATATTGTAAAGAGGTAAAATGTGTGTTGGATTATAAGTAACATTGCCCATTGGTGATGATGATGGTGGAGAACATGATCCTTGGAGCTACAAAAGCAGCAACTTCTTTCACAAATGAGAAATTATATTATTCGTGCCTGACAGACTACGTTTTAATTATATGTTATTGGCGAGCTATCAATTTTGTCTAGCAAGTCGGAAAATAGTGTTTAGAATTGCATTATTTTCTTGCACTGACTGGTGCAAGAAAACATGTTCAGAAACCAGCAGATATGTAGTTGCTTTCAAATTTAGACTTATTTTTTGTTTGAGTTATTCGCATCATACAATTTTAATCCATATAAAAATAATTAATTCATCATCAATTATTTGATTTTTTTTTATAGTATAGGGGGCAAACGGGCAGACGGCTCACGTGATGGTAAGTGATTACCGCCGCCCATAGACATCCGCAACACCAGAGGGCTTGCAGGTGCGTTGCCGGTAAGGAGTAGGTACTTTTTTAACTGACGTTTGAATACAGCGATGCTAATATTTTAGCATATGCCTAGATATAGATACCTACTACTACAAACTTACTGAATAGGGGAAGCCCGGGCAACAAGCATAGGGTGGGTAAGAAGAATAATCGATTTTTCCAAAAATCTATTATATATGGAGTTATTTTTTATTCCTCAAATCATGTCCCGTGTGGTCGGCTATGCTATGACAGTTCAACCAAAACATTGCGCGAATGTATCTGTTGTGCATATTAAAAAAAATCATTTTCATAGTTTTCTTACGATTTTTGTGAAGGTTTGTATACCAACTTTTTATATAACCAACCAGTTATCTATGAATAAGTTTTATTTATTCAATTACATGTTTAGTTAAGTATACATTGTGATTGTTACTTTTCATTTACCTACTAACAACAATTCACATCTTGACTTGTTTCTAATTTTGAAGTTTTGGGCAAAACGGATATGGGCAAAATGAATAGGTATCCGTTTTGCTCGATTTGAGTCTTAAGTAACAGATATATAGTTTGATTTAGATGGTGTTAAATTATAAACACAAAAGTAAAACATTAAATACCTATAAGCTGTAAAAGATGGTGTACAATCAATTTGACCGCAAAGAAGTTTGGAGTTTCGTTTACAACTTTGTAGAGACACGTGAAGTTGACTTCGGGAGGTTTATAACTGTTTTCAGTCCTAAACAAGAATAAGTACTATGTATCTCCGTATCTTAAAACTTTTTTTTAACGAACGAAAGATAGTTTATTTTTTGGGCAGATTTTTCTGAACAGGTGTTTGATTATGTTACCAGAAAAAATATTTCCATTCATTCCATTCCATTTATTATAAAAAGACCTATAAAATTGAAGAAGGCAAACAAGGAGACAAGGACTTTAGAGTAAGCAGGCCGCAGAAAATGTCAAAAATAAAAGATCCTTTGACAAAGCGCAATACAGAAACCCTAAACAAGGTTTTTATTGTTTAGTATGCCTTGACAAATATACTGAACCACCAACCAAATTTTAATTGGATTAAGTATAATCAGTGCACAAGTTAGTCGCATGAAGACTGCACATCTTATATAAAAGTTGGCAGCTATTTCTGTGATCAATATGAAGACTGATCTTGACTATATCAACATATCCTTTTTGCCCGGGGGGGTCGGGCAAAACGGATAATTGATACTTTTTGTTAATGCTCATATTTAATATAGAAATTGATTAAGTTTTATAATTTTAAATATTATTTTTTAAAGATTATTAAACATAGTACAGAATAAAAGTACAAAACAGTTCTATTTATTATCACATTGTAGTTTTTTTAACACTTTTCCTTAACATATGCGTCTTGCCCGGGCTTCCCCTATATGAAAACGATTGAAATGAGAAGTTGACGAGCTGAGAGCGGGCAAGTTTTACGAGCGTCTTCGGCCGGTGGAGCTCATCTCCATAGCCGAGAGATAACGCGAGTAGGTACCCACCGACCTACCTACCTAGGTACGTACCTACCGGCCGGTCGGCCGCAGCCGCGGGCGCTTAACGACCGCCGGATTAAATCAAAATAATAAAACGGATTAGACGGAATTTTATGGGATTTTGTTTCGTAACGTATCGATAAAACACAACATAATATGCCTAATAGTGAGTGCAGTTGACCATAAATTACATACTAATTCTAATAAAATGTGGAATTTGCTATATTTTACTACTCAAATTATATATAGGTAAGTATGTGATGTATATACAAGAGTAGATAAGAAATTTTAATCGTAGGAAATATGTTTTTCATTCACCATAGCTTCTGTCACAACATAGAAAATAACTGTTCGTGATTATAACGACATCGACCTTATATTATGTTGACGTCTCATAAAGACTCTATATAACGGTGTGTGTGTGGAAATGGAGTTAATAAGTTACAGCCTCGGGGTATATGTGTAGTGACGTTACCATAGGCGGGCGGGCGCTGCAGCGCGTCGTAGGGCGCGCACCAGGAGCCCATCACCATGTTCTGGCCGTACAGCCCGCCGCCCACGCCGCCCACGGCCCCCACGCCGCCCACGCCACCCACGCCGCCCACGCTGCCTCCGCCTGAAACAATCCACAGTCAGTGTGTGGCAATCAACGCGATGCTGGAGATGAAGCCCTAGCGCGGTAATTTGCGAGTAGGTATTTGTATCGGTAATCTGTTATTTGTATGATAAATAATTTCAAACTATTCTGTTCACGCAATTTACACTGACTTTTCTAGAGCATGCGACCTTGTCCAACACGGACTTCTAATTCAAAAGTTAGGTCACGCTGGTATCTGCGGCTCTCTGTTACGTTGGTGTGAATCATATCTACGCAATAGATCTCCGTTGGTAACAGTTCGAAGCTTCAAATCCCTTGAAAGAGTAGTTCCTTCAAGTGTACCGCAGGGTCCTCACTTGGACCCCTTATTCTTTCTGATCTTTATAAACGATTTGTGCTCCTTGATATCATCCAGTTACCAGATGTTTGCAGATGATCTCAAAATTTACAGAACAATTCGTTCTCGAGAAGATATAGTTTTACTGCAAAATGATATTGATTTTGTCCTGAATTGGTGTATCTGCAATAGGCTCTAAACTCATCTAAATGCTTCCACATTAAATTTTATAGGAAAATAATATTTGAACCTGCAACATATTTTATCAATGGCCTATTGCTGAAGTGCTTAAAATGTGTGATCTGGGCGTTATAATTGATACTAAGTTAGACTTTAGGGATCACATTGATCATATTATTCGAAAGGCGTCACGATTATCGGGTTTCATAGTTAGACAAACTAAGTTTTATAATGATCCTGACGTTTCAATAATACTTTATAATTGTTATGTTCGTAGTCTTCTAGAATACTGTAGCCAAGTCTGGAACCCATCCAATACAGTAGGTACACGTTCAGCGTTTAGAAAGAATTCAAGGGAAATTTCTTTATCATCTTTCATTCGCCAATAATCTTTGTCAACAGCTTATACCGTATAATGATAGAATCCAATAGGTACTTTAAATTCATATCACTTGAGAAACGAGAGTTGCTGCTGTCGTGTTCCTATTTAAATTAGTAAGAGGTAGGTAAGTTAGATGATCCCGACTTAATTAAAAAGATTAATGTCTCAGTTCCCAGGTCATGTAGCCGTCTCCACAATACTGTGACGTTCGCTCTTCCTTGTTGTCGAACTAACTTCGGTCAACACTCTGCACTTACTGTGTTACTTGCACAATATGTAGTTTTTGTAAGGACCTTGACATTTCTTAGTATCCGAAAGTATTTTAAAATCGCGCTTAAATGTTCTTATTTGTAATTGTAATAGTCCAATTTTGCATGGTGTGTCCTCATCGAGAGGAATTTAATATTTCATACAATATGTAAAATCACGTAGGTATTATTATTATGATTATGATTATTATAATTAAACATGAGATGGATCTGCGACTCCGTTTCGATCCATATCCAACGTAAACAGCTATTTACTTTATCTAATTAAATTAGATTAAGCCCCAGAGGCCTCGCATTATCTGTAATATGGTGTCGTTGTTAATTTATTTACTAGATACATAATGATTAATTTAGTTAATACGAACCTGCGAGATGGACTAAATTCTGCAAAAATCTTTCAGTCAACGGGATATCCATTTTGACGCGATAAGATAGCACAAGGGATAAGATTGGGGCGATAACTCAAGTGCACTTCTCGAGTAGAGCGCGACCCCGCGGGTAAAGGTCAGATCACCGACTGGCGGCTGGCGGCTGGCCGGGAGTCGGGACGCGACACGCCGGCCTTATCGACTCTGATTCATACGCACTCCGCCAAACGCGCTTCAAGTAATGAACTCACAATTAAAACATTTATCTAATTATAACACTGTCCACAACTGCACTATCGTGGTCTTATGTTTTAATGTCGAAATTTAAAAATATTGAATACGATTTGCTTCTATTAACTTATCTCTGTAGGATGACACGTTTGTAAATATCAGTCATTGATTTCTTTTTATTCTTTCATTTCGTATACATATCTTCAGAGTTCAAGTAGACATATCTATGGCCAGATCGCTAACGATCTCATTATATCATAAACTGCAGCATAATCGTTTGTTCTACTATGTTTTATACCGAAACTGTGGTAACGTTGTTCAAGTATTACTTAATCAATAATGTATTATTTAATATCTGTTACTCACACGCGGCTCAAATATTAAACTCTACGTTAAAATTTCATTTTTGTAAAACATTACAGTTTTTAATGTGATCGTCTGATATTTTGTATTTACGTGTGTAATCTACGAGAGAGAGAGATAGAGAGAGTCTGTTGGTTAACTCCGCTGAAACTTATCACTTGTCACATTCGACTGTTATCCTCAAAACTGAACTACATCAAAACAGATCGCTCAATAACAAGCGTTTATCCTGAAGGGAAAAACGGTTGATTCAGCAGCCTGCGGTTTGTTTGCGCACACGCAGCAGTTCACTTTGGTATACCTACGTGATATGTATTCCACACGGGGAGGGAAAATAAGCACTGTAATACAGAGTAATCTAACTATCTGATACTAACTCCGAGCATTCGGAAATCCAAAGATTGAAACCGAAACGTGCAATATGCACTTCACGGTTTTTCCATCTATGAACGGTGGTTCGTTACCCGATCGGAATTTCAATATTACTCCCACCCGATCAATGTCCGAAGTTACCAGACGTGGGGAAGACATGCTTACAGAAAATTATAAATATGTCGTCCCGGTGGGATTCGAACCCACGACCCATCGGTGCGCACGGCAGGTGTTCTACCGAACGCGCCGACGAGCTCGCTAGCCGAGGTCCGCAGCCCGTACCGTAGGAGTCGTGGTGCGGGGTGTGGTGGTGCCAGGTCTGGTGCGGCGCGAAGTGCGCGGCGTACTGCTGCAGCCGCCCGTTGTACCCGAGCCCGTAGCCCTCCGCGCAGTCGCCGCCGTACG
This sequence comes from Anthocharis cardamines, assembly GCA_905404175.1. Classification (NCBI taxonomy): domain Eukaryota; kingdom Metazoa; phylum Arthropoda; class Insecta; order Lepidoptera; family Pieridae; genus Anthocharis; species Anthocharis cardamines. Next base: position 259,259 of record FR989953.1, on the reverse strand, counting down.
AGCCGCCGCCGCCGCCGCCGAACATCGTCGCTCGCTGCTGCCCGCTGCGAGACACGCGCTTCACAATAGCATCGGTGTCCCACGACCGGCTGAAACCAACGGAATAACCGATTAGATTAACTTTAGATTCTACAAAAAATTGTAAATTAAGCACAATTCTATGTTCCGTTTTGCATACTATTCAAAAGAGCATATTATAGAGCGTTATTATTTTTAATCAGGTAGGTAATCTTAAAAATAATTATAAAAATTGGAATTTTCCGCGCCGTCTGCAGAATTCTACTTATTGTATGACTTCAACCAGACCAATTCTTCAATGATCAAATGCATTCAAGAACCGATGACATAGGTAATACATATGTACATATATTAATAGCAAAGAAAACATTATGGATCTACTGTGAGTAAGAAAACTGGAAAGCCTCGTATTGACCACGCAGCACTCTCTACAGACTAATTGAGTACTGTGTTTAATATTACAGTTACAGTTATTTTTGTCGTGAGATAAAATACTTAGAGGTATTTCTTTTCTGCAAATATTTTTGCAACATAACCTTTTGAATCATCACATTTAGCTGTAATTATGAGTGAATTATAATAACAACAGATACTCGCATGAGTGATAGAGTCGCGTGGTGATCAGTAAATTAGTATTGGATTAGAGCAATGTATCGGAGCTGATAAGCTCGCCATTTGCTGAAGATAGAACACGCGCACACGCACGGGCTCTGTGCCGCTCGCGGCGCGGCTGCCACGCCATTGTGGCCTCTGAGCGGTCGGCGCAGCGCCCGCCTGCCCGCGGCCGAGCGCACCGACTGCTGGCGAGCGGTTGCCACAGTGACTCACTTACCTAACATCACAATATCGAAATCGCTCGCAACAAGTGTTCGATATTGACAAATTACTGCGCGTTTACATTTTTACTGAGAACATTAACCGCAATAGGTACACTGACACGTGATGTGACGCATTTTCATCATAAACAGTATCCTTTCAACTTCAAACCGTAAATATATGTATACATATTTGGTAGCGATCGCCAGTCTCATATCTTTGGAGTTATTTTATTTAGTACAAATGTTTAAACAATGGGAATGATTAAACTTGTTTAATGATTTTAAATTAAATACTTTATGCCGGATTAAAACGCGATTTATTATTTATATTAGGGATACACTACTAAAAAAGTATGGTTTATTTTTAGCTTCAATCTGTTCTTCTCCAGTGTGTATTTGTCTTAAATATTTTTTAATTGTGAGACATAATATAAATATTATTGTCCTTTTAACAGATACATAGTTAATTAGTTGTAAGTGCATCTTTAAAGTACTTCCTCTAATCAAATAAATATTAGGGTCGCCCTTTGTACTACTCTTTACTAATGCTATTAATGTATATAAGTAGGTATGTATGTATATTTTGTAGTGTATAATATTCATTCACTAATAATAAAAAGCAACTTTTGTGTAAGTTCTATTATAGCCGAGTCCCGAACCCGAAGTTGCGCCTGCGAGAAACCTATAGGTACACCTAGCTGATAAGATTTTGAGGAAACGTAAGCCCACACGCAAAGCTAGCGAACTCAGCTAAAGGTTCACTTACACCGGGGCACGTAACGAGGTATTTCCTGTAGCTCATTTAAATATTAATATTATTATTTTCATTTTTTCTCTGATTTCATTTACTTATCTGATTTTATTTTAGGGAAAATCTTTCGTTATCACTCTATCTTAAATCGTACCTCGTATCTTCGGTTATTTTTATTAGTTTACAAAAAATAGTAAAATATAAATATGACACAACTGCTATAAAATCGTAAAGAAGGTAAATTACCTAATTAATTAAAAAAAAATACCTTCTTTACGATTTAGGTAAATACCTACTGGTGGGAATGACTGGGAAATGCGATTTGACGATCAATTTAACATCGAAAACACCCAATGTAGAAATGTAAACGCAGCCTAACAAGCAAGTAAGAATGTCCCGCGCCGCCCACGTGTCTGTCAAACAAAACAAACACGTGTAACGTGTATCCACTAAACCCTCTCTCCGCCGCGCCGCGAGCATCCGTCATAATCATATTACATTGTCACAAATTGTCGAAAGCGCGACCAATTATACACCAGCGAGTTAATGGCGGTTTTATTGTAGAATACGAACGAGAACCGAAAGGGTTCCCTATTAGTTAAATTAAGCACTCATTAAAAATAATATAAATTTCAACATTTTATTGCCTTATCTCAAATTACAGCAATGATTTACCATTGCGAAACATTTCTGAAATATAGTGAACACAAAAATAATATTTTTTAATCATAATTTTTCGGCTTTAACTCTCTGTCTTAAATAGAAAAAATGTGTTTAAACTTTAATAGTAGTCAACGTAAACGTTCAATGATAAAAAGGCTTGACTATAGATAATTAATAATAATATAAAATATAATATATCTTGCAACGTATCTATGTAACTTACGGCATACATAAGTAACTCTTCAAAAGTTTTTGTAGTGAAATGTCGCTTTGCACAGCATGTGGCTCAAAAGTGAATTAGTCGCTATTAGCGTTGTCGCTAAAACGTCGCCTAATGCCTTTACGATCGAGCACAAAAAATAGGCGCGTTGTGCGCGATATCGATAGCGGCCGCGCAGCTGACGGCGGAGCGGGGCTAACCCACTTATCACACGTTTTTTCCCCAAAAGCATATAAATGACGTTAAGTCCTTATTTTTAAGATATCGTTCATTTATCCTGGCACTTCGACGCAAAATACTATTTTACTTGCATAGTATACGATTATAAATCCATCAGAAGCTTCTTAATTTTAATAATGGCTTATTGTTTTGATGTAACTTTTATTTTTATTAAAATAAATAAAATATCTTAAAAATTTATAGATAAGTGCAATTATGTATTCATTCTCGGTGAACTATTCCTTCATAGGTTAATATATTATGGAATAATCAAATCCACGAACTTTGGCGAACTTTTCGTGTGTTCTGTGTAACTTCTCAAAATATTATGTTAGTGGTCGTGACTCGTGATTGTTATTTATTCATTTAAAATAACATTAGCTCAACCTCAGAATACAGAACAAATTGTATTCTGAGAGCTTTACCAACTTTGCAGCATCATTCACAAGGACTCCTTCCGCTGTATCACTTTTGAGGTTTCCCTTCATCAATGTTTTCCATCCGAACAGCTGTCAACGAGAATGCGCCAATTATAATAAATCAGGGCCCAGCAGGCACGCGCTCGGCTCTCACCCACATTCCCCCACATTCCTCGAAGCGAGATCATTCCTCGCATTCCTTCTTCCTAACACCTCATCTTACAAACATTACACTCGACATTATGTCGACATAACGACACGAGATACTGATTTACCGCTTCGAGTCGAGGAGTGGACGCAGGGCTGATATTCATTCGTGATAACCTTTCTCTTTTAGCGTATTACGATTTATTGAAATAAAAATGTACCTACATGTTTATTTTCACCTGACTTTATTTAAATGGGTTCCAATTTAATTAAGTATATGCAATTCGCTAAATTAATGAATGTAATTAACGTGCGGTGTGTTAAAATATTGTTACGAAAATGTTCGAGAGCTATTCACGTGACTTGTAAGTGAAAGATATCTACGATTTTTTATTTTGAAAAAAATTGTAACAGTTAAATAAACAGATCACACTTGGCACAAGAGGGATCCCCTAAGTAGGGTTCCGTACCAACACAATATATGTCAAGATTATGTTATGTAGGTAATTCAGAAGCATGAGTGTATGATGAACGCGATTGCGTGTAACTTTGAGTAAGAACGGGTCGAGGAGCTAAGGTTTGAATGTACGGTTTGAACTGTAGCTGTGTAACGGTGAAAAACCAAATTGACACGTTGCTGAAAGCACATGTCGATCCGATCCGCCAGTGGGGCGGAGGTCACAAGGTTAGCTAATACATTTTTTTTCATTTTTAGGTTCAGAAGTCAGGATGTCTCGAGTTCCGAGTGAGCCCGACACGCGATTGGTTCTTATTATTTGAGGTTTTATTTTAGAGTTCGCCCCACAGTCACATTAACCTACCAAAAACTTATTAATTTACCAAAAACCGTTCAAAAAATAGCATAAAAAATTCTCAGCATTCTTTTTACTAATTATCTGTTACTGTTTGTCTGTACTGTTACTAGGACAGGCAGACGTGGTGGAGGTGGTGGTGGTGTTATTATTATTGTTTTTACTAAAAACCCCAAACTCTCTTAATCTGGGATCCTAACAATAATATTCAACATGTTACATTGTTAGATAATAAATATATAGCCTATTACTTTCCCAAAATTAAACTATGTATTCTAAAATATTGCGATTATATTTAAATAAATATACCTACTAAAATGTTATATTCAACCATTATTTGTGAATATATTGCAATAATGCCGTATAATGTAAAAGTATCGGATTGTAGAGAGCTAATATATGAATGGCCATAATGTAGGAGTGTGAAAGCAGGCGGGCGCAGCGCGGCAGATTTATGCGCTACATTAGCGCGGACGCCATGTTTACGATCATACACAAATTATTGGGCCTTCAATACTTTAGGATCCTATTGGGGCTGGTAGGCACCTACTCGATAGGCTTAGATATAGTTGTACTGCACTAAGAGATGTCCTATTATTATATTCTATTTTTATTAATGATGTCAGGCGATTCTTTTAAAATTTAATCCTAGTATCACACACTTAGCCGGAGTATTTAATTTTGGAACAAGACAAAACGCTGTTGATTAAGACAAAAATAAACCAATGTTAAATTTATTTAAATAACAATTTAATTTTAATCTGTTTACAAGTATATTACTGTCTACGTAACAGTTAACACGTCGATAACGAGATATATTAATATATCTTGTTCTTTCCCTGAATACCTTTCAGTAAGACCTCGAAATATAATTGCTATTCTTAGTTTTACAATATTAGATCGATTCGACCGGTCGGTGCGGACTGCGGACTGGTGTCTGCTCGGCCGCAACAGAAGACAGATGTGGCTAGATCGGCTAATGCAGTCTCTGATTGATTATCGAGTGATAGGGAGCGAGCAGATACGGGATCACGTCACCCGGCGCGGCCTGAGTGCCGCCGGCGCCGGCGCCGCGCTCGAGTGCTTCTATATTCTGTTGGCCTAGGTCAGACGCTGCGCGAGATGAGTGCCGGCACAACTCTGCTTTGAAATATAACTCCGGGACTGGCCTATATTGTTGAAATGTATCAGGACTCGTTTGGTGTAGGCGGTTTATGACCTAGTTTAAAAAAACATCAGTAGGTAAGAAGTATACTAAGAATTAAAGGAATTCTCCGTTTTTTTATGAACACTAATGGAATTTAACGTGCTTAGGTTAATGCTGAAAATAATAAAAAAAATGTACACAAAAAATAACTAAAAAGATGGAAGTCTACTCTTACGTTTAAAACTAAGAGGCTGTCACTTAGAAATTATAATTGTTGATATCTCAGCTGTGGATTGCAGTTGTTTGACATTGACCCATCTCTGTTCTACTTTACCCAATAATTAATATACGTTCTGTCATTACTCGTTTCCTAATTACATGAAAATTTACGAAAACATAATTGTTCAAGAGCTGTTCTACATAGTGTAGTTGTATGTTATCACATAATGGTGGCGGTAACCTTAATTTCAGTTGTATATTTAAATTAAATTGCCTTTTACACAAGGTTTCTTGAACCAGCGACGTGGAATGAGTTTACGAAATAATTTTAAAGAGAATCTAAGTTTCGTTATTATGTAGAGCAACACATCGCTCTATGAGCCTCATTCAGAAGTATCGTATCGTACCTACAGGTATATTTTAAAATTAAGATTTTTTGCAGAAACCGTCGATATACCTATCACTTTTTACTAGTAAAACCCGTAAACGGCCGCAAACCGCACGTATATGTCGGCGCACCGCATGTGAGTGTAGAGACGCTCTCAAGAGGCTGCACCTGTAGCACACATGCACTCAAGTGTCGAGTGCTCGCTGGATGGCCGCGCCCGCTGTGGGAACGGGGAGCCATATCCACCGCTAGGACTATACTCAACTACTTTCACAAGTAGGTATCCATCGAAAGTTATGGTTTTTTCTTTTCCTTTAACAGAGAAATCGAAGCGAAGTGGGATCCTATGAATATTGTTTTTATCAACTGCGCTGTGATGATTCCACTCAATTACCCCTCTATATATTTTGTGAACATGTCAGTTGATTACAAAAAAATATTTGTAAACGAATGAATATAATCTTTTGAAATAGTGTAATTAGCTAAAGGTCGACATGGAGATTTTGTGCCGATGTTAAGTTATAACGAATTAACGTAATGCGCCGATAGCAGATAGCGATCAGTATCTTATCTGCGTGTGATGACGTCATTAGTTGTGAGCGGCGCGTGCGCAGGTCTGCGTGTCCCTGCGCTCCCCGAACACAGTGGCTGAAACATAACTGCTGTTCGCCTGTGTTCGGGGTAGCCGGGTGACCGTTATTTATCGTAGCCAAGAGGAGGATGGCCGTTACAGAAACTTAGCCTAGTCACGTCAGCGAAGTTTTATACAATACAATACGATATCTTCTGTTAGTAAAGCAATCGCCCGAATGTATGATATTTTTTTTAAACAAACGGATACACAAACAAGCTAAACTATCCAACAACGAAACAAGGACAAGGCTTGTCACTTTTCGTATATCATATACTGAGTCTAAATATTGTAAAAAAAGATTGTTGATTCGTTGAACTACTATAAATTCCGAATTTTATATGATACTTAATTGTGTAATTGTATTTTAAAATATTTCATAATCTTTAAATGAATAAAACTTTCGCTCCATAATCTGAGAACCAACGTGACCACGTGACCGAATTTGCCTCGCTGACCCGCTGTTTCTGGTGGGACTATTTTTAAGGGCAGTTCACTTTGTGCAGCTGTGCTGGATACCCCTCTAGCAGTAACAAGTGATTATTCTTATTCAACGTTGAAAGTTATAGAGAATAGTTGAATGAAGAAATTTTCTTTAGAAAATGACATACGTAGAACATAAGATCGGGTTTTCTAATGTAGAATACTATGTTTCATAATTATAAAATTCTAAAAAGAAGTGGTCACTAATAGTTCATAAACTAAGTATTGACGCGTACACTCGTAGCTCTGAATTAATTAAATTTTTATTCAAATATATACTTTATTAACATTGAATTCTCAAACGTTTATAAACCTAACCACATGTAAGTACCCGGTACATGTTATAAACTTGTAAATTCGCAAAACGCTACACGAACCTGTAATGTGTTCCGCAGTCAATTACTTATTTAATGTCTCTCTCATAAAAGGGAAATAATGCAGCCGTAAAAATACAATAAATCAAATTGACGACGTGTCATAAACCCATAAAGCAATCATAAAAACTAAATTAGCATCATACACTGAGTACATTGCGGTGTTTTAATGAGCCTCGCCGACAAACAGTATCAATGCTCGCAATGTAATAGATAGGGAAATGATTAGCGTTTTCTATCTGACAATGGCAGTACGAATCTAATTAACCTCTCGAGCGTACATTGCTCACGATGTACCCGAGTGATTTGCATCATATGAGTTTTGAAAGGCAATGTAACTTGAAGCGGAGTTTTACCTAATTAGTATAAAAGCGTCATCAAGTTTTTTGTGTCTGGTGAGCCACCGACACCGTGTAGCCGTAAGTAGTACAAGTTTATGGCGCCCCCGCGAGCCCCGGGCCCCGTGCCCCGGGCCCTGGGCCCCACTAATTACTTCTTATCTGCGATATGCGCTATCGTGACCGTAAAGAATACAATTATACTAATCTTCTTCGACAGTTCATTTTGGAAGTAATGCAAAATTTTAATGCGATTAAAATGTAACTAGATCAGAATCAGATAGGGTTTGATTATTGTAATGGTTCGTCTGGTCATTGTCCTCGTCTGCTCACGGTCTGCAGACGTTTTATTCAAGGAAATTCTCGTTGAAGTTTATTTTTATAGCTTTTAGTATTAATGTAACAGAATCCAGTCATTTTCTGTCCAAGTGACAGCAGGAAAATGAGAAAAGGCAGATATAATAGGTGTATTATCTATAAATATTTATAGCTAATACATGCTATAATACATACGCCATGATAAAATGATTACTAGGTATCTAATAATTATTTTATCATGGCGTTATAAGAGAGTGAAACAAAATTATTGTTTACAGCAACATTTTTTTAATGATTTATGGTCATTATTATTTCTCTAGCCACAGGACATCAGTCAATAACACCTTGTCGAGGAATTATTTAGAAACGAGCAAATACGCACTTTACTGTTTGTCCATCTATGAACTGCTGTTGGTTATCGGCTTTAACTTCAATGTTTTATGTCTAATACGTTTAATGCCTAATATTATAAAATTTGTCAATTGGATAAACGTTTGACATGATAAAATATTTGTAGAACTATTCGTTTCTGTAAAGAAAATAAATAAAGCTGACTTTTATTTATTTTTTTATTTATCTTCTGATTAATTTTCAACTCTCCTTAGAAAATATGTCAAACTTGCATTAATTTATTATCCCTTTAAAAGAGAACATATCTTACGACGAACGAAGAGCCAAGACATTGTGCCCTTTTCAGGTGTTAGATGTTCTACTAGAAATTATAAAAAATTGCCCCTGAATTATACATATAAGTAACTAAATGTTTTGAGCCCTGCCTGCCGTTCTTTGTTCTGACACTTAAGTACATATAATCAAAAATATATTAAAGTATTTTTATCATTTCCTTTTTTTAATTTCAGGGATATTATTTTTGCCGAATGGGTTGCCTAATATCTACTTTCTCTTTCTTCTTCTTCTTACAAATTACAATATATGTGATATTAATTGTAAAAATTGAGTGCCTTGTGATAATTCACGAGCAAATTAATTTATTGTCAATTTATAATTTAAGATAATTATTTAAAACCTTAAAATACCTACAAACAGTGTTGCATAAATGAGTAGGTGGGTGTCTGCCGCGACTTCGCCTGCTTCACAACGAAAATAAATACTTAAATTTATAATAGGTATTATCAGAAATTTGCATCCGGGTTAACCTTTAACTGTGGACATTTGACTCTTGCGGATTTTTTAAAACTACGTATTTCCTCCCATTCCCTGCGAGGAGCACTTCAGTAGGTAGGTACCTCCCGAGTTTAGGCATCAAACAAGTTTCAGGTCGAGTGCCGTAAAGGTAAGTTACCCGTATAGATGGAGTCTGTCCGTCTGTCCCCAGACACAATAATATTATGTTATATTTATCGTTTGTGTTATGTCCTGAGATTTAGAGACATGCTTTGCTTTTTCGATCGACCGTTCGATCCCTATTTGTCCCGCGTAACACCGTATGCCGAATGCCAAAGTCATGCCGAGGGTACCTAATACCTATTGAAAGTCACCATAAGCGTCGAGTACTTACAAGAAGAAGACAAAAGGAAGAGAAAACCATGTAAGGTCTGTCCACCAAGATTACCTACACAGAAAGTTTCCCTACACATCTGAACTTTGATTAGGTATATATTATAATCAAAGCTTCTAAAACATGTAAAGGCTCAAAACTCCTGTGTAAGGAATTTCAATAATTATAGAATAATCGAGCCTGTATCATAATCTTGTATGTTTAAATTTGGAATGATTTTTCAAAGAATAAATGTTTTGTAGAACTTTAATCTATGATCTCTCTGCCAATTTAGACCGAGAAGTATATTTTCTTTCTTTTTTTAAAATCTCATTATTACAATCCAATGTTCCATCTTCAGTTCAAGTTCAAAGCTCAAAACGTTAACGTTCCACGTTAGTGTACAATAAGTTAGTGTCCATAGTTAAAGACTAAGGATCCCTAACGCCCGTAGACAGTCGATGGCGATCTGATCATATGAATGCTGTAGTAAAATTGACAATGCTCGGTGCAAGCGAGAGCACCTCATGTAGAAGTGGCCGGAAGGCTGAGATAATTGTTTGAATTGGAAAATAGGAAACGTTTGCTCGGGACACGCGCGGGCGGCCGGCCGTCTCCGCCAGAGCCCGCTCGGCTGCGGACAAGCCAAAGATAACACTCCATTAGGTATAAACCCTTAATGTTATAAGATCAGCGCCGCGGACCTGACAGCTGAGTATAAAGAGTACAAAAACTATAAAAAGTAATGGTCGAGCCTTCGTGATGTCGTCGCGCCTCCACAGCCTCCGGCCACGCCCCGCCCGAGCCCCTCCCTGTCACCTCCGCACCTCCCCCGTCCCTGCCTCCTCCTCTCCACCAACCCCCTCCGCCAGCCGCCCGCACCCTCCGCTCCGCTACGAATGGCGCGGCGTCGGTATTGTCAATAAGTAATCGAGCACGCGGGTGACCAAGAGTACGGGCCGATAACAGTTTAGTAACGTTCGAGGCGGACGTCACAATCACGCTGAACTACTATAAGCTGTCCACGCATTGTCCGCGCAGCGCTTTACGCAACATAACGGTCGCGGCTCATGTCAGTTCAATTTAATTACGTGCTATCTTACACTTTACTTAAACAAATTAAATGGAATCACAATTATAAATTATGCAAATACCCACTTATCTGTGATAACAAACGACCTTTGATTCCGACAGAATGTCCAAAACTGGAGTTTATTAATAACGACATAAATAACTCACCTTAATTTTGAATTAAATGTGTAAGTATATAGGAGTCTTTTAAAATTACGATAAGGCCTTCTTAAGAGTGAAAGGTGTCTCTTGACAGTTTGACGCGGTAATGAATTCATAATATTATTCGAAACTGTTTCGCTGCATTGCCGGTGCATGTTGTCACCCTACTCCATAACATTATATTGTATCATACGTTGGTGTGCGTGATGGCATCGCCTGTGTGCGTAACACTCGTAGAGCATTGAACTTGGTTTAAAATACCAACATCTTAAAGTCTCTACAGCATGATGACCTTCTTACAAATATTGAGTCTTGTTTCAATGATACAACTAGCAGTAGTATTCTTCGCCGCCCGCCGTTTAACTACCCGCCTACAGGCTATTTACTGCATACATAATAACATAGTAAGAAAACTTTTATAAGGGGCACACGGCTCTCCTAGTAAAGCGATCATAACACGTTTACTATTGTAACGTCGCAATGTAGGCTGAAAATCGGCTTTCTTGCACTTGGGAATTCATTTTGCAAGGTTCTATTAGTTGTTACTATGTAAAAAAATGACACCCGAGTTGATTTTGCACAAAAACGAAGGAATTAAATTTTTTTAAGCAATTTATTAGGCATTTTTTTATGAATTTAGTATGAAATATCGAATTATCTCTTAAACGACAAGGAAAACAGAGTAAGAGAGCATGAGTTTAATTTCCGACAAAAAAGTATTTTATAAGAGATTAACAGGGGAATACTGAAACGATAATCAAAACTTGAGGGCTTCTTAAAATGCCATTAGATCGTTAATCACAATAGACGGATTAATATTTCACCGTGTCGACCCCAGTCCCCACTCCGAGACTGAATAACGAAGACTCAACTTCAGACTTCATTGGTTCCCGAACTCGTCAACATATTCCCGAAAAATATTTGCATCGAACTGCAGGAAAACAAGTATTTCTAATTTATTATTATTATTACTAATACTATACTTCTATACTAATTACTAATCCTACTAATAATATTATAAATGCGAAATTTTGTGAGGATGGATGGATGTTTGTTACTCTTTCACGAAAAGAGTTTGTGTAATTTGGCCTACCTACTTATTTGGATAAGCATCAAGTATTTCAGAAAAAATTCTGCCCTCTGAGAGCTATCTTGGCATGCGCTGCCTAAACAGTTGGAGTTACAAGAAGATAATAAATCGTGGGATTGTTTGTCTTAAACAGTTCTAAATAAAAGTCCGCGACCGCATATACTCTCTATGTGGAAGCCAATATATATCCTAAATTATAACTTATGAGTATAGATAATGAGTGAGAATACATTTAAATTGGATACTTTTTACAATGTACCTTTTAAAGTAGCTAATTCTTATCAAAATTGATACATGTGTCGCTTTCAGTAGTTCATGTAGATGAACTTTGTCTTTTACACTAAGTTTAAAAAAATCACGATAAGATTGACTTGAGTGGAGCGAAAAACGAATGACTTCTACGCAGACGAAGTAGCAGGCATAAGCTAGTCTTTTATACATATAATATATACTAGGTACTTACCTATACCTAGAGTTGAATAGTACAAATTAAGGCGATACATCATTATTTTAATCCAAAGAGTAGTTTCTGAGAATTCTCGAATTTGGCTACTCGTTGAGAAGCAATTCAATTTCCAATAATATACCATACTTATATACTATATAGGGGCTAAAATATGATAACCTCCTTTTTTTAAATCGGTTAAAATTAACACTATATCCTCTCTAGTATAATATGCACATGACTGGGGAAGTAAGGTACCTTTCTAATGGGCGGTAAATATTGTTTTTGCCCGGAATATAGGGAAACTATCTTCGATCAATGTCAATGGAGACTATAGGTATATACAGAATATTCACTCAAAAGATTTTTTATCAATTAAAAAAACCATTCGATTAGTAATATCCAACGGTTATTATAAAAATATATAATATAAAAACCTCTATGACCGAACTCTATAATTTTATACGGACACACTCAGGCATCAGGGCCCAGTCTGAGGTCTGAGCACACAACCCTTTAACATATTAAAGTAAAACTAAATCAATCTTGTAAAAATAATAAAATATTCAGATAGTTTAAAGATTTTAAATATTACTATTATAAATTAATACAGAAGATAAAGTTTGTGTGTGTGTTTGTCGTGCTTGTTTGATGTGGTCAATTATATCTTCTTTCCTCATATGGAACGGAAGGAAGATAATCTTTTAAAGAAGGCTTCAATTTACATAGTATCAAAAGATTTATATATATAATTATGTTTTTATGACTTTTGTACAAGAAGGAGCTCAAGATAGAGACACTTCTTTAGCAGTGTTCTGACTGTTTTGGTGCTACATACGAGGTAAATTGATCCTTTACTCAGGATGTCTGTGTTATATGTTAGTGAACTAGTATTTATATAGATTGGTCCGAAATATAAATAGTTTCAGTGCCGATAGTAGTTTATATTAATTGTAGGTATAGCGTGCTTGTAGGAAAACAAAAAGGTTCATTATATTAGGGAAATGAAATTACCTGTCTCGAAATTTTCAGAACCAACTAAATATGTATCAAATACTCTAACTAACTATTATTATAAATTGGTTACAAAGAAATTTTCACTGACTATACAAAATGTTAGAAAAAAAAGTAATGCGAATAAAAGAATGCACATATCGACCGATATTGATTTGACTTCTTATGGCCAACTTACAGCGGTGTCTTGCTACAAGGATTTGTATACATTATATAAAGTTTTGTTACTAAATATGAGAATTATTGGCCCCAGAGCTGGGGCAGACAGCGGACGGCCGGAGGGGGGAGGAGGAGGGCCGGCCCGGACGGCCGTAAAATACAAAATTAATACTGAGCTCGGAGCCGGCCGGTCCGCAAGACATGCTAAATTATAAACGAGCTTTTATAATCGAATTTTATTTCATAGCTTTTAAATTACGCAAATAAGTGAGGCTCGAATGGAAAATTTTACTTGTAAATGGTCCACCTCGGAGTTAAATATCTTAACATACGATTTATTTAAATAAAATACTGTATACCGGATTAAAACGCGATTTATTATTTATATTGTTTAAATTACTTATCCCGACGATTCGGATGCTTTACAGCAACCGTGGTCGCGAGAGACAGAAAGTCTCTCAAGAAAGAAAGAAAGAAAGAGAGACATCTTTCTGTCTCTCGCGACCACGGTTGCTGTAAAGCATCCGAAACGTCGGGATAAATAATTTAAACAATATAAATATTAAATCGCGTTTTAATCCGGTATACAGTATTTTATTTAAATGTGTGATACTCGCGTTAATAAAAGACAATATTATACGATTTATTTACAAAGAGCCTAATTCTGAGGCATATTTTGACAGGGATGCTTCAAGAATATACGAGGGAGGAATTCACACTAGCTTTACTATGAAATTCTTGATCAGTTTTAACCAACTTTTAATAAAAAAATAATTCAGTCAATACTTAGGATCTGGATAGCATCTCTATCGTCTATTATATTATTTATTCTCTCTTACTTTTTATCATGGTTTGCGAATGAAAAATATGGTATAGCTTTGTATTACAATAATGATTAAGATTTATGTATTTCGTAGGAAAATGTAAGTATAAATAGAACGAGTATCGACTCCGAGAACTGGACAAAGTTGCGGAGAACATAGTTAATTACTGCTGCTTGTCAACATCAGGTCCCGATGAATATTCAGGCAGCCGTGGAACATTGAAGGGCTTGTATATTTCCTACATAATTACTGTAAGAGCAGTCACTGCAGACTCGTCTCCACAGAGACGACACCGCTCATTTATATAAAGCCGTATTTACATCGCGCCTCTCTCATTTTATTCATCTAAATGCACATATTATATGCAGGAGACACTGAATGTCATTTAACTTGATATTACTATCGAAGTGATTACCGCCAGTCAAGCACTTTAGTGGCGCATACACCGCGTATGTTATCGTCTGTGTCAACACATGGACATACAGCACACAAGAATCAAGAAATCTCGAAACGAGCTGGCAGTAAACTTTGAAAATCCTGCGACGGACTTAACAAAATAAATGTTCATTAAATGATCCTGTAGTCAAAGTGAACGAGGTAAAATATTACTAGGACAGGTGGTTGGTAGCCAATCGAAAAATAAAATATTCACATTATATGGGTTTCACGAATAGATATAATGATTCATGAGGAAGGTTTAAGTATACAATTTGTCAAGTTTTTGTTTAAATTAGTTGAAACATAACGCTAATTGTTGGAAGTGTCGGAAAAAGTCATGTAATGTAAGTACGCGTGGCATACTTATATCAATCTTTTAAAGATAGCTTACTATACCCATTATATCTTCTAAAAAAATGGTCACGTACAATGCGGTAATTGGAAAGCTATTTTATTTAGACAGATGCAGTATAAATCTTTATCAACTTAGGTATATACATTAGTTAGCTTAAACATTTCATACACATTATATCTTTTACACCATATAATTTAAATGATTATATCTTAGGAGTTATCGCATAAACCCTACATAAGACATGTAGATTGTAGACATAATACGATCTGGCTAGTATAAATATATTCAAAGGCATATTCCCTCAACCATAGCTTACATAGTATGTAATGTAAATAGGCATGACATTCCACAGAGCTCTCATAGCCTAAGAATTAAATGCGACGACTTAGCCGACCAGCCAAGATGGCGCTGTAAATGTTTGTGTATAGAGCCAAATGTCATTTATTTATTAATTACTTATGTAATTTAATATTTTATCATGTAGATATTTGTAATTGGACTATCAACTAAATTTAATAAAGAATCTATAAAAAAACAAAAGTCATGACTAACGACAAAGAGACGCCCATCTTTGTGGACTACTATACCACTTCAATTTGTAAAAGAATATTAAAGCCAGACCACGCTACATTTTGAATCTCTATCGAATGCAAAAACTCTCATCTGTATACGACGTTTCAATCGTATTTTATTTGAAAAATTCAAAATCTCCTATGTGCTTGCTATCTGACTAACTTTTTTTTACAATGATACGAGTACCTACTAGTTTTGCTTTCAGTAAATAATCAAAGCAAAAAGCAGGAAATCGTGTGGCTGATACTTGTTTTTTTTTATTGTAGTTGGTTTCATTATATTTTTTTTCAGTAGACGGTTTTTATCGATTTTCTCATAATATTGATTTTTACACATAAGAGGTCTTAAAGTCGCAACGACGACATATAATTGGGAAAACAAATTTCATTCAGAACAGAGAGGAACTTTGAAGAAATAGACAGAAGAATAGTACTAACGTGGAAAAAGTTTTAGGCTCACAAAGAAATCCTAAAATCGCAACTATCTTTACAAACAAAAAAGTTGTCATGGATTAGGCAATAGGCAGTAGATGCCTAATCTATGGCTGCCAAACTTGGTTATTCGTTCAGAAATACAGCCATACACAATAAAACTAATGAATCCGATGCCTAAAGCTATTCCCAAAGTTTTTTAATGGAAGTGACCAATGTTGCTAGATGTATAGATGACAGATGGACAGCTAAGGTGACGAAATGGAAAGACCACTAGGATCCAGGAACAGGCCGACCACACACACGAGCTGGCTGGATGATATAGTCGCGTCCGCAGGATCACACTGGATGCACATCGCAAAGGATAGAGAAAAATGGCATAACAAAAAATATGTACTAATAAAATAAATATAATGATTTATTTCTCAAGCCACACATTTTGATAAAGGTATGCCCTATACAGTACATTTAATAAAAAGTTATTTTTTATTAAGTGTTCTGTGGTGTAGGATGCAGGGTGTAGTGAGTGACGAAATCGGAGTAGTTTAGATGTCAATAATATACAAAGTATAATAGATATACATAGATTTTTTTTAAATTTGAAATGTTTAATAAGTCGGATATTGGTATCATATTAAAAAAAAACGAAATTATAAGGGTACAAAAATACGACGAAACGCTTCGAGCAAAGGTAGGTAGTGCCCTGCGCTTCCGTTATCCCGTCTTGGCGGGGGCACTTCTGTGCCCCCAGATATGAATAATATTCGCTTTCAGATATTATTATACCTACGTGAGTCACAGTACATCAATAGAGATTATGACGTACCTATATCTGAAAATAGTCAATGGAGATTGGAGAGTACCTATTGCCTACATAGCGTTAAGCCACTTCCGCCTTACTCAGTTCTCCTTTGGCTACCTCAGCTCAGTTACCTTTAGACTTTATATCGTTTATTAATTTTGTTCGAAGTAGACGTAGACAAATTACTTTGTTTCAAATATGTATTTTAAAAACCCTACTAAAGCGTTCCGAAAACATTCAAAACCGATAATTTTTTTGACTTAAAGTACCAAACCTGGTTTTCCAACCAAAATTCGTCGTCCGTAGAGATTAGCCGGATCGGATTATGAGGGTAATTAATGTCGGATATTGTCCGGGGACACTTTCCCATGGCCGGCGTTATCGCGTGGCGCCTGCATTAGTGTCCCCGACGGCCGCCCCGCCGCCGCCCCGCCGCCGCGGCCCCACCCCCGCGCGCGTCCTCTTGCGCCGGCGCCGCCGCTCTTAACGCGACAAGGGTCACTGTTTTTTTGAATGTCGAAGGTAATTAATTAGAGCGCTCTCAGCTCGAGCGCGGCGGGACCGACTGCGGGCAATTCGCGAGCTGCGACCGCACACCGCCGCGCCCGCCGCACACACTAGACATATCTTTTCATAAATACTATTACTCGACATACTAACATTAGAAATAATTCTATTTTTGAATAACAAATACGACACTTATTAAATGATAAAGAAATTCATAAGAAAGTAAAAATATAAGCTACATTAGTCTTCTTATCTGTACATACCTAATGTGGAAAACCTATATATCTTATAGTTAAGAAAATGTTTCAAAAGTATCAGATAGGTAGAATCAAATTTATGGAATGTAACGTGAAGGTAAAATAAATTTATATAATACATATTTAATACAGTGGATTGAAGTAATAATATCAGCTCTACCGCAATGGAGGGTCGGCCCTTCTTATTACAATTGGAACCTAAACTAGCAGCAGCAGCAGGCGATACGCTGCGCCGGCGGCGGCTCGTTAGTTCCAGCCTGCCTACTTCGGAGTTCGGACGAGCCATTATTTATTCCAATATCATAAGCCAGCTACCCGTCACCCTCGCACTCGCCGGCGCCCCCGCGGGTCCGAACAAGACCGCGCCCTTTGTTTGTTGGCTATTAATATCACAAAAACAAGATCCACGGAGCGGATTAACACATTAGAGGTCCGATGTCGCCGGCATAAAAGCATTCCCGTAGTATGTTCAACGAAAAAACGTCGGTGACGCGCCGACACTCGGTGAAGGGACTTTTAAAGGTGTTTTTTATTAATTGATTCTGATCATCTTCGAAACTGATCGCGTTTAAGAATTGAGCTACATTTCTACAATCTCAATCGTAATGATAAGTGCTACAGCCAAAGAGCAAAATTATAGATTTTGGTATAGGCAGCTTTCCGTAAAATAATTTTAGAATATCTACAGATGGCGGGTTTTATTATGACCACGAAAGAGGGTTTACTGAATTCCCTTAAGGCCCTGTGACAGAGCGAGCTGCGCCGGCGCAATTAGTAGATGTTGCGGCACTCGGCGGCGGGCGGCGGGCGGCTGGCGGCTGGCGGCTGGTCGACAGCGGAATACATTAGCGGCCGCCTCACCCACCGCTGCACCACTAATTTATGTGTGAGGAGTATTTATTTCGATAACGTAATGCGCTCCTCTGAGTGCTGCATGCGGGAGTTGGCGGCTCACTCAGAATATTATGGGACACGAAGAAAAATACCATATAAGGCATTTTTTTAAATCATTATTTCATCAGGTTGCTCGCAGCGTAGCGTATTATACCAAGTGCTAGTTAAAACATAACTCGTTACACATTAATGTAATGATCACCAAGTAGGTAACAGTACCTTATATAATAGTATTGGATTAACAGTACTGTTCGATTCTATTATTATTATCTGTTTATAAGAATGGTAAAACTTTCGTATTCCGGTGCCAGTCGCAGAGTGCAATTCTCGCTGCAGATACTGCACAAGTCGAGGCTACAGTGTGCAGTGGGTACACATCATATGCGACCGTTACATCCATACTGCGTCGCGTACTGTCGGTGTCGGCAAGTGGGCTTTCTCATAGCTGCTCGAATTCATCAGAGGATCGATTTAATTGAAGGCGGCGGCGCGGCGAGGGGCGCGCGCGGGGGCCGGCGGGGGGCGGCGGGGGAGCGAGGCACGCCGGAACACGGAAAGGCTTTCGAGGCGGCGCTTCAGAGGCGCGCGCCGCCGCCGAGTAGGCCCGTTACACACGGGTATCAGATAAAAAGCATACCTACCTAGTTGGAAAAAGTGCATTCATTAACATCTCTATAAATCTGATTGAAACGAGCCTTAAAATTGGAACTCCTTCTTCAATTAATCAATGAGTTTTGATGCAGTGTTCACTTGTATTTGAGAATCACTCCCGATGGGTTATCGTGCGTCAGATGTATTGGGACCACATTTGTATCCGGGACGACTCACTTGAATACTATAATTTAATGTGCACATTTAAAACATCTTGACTGGAAAACGATGCTGCAATAATATTTGTGCAAATTCGTAACAAGTTATATTCTCCACATAATTTAATTAATATAAGAAGAAATTAAAGGAGATGCAGTGAAGATGTTTTTTTAAATGTAGTGGCGTGAGGATTCCACGGCAATAAAGTAATATTGTAATGTGAGGAGCCCCCTCCCCCCTCCCCCCTCGCCCGCGCCGGCCGCGACAGGACTATTCGATCTCATTTAATGGCGATTACCACTTTGGCTAATACAAATAACGTGTATCTACCTGAAACACTAATTTACTCGGGCGCATATTTCCTGAGCAGTCGGGTATTAATTGTATCATAATATTAAAAACCCGTTGATTCGGGAGGTTGATAATATGGTATGGTTGGGTGTTTTGGTATTAGTCTACGGATTTAGTTAAGAGTTTAAGTGAATGACCTCTCTCTAGGGAGTCTACACAGACATGAATCCATAATATTGTCTTTTACACATTTAATACTGTATACCGGATTAAAACGCGATTTATTATTTATATTGTTTAAATTATCTATCCCGACGTTTCGGATGCTTTTCAGCAACCGTGGTCACGGGCAGACAGAAAGATGACAGTTGTCTGATTTTTTAAATGTCACAAAATTGCCATATTAACGCCATCTATTCCTACAGAGTTGATATTTACTGTAATTTTCTATATTATGACAATATTGACTAACGGTGTCCCTTTTGGTTTTTTTAAAAATTAAACATAATAAAAAAAAATATTTAGACATGAATCCATTCTATTAAATCAATATCAATATGTGCCCTACATAGTACGGGATGTGCCTCAATATGTCACCTGTACCTGTACCTGTAACACTTGTCTCCTTAAAAACGGACGACCATCGTCTCTACCGACTGTGGAGTGGGAGATTTCGATTGAATTTTCGAAATCAAATGCCGTGTTGAATATTAATAATGAGCACTTCGAATGCAGTCTGCCGCGAGTACGTAGGTACCTACTGCACCGGTACACCTCGGGCACTCCGCCCCACCCCTTTATAATGCAATTACTTATCTACAATACGCTCATACTGAACGATTTAAATCCCTTCACAAAAAGCATTAAAAATTGCGAAATATCAAGAACTCAAAATACTTACATAGCAATTACTATATACATATAACAAGAAACAAGAAATCGTGTAAATTTTTTTCAATGTATGTATTATGTTTGGTATAAATTAATTTAGTCAAATTCTGTATTGGTGCGTTTTTTTACTTTTCGGTGTTAACGCACTTGCCGATTGAGCTCAATAACGAATTATTTGCAGAAGAAATACGAACATAATATTTTTTTTGGAGGAGGTTCACCTGCGAGTAACTTCACTTTAGGTACAAGATGCATTTTCTACATTATAAAATTTAAATGACAATTATTAAAAAGTAAACCAAATAATAAATATTATATTTTTATCAAAATTTGAGATCATCAGTTATAAATTCAAACGAATTACAATAAATAAAAGCAGGTGGTTTTGAATATAATTGTGTTTTTGTTTACAAAATATAAAATGTACAGATAAATTGACATACGACATCTATAGTTAGCATTATTAAGGGTCGAGTCGGTACGGAACCGGTTCAGCGCACTCTTTAATGTTACCCTGTATTTTGTGAATTAGTACCCATGTTGTACTACCGGCGTCCTGCTCACAGTAGGTAGGTAGTGGGGAAACATTTGGTACAAATGAGAAGTTTCCCTACTACCTACCTACTGGTTCAACGAAGGGTTCGAAACGTCTAAAAACTGTTAAACTTCTCTTCGAATGTATCGTCAATGAACATCAAAAAATCGAATGTAGACGATGTCTAATCACTTTCGCTTCGCCCTACTTGCGCTCGCCCGACACCCGTATGTACTGTACATACGCTCCGCTCCACACGAGGCGCAGACTGAGGACTGAGGACAGACCTTGACGACAGTGATGCCAACTACTACAAAATGTTCCCCCCTAGGACCAACTTCAAATAACCCCTAAAGTTTTTGTTGTACCTACACTTGGTTTGAGAGGTAATTTCAAATATGAATTGAATAAAAATATATTCAAGTAGTATAAAATAGCTGTTGTGTTTATGTAGGTGCATTTTACACATTTACATACATAAATTAATGACCTAATAATATTAATGAAATTCGAGGTTCGAGATTAAATATAAATTGTATAGAATCGTGCGTATATTCTAAAAAAATATTAAAAAAGTACCCCGTAAAAATCCCCCTGGACATGTTGATTCCCCCTAAATTTGGGGGGAAAACTCCCAATTTGGCATCACTGCTTGACGAATGTCAGTCGGCTCCGCAGCCAGTCTCGTAATTAGTAATTAGTGGAGTCAGTGCTCGGTAATTAAGCGATAGTGCTTTCCTTAATTAATGTGTTACATCATTCTTGTAAATTATAGACAATAATTTATGATATTTTAAGTGGTTTTTCGAGACACGAAATCGTGGAGCTTACAAGGAGAACTATATATTTCATAATTAATACAACAGCGATATCAACTGAAAATAAAAATTTGGTAAAATTGAAAATCATCATTCATCGTTATTCCTTGAAAGATTCCAATGAGGTTCTTAAAGGAGTTGTTAGATACTCAGTAGTCAGTAGATATAAAGTGTTATCATTTAAATAAAATACTGTATACCGGATTAAAACGCGATTTATTATTTAAATTATTTATCCCGACGTTTCGGATGCTTTTCAGCAACCGTGGTCGCGGGAGACTGCATCCGAAACGTCGGGATAAATAATTTAAATAATAAATCGCGTTTTAATCCGGTATACAGTATTTTATTTAAATGTGTGATACTCGCGTTAATAAAAGACAATATTAAGTGTTATCATTATCATTTACGCTTTGAGAAAAAAACAATATGTGTATTTTATTCGAATTGTTTGATTATTCAGTACGGCTGACAGATGAAGTTGCCACAGAATAACACTTCACACTTTGTTTGCACTCCTGAAGGAATCACTACACAAGTAGATGTTAGTTTTATTTCAATATTTTTTTATTTTTCTGTAAATAACTGTTTTCTTTTTCTTAAATAATAATCTGTATGAAGTTTTAAGAAAATAAATGATGTTTGAAAAACCTAAATAGTTATTGAACACGATAGTCGGAGGATTCAGAGAAAATGTCAAAAAATTAATCCTAATCCTATCCTATCCTACTAAAAGTCCGCGACAGCATATATCTACCTTGTATGTGGAAGCCAATATATCTGAAATTATAAGTCATAAATACATTTAAATTGAATACTTTTTTTACTATGAATATTTTAGAGTATTTAGCTAATTCTTAGAAAAAATGAATACATTTGTCGCTTTCAGTATTTAATGTTGATGAATGTCTTTTACACTAAGTAATTTGGACGAATAGTTTAAAAAATATCACGATAAGACTGACTCGAGTGGAGTGCAATTGATGAAAAAACCGCTCGGTTAAAAAATAAGCTACCCGTTGTACTAATTCTACGCAGACGAAGTCGCGGGCAGAAGCTAGTTTATAATAAACGTATTATAAAAAAATAATAAAAAGAAGGATATGAAATGGTAACTTCTTATGGCAAAATCCCTACAAAGCACACCTAATGCAAAACCTGAAACAACACGGGTGATGTTGCGGTTGACTGCTAGATTTTTTATAAATTTAGGCCTATTTTTTTTTTATCTGACGATAGACTGTTGTTTGACTACTATCCCACCTGATGTTAAGTGGTGATGCACTCAGGGTGGTAAATCACAACTGTCTAGAAAATACCTATTTACTCTTACGTTGAAGAGACCCATGTTACAATTTTCGGGGAAG
This sequence comes from Anthocharis cardamines, assembly GCA_905404175.1. Taxonomy (NCBI): domain Eukaryota; kingdom Metazoa; phylum Arthropoda; class Insecta; order Lepidoptera; family Pieridae; genus Anthocharis; species Anthocharis cardamines. The sequence goes on along the minus strand of FR989953.1, from coordinate 236,062 downwards.
ACAGACGCAGGGAGAGTATTCCAGATTTTTGCAGTTCGCATAATAAAAGATGAGGCGAACCGATTTGTGCGGAGTGCTGGTATGCTGGGTCACCAATAAGCCTTTTGACACGGCCTTCCATCGAGTCCAAAGCCCCAAGATGACATTTAGCCGAACCCCCCCAAAGGTGAGAACAATATTACACACACGATCGGACTTGTGCTTGGTAAATGTTCAAAAGCTGTCCCGGTGTAAAATACTGCCGCACCTTGGCCAGGATACCAAGCTTCCTGGCGGCCAGTTGGGCTTTAGACTCGATGTTCCCACCGAAGTTGAGGCTTTGCGATAACGTTACGCCCAGCAACTCCATATGATCGGTGAGTTCTACTTGCTCACTGCGGAATTTTCTTTTGTGTGAGATGTGTTTATATGTTTGTTTCCAGTAGTATGTGTATGCCTCTAGTAGTGTGTGTGTCTCCATGTATCTCCAGTAGTGTGTGTCGCTGTGATGTCGTGTATTCGCCGCGTGTTCGCGATCGGATAATATACAGGTGCTGATAAACATGACCATTCACTCGTAACAGGCACTCTCACGAATGTTAACATTCAAGTTTCCTAAATTGACCTATGTTTTAAAAGATTCTGTGAACCTAATTTCCTTAGAGCATTCAGAAATCTGCACTTCGACGCTTTTCTATGTATTGATGGTGGTTCATTATCTGTAAAATGCCGTCAAAGTATTATAATTATAACTAACATTTCTGGATTTAAAATGAGGTTAATAATATTGTAAAAGTTTGCGAGCCCCGTGTACCGGTAGCGGGCAGCGGGCAGCGGGGAGCGGGGAGCGGGGAGCACGCAGCGAGCAGCGCTGGGCAGCTGTTAACACAATATTATTCGTTAACACCTCGTCTTATACCGTTATTAACGCACGCGAATTAATAACACAATAATTATTTGACAAGTTAATGTGCTGTGGGCAACTGTGAATTTTATATATATACCTAAGGGATACTTTTTTTCTTAATATTTTCACCGACCTCCGAAAATGTACCATGTGCCGTGCTTATAGCGATTAAAGATCGCTGATCATACTCGTACCTAGTGGGGTCTGTGACCCGGAGTCTTTGAGGCGACAGCTGGTGCTGGGTCGAAGTTCTGAAGAAGACGTAGGTATCTGTATTTTTGTTAAGTTTGCTAGATACATATTTTTATTTTTTATTTATTTAATACGAAATTCTGTTCGAAATAAATGGCGTTCAATGCCATTTTAACCACAAATTATGCTGTCTCTTCGCAGTTAGTGTGTTCTTTATGATTTCATTGCATACGCCATACAGACATCGGGATAAGTAAATCTGTATAAAAGCCTATAATTTTCTTTAAAAAAATATTATAAACTCCCGGGCTACACTTCGTGTATAGATTCGATAAGAAGGTATTTCCGAATGTTCCAAGTAAGGATCAAATTTGTCCAGAGCAAATTATTCTGATGTTCGGAGTGCAGCGCCGTCGAGGCAGCCTCGCATGTCTGATATCGCTTATATAATTAGGCTCAGTGTTTGTCCTCCCGATGTTGCCACTGCCTCCCCTATGTGGGACCAGCGATGCTTGTTGCTGTCGGGCGGCCCAATCCTCTCACATCCGTTCTGTGCTATGATGTTTTTCTTGGCTAGTAGGTCTTCAGTCCCTGAGTTCTTTCGTGATCCTCCTGCAATCTCTCTCGTAGAGAACCTTTGATACTGCATCATATTCTTCACTTCTTCAAGAGTTTCTGTCCGTGATCAGAAGTGAGCGAGACAGCAAAGGTACTTTTATATAAACAGACAATGAATATCTTGTTGCAGATGAGACATGGGGTCGCATTACTGTCTATAGGACAGTAAGGTACAACTAAAATAACTTTGGGTTGCACTCGCACCATCTTAACTCTTGTATGTCAAGAAAAATAATTTCGTTTGGTTTATTACTTTTTTACTGCATAACATAGATACCTAATATTTGATCATTTTAGTAACTAAAATAAATGAACTAATTTCATATTTGAATTGTATTACAGTTAATATTGTCTTTTATTAACGCGAGTATCACACATTTAAATAAAATACTGTATACCGGATTAAAACGCGATTTATTGTTTAAATATACATTGCGGATATGAAAAACAGACGTCACTCTAAATCAGCAGTATGTGAACACACTCTGGATAAACCAAACCACTACATACCTACGTTTCGACCAACCAAAAATCCTTGCAAAAGAAAGTAGATTCTTTCCCAGACTAGTACGTGAGGCTATTGAAATTAAAAAACATCCTAACTTCAATAGAGAAGAAGGTTTGAGACTTTCCAACACCTGGGATCCAGTAATTAAAAATCTAAAGTCCCAAATCAAACATACTAAAAAACAAGAGGACCCCGTTAGTCAATATTGTCATAATATAGAAAAGTACAGTAAATATCAACTCCGTAGGAATAGATGGCGTTAATATGTAATGGTTGTAAAACAAAACATTATTTTGTAAAACAAAAACTTGGCGATTAAAAAGAGTGGCGGCGAGTTTCTTGCCAGTTCTTCTCGTCCGCTCTACGCCCTTGATTTGTGAACTGGTAGTAAATGTAAAATTAGAAGCATTTAATATTAGTAATATTAGTAATTTAATATGTATTATTTTTATTGACGTTCATAGATGTACATTGTGTTACATAAATTAATAGATTATTTTTAATTTAATTGAATTAAATATGGCAACTTTGTGACATTTCAAATATAAGACAACTGTCATCTTTCAGTCTCCCGCGACCACGGTTGCTGAAAAGCATCCGAAACGTCGGGATAAATAATTTAAACAATAAATCGCGTTTTAATCCGGTATACAGTATTTTATTTAATTGTATTACAGTTATTCATGGGATAGTCTTAACGAGTAGGTACACCCTTCATATAACTAGTAACCCTCACAAGTCTTATGTACCTATATCAAACGGTAATAAATATCTATCAAAGCATGGATGGCAGGCGGGGGGCCGTCCGTTGTGACGTCACGGCTCCATTAGGCGCCGGCACGAGCCAACTTGCGCAAACCACGAAAAAACTCATCCATTGTTCGACTTATTGAGCTATCGCTGACAGGTCCCGACTAATTGTTAGAGCGACCGAGAGCGAGATACGTCCCGACCGCGCGCGCGAGCGAGACGAGCGGCCTCCCGATCCCTATAAATAACTCGGTCCCTAATGCGCAGGCGCCACGCGTTTTTTCTGGAGTGCGATTAACTCCACTCGATGTCAGGTAAACAAACAAATACTTTTTGGTTTGTGAGTACCTAATTGTGGTGTAAAATTTCACATAGCTTTCTTTTGATGATTCGCTTATGGTATTTTACACTTTTTATTTAGAGCTATAGGTAATAATTAATTATATAGCTGGCAGTCTCCTTGGTGTTGTGGGTACAACCTACCCACTAGACTTTGCCTTAAAGAAAAATCATCTCTACTAGATGCTAGTATATTGTTGCAACATTGGTATTTAAATAAAATACTGTATACCGGATTAAAACGCGATTTATTATTTATATTGTCCCGACGTTTCGGATGCTTTTCAGCAACCGTGGTCGCGGGGAGACAGACATTTAAACACTATAAATAATAAATCGCGTTTTAATCCGGTATACAGTATTTTATTTAAATGTGTGATACTCGCGTTAATAAAAGACAATATAGGTAACATTGGTATTTACAATACCTATAGAATTTGAACAGAACCGATTGCATAAATAAGGTAGGTATAGTATTTAGTTAGTCTAGGATACAAAAAGCGATTTACCACCAATCTAGCCTCTATAAGCTACATTGCGTGTGCACCTAGTGTTTACTTGGTAAATTCTAAGTTATTAAAAAATTAATAAGCTCACTAGTCATAATATACTATATACATAAGGTAAAACGCTTATCCGGCCAGATATTATACTTATAATAAATACTAAGAAAAATAAATTATTTCTGTAAAAATTATAATGTTTCTAATAATATAAGTAATAAGTTAAAGCTATAAGTGGCAAATAAGAAAATAGATACCAAATAATAGAAAGTGTCACAACTGCTAAGTCACACACACACACACACACACACACACACACACACACACCTGAGACTGAGTGCTAAGTGTCAACAATAAAGTATCCTTTTCTGTGTTTAGACTTTGCCTGAGACGAGACGCGAGACAGACCCCTGAGTATTAACTTGCCGTATCTGTTACAAAGTTTTTTTTATCTGAAAATTATTTTCAAACAAAATGTAATGTCGTTTGGAGAAGGATATAAAGATAGGTTGGTACCTACATACCGATTCCTACCGTATATTATATTTTATTTAAATAGAAGGGCGCAGGGTGCAGGGTCTGCGGAGTGCGGACACTGACGTTAATCTTATCTCGAGCTGATATCAAATCTGCTAACTAAAGATCACTTCTGATAGGCAACTTAATGGTCTTCCGGTCGAGTGTCCTCTCTAGTGTGTGTGACGTAGCACTAATAGGAACCTAGGTGCTAATATACCTATTCCCATTTTAATTTATGATTGATTTCTGGAATTTATTTCATCCAGTTCGAGTCGGATCTTTAGTCGATTATTTAATTTGAATCTAGTAGATTTAAAATCTTTTATTTTATTTAAATAGTTTTTGCAGTTTTTGCCAACTTCGAGCAGTTCGAGCAAAAGGTTTCCGTTATAATTATGCCTTATTCCTTTATGCTCAAAACTTTTGTGTCTGTGTATTTTCATATTTTTTTAGGAAAGTTCTTAAGCAAACTGTAATTTAAATAAAATACTGTATACCGGATTAAAACGCGATTTATTATTTATATTGTTTAAATTCGGGATAACGGATAACGGGAAACGTCGGGATAAATAATTTAAACAATATAAATAATAAATCGCGTTTTAATCCGGTATACAGTATTTTATTTAAATTACAGTTTGCTAAAAAAATATGATCTAAAATATAAATCAGCCAAGAAAATTATTTTTAGGACTCCTATTAGATTAGGTGACCATTTTGTTAAGCGACACGAAATCTGGACTCCTGTCAACTCTTTTAAAATAGACTAGTCGAATTATTTCCTATCGATAGATAACGAGGAAGCGAGTTCCGGTCGTCTCGCCGCCGACCGCTTATCTCTCTCATCTCGGCGATAGACTCGCTCTGATTTATGAGCCCCTGGTACCCCGCGGCACCGGCCGCACGGCGCGGTGACAACTGTCAGCGTCGACCCCCGCCGGCCCTCGCTCGCATTCCGCAGCTGACGAATTGCACAAAAACTTGTTAATCGCTAATTAAAGCTGATAGGGCACACCTCCCTGACTCTCACGTCACAACGAAAAGCTTTTTTGTAGACAGAATTATTAATGAAGAGCCTTTTTGATGTACGAATTCCACTTAAACCCGAATATCCTCTATAGGTATATTGGTTTGGACCCCCGTATACTCAGAAGAAAGAGATTCCCACACTGTAGTTTTTACTCGTGTCGTGTAATAGTTTTATGAATACCTAAACTTATTATATTTTTGAACTCAACCGACCGAGATTCTTTATAACAGTTCGTTCTAGCACGTGACAGTGCCCGCCGTGTTCGCTCAGCGACCAGGTACGACACGTTTATATAGCTCATAAAGTGATCCGGCTCCCGGCTCCCGGCTCCCGGCGCGGCTCCCGGCTCCTACACGCTCCCTACACTACAAGCACTCATTATACCAGTGTACTCAGTGTAGTCTACACATACATATTAGTGCTCTTAATATATATTTACCTACATATAATTAGTATATTTTCAAGAGGGTTTTAACAAAAAATGGAAAAACTTTCGATCACATTCGTCAAAAAAGAAACTAGACACCTCTCAGAGCAATAATTGCAGTACCTACATACACAAATATAAGATACTAAATGTATTTTTATTATTCGGGAGAACACATTTTACCAACCAAATATGTACTACGTATCAGTATTGACATCACGGTGGTGCTAGCGGTGATTTATAGAGGTTTCTTTTGTCTCAACGAGTGGAGTGCAATGAGTAAGAGTCGTGCTATGCGCTGCGCCGGCGCCGGCCGCCGCCGCTACCTGCCGCAGCAGTAACGGACTTCAAGGGAAGGAGTCACCCTTACATTGACTGTTATCGATATAGGCGAGGCGATATTCGTACAGTCGTTGTGACTGTTCCACGTTTGTTTGCTATATATTTAAGCTCTATGCATCGCCAGTTCACTTGGTGATGTAAACTTTCTGCCCAAATTTACGTCTTGCGGGTAAGGTATATAAAAACATGCTGAACTTTCGAAAGTTTCAGAGGATAACCCCAGATCATGCCTCGGGGACCTCACAAAGTTATAAATCGATACCTTAATTCGCAATCCTTCCAACTCCACTTTTGGTAAATTTTTGAAAAATGGATAACTACATAAAATACTCTAGTATTTAAATGTAAAAGTAAAAAAGATTGTACATTACTAAAATCAACAATTAATTATATTATCTACCAACGGGATATTAGATTTCTTTTTCTATTTACTCAACAAAAAATATCAACGTTTTATGTCTCCTCTGTAAACTTTACTCAAATGGAGTTAGCTGGTTTGCGAATTAAGGTATCGAAATGCTAATCACTCGGCCCTGTGTGTAAACGATGTGATGTGCATAGAGATACTCAACGCGTAGCCGACACGTGTGAGAGCCTAACGACATGTTTCATAGAAGGTGAAAAAATCGTTTTACCTTACAGTTATTACTAGACAAGTTTTTTAGATTTAAATTTAAAAATAAATCAATAATAATTGCCCATTTCATGTTTTTAGTGAAAGAAAATCGTAACTGGAACATATGCTACCTATAGGTTAATATTGTGTAATAACAGGTCAATCGCTAACGAGTTGTGCGACCAAGTTAAACTTTATTAGAATCATTTCAATCACTTTATTGACAAATTTCATTTGATTTCATTTTAATACTAGTCAGTTACTGTCATTACTTTTGTTTGTAAAAGTTTTTGACACTAAATAAATAACTTTCTCATTCGATTTTGGTACAATTTCTACATTTTTCGGAAACTTTCAAGAGTGTGTTTTGGTAGTCTTACTCTTACTAATATTATAAATGCGAAAGTTTGTGAGGATGGATGAATGGATGGATGGATGTTTGTTACTCTTTCACGCAAAAATTACCGAACGGATTTTGATGAAACTTTACAGTAATATAGCTTATATATCAGAATAACACATAGGCTACAATTTATATAGATTTTTTTATATATTGGCCATAATATTACGATAAGTATCAAGTAACTCGGAAAAATTCCTGACTTCTGAGAGCTATCTTGGCGTGCGCTGCCTTTAGGCACGGTTTACCGTTGGAGTTACAAGAATATAATGTATCACGGGATTGTTTGCTTTAAATAGTTCTAAATAAAAGTCCGCGATAGCATAATATATCTAACTTTTATGTGAAAGCCAGTATACCCTGAACTATGAGATAAATACATTTAAATTTGATTAATTTTTTCAATTGCAAGTTTTAGAGTATTTAGCTAATTCTTATCAAAATTGATACATTTTTCGCTTTCAGTATTTAATATAGATGAACTTTGTCTTTTACAATAAGTAATTTGGACGAACGGTTTAAAAAATATCACGATATGATTGACTTGAGTGCAGCGCCATTAAGCGGAGATTGATGAAAAAACAGCTCGGTTCAAAAATAAGCTACCCTAAGTACTAATTCTACGCAGACGAAGTCGCGGGCAGAAGCTAGTTAGTTATAATTGTAAAATTGTTATACTGCACCGCCACATCACCTTCTTGTCATGTCCGATGTTCGAGAGCCGCAGAGGCCGCACACTCGCCCGCGCGCGCGTCCGCACGGCGCACGCACACTCGCGCGCTCGTTACACAATCTCGATCAGTATCAGAGCGAGATAATAATCTGCCACTCCATTATTTATAAGTTGTACTATCAGATTAATCCATTACGCCGCTCGTATAATTCCTCTATAAATTTTATTAATTAGTATATTTTTCTACATTTAAAAATCGGTTATGATGTGTCTTCGATGTCTACGAAACGCGAATTAGAATAAAGCACCTTCACCAGCTAAGAATAAGATGGCAGTTTGTGTGAATAACTCATACGAAATGTATCGTCGGATGTTTCCTGCGACATTATTAAAATATGCGCATAATATATCAATAATAGATTTAAAGAATGCCATTACAAGCGGCTATTAGACGGTCGTATAGCATCGATTCACTTACAATTAAACAAATTCACACCTGCTTTCCACTTCGCAATAATCGCAATACCACGCACTACATCACTACGATATGGGGCAGATACACATTAGCCAACGGTTACAGTTAAAGGTACATTTGGAAGAGTCTACACACATAGTAGTGTAATGCGATAATTTAAAACCAAATAATGTTATGCAGATCGTATGTTAATTAGGCCGGGAAGCAGTTTGGGCATCTCAGGCGCAACTAATCTCCGTGATGTCATTTTAACGTCTATTTTAATAATATCATGTGTAATACAAGAAAAAATCTTGAGCGGAAAGGTTTATATTATGATACGAAACAACGTGGAAAGTGAATCTTATCTAATGGTGTTAAACGTTAGAATTGTATAACACCGCCTAGTTTCCAATCACGCGAGCTGCGCGGGCCGCCGAGCCGCGTTCCGCTCGGGCGCGCTCGGCTCCGACCCGCGGAGTGTTGTTTAGATCATGAAGAAGGTGTCTACAGTATTTTTATCAAGTCAGGTATAGTCGGACCAGCGAGGCTCCCTCGGTGGTACCGCTGATGGTACCGCTGATGATACGCTCAATGATACGCTGTCGACCTATTTTTTACATAAAGCATTCAAAAATCCAGAGACTAAAACCGAAATACGGAATATGGAAAATCATTAAGTACGTATTTAATGATTTTCCATCTATTAAAGGTGGTTCCATATTCTTCCCACCCGTTTAGTGACCACGGAATTCATACCCCTCGTTAGCATTAGAGGAGTCAGTATAAAAGTGGATAAATATTAATGTCAGTTTTAATTTAATTCAATAATTCGTTGTCCTCTTCAAAACAGTGACGCGGCTGTCTGGCGTGCAACGTAACTATATTGACCGGACCGCTGCAGATTAACTTTATAATATGGTCAATCACTAATATTCATTACTTTCCCTCGTAATGGAGCTCTCTTAAAGTAATAAATCATTACATGAAGAGAGCAGACAGAACGACAGTAATGATATCGAACTAGAATGGCCACCTATTAAGTTTTTATTATTTAATTATTAAAATTAGTACCTAATTAAATTTTACATAATTATTATAATAACGCGATTTGTCTAGGAATTTATTTCAGTATTAAATTAAGTATATAATAATTTTATTATCACAATAAAAAATTGTTATAAGAAGAAATTTCCTCATATCATTATTAATTTATTAATATTTTTTTCTAGTTAATAAATAAATTGCAAACATTTAGACTTCAAATAGAGCGAGACCAATCCTTTGAATTTTTGACAAGTTGAGAAGTTACCCAATTATGATTAGCTCGATACAAATATATTGTTATCTACCGAATTATTCCCTAATATCTTTATGTGAATTCAATATCAAGCAGTTGTCTCGAATATATTTAATAATTTCATTAGTGATTAAAATAACATGTTTATTGGATTTTTTTATTAACCGTAGGTATTGCAGTCCTACCTTTTGCATTAAACGTTCGAGACTACTGATGTCAAGTTTAACAAAATAATAGTAAGTAGGTTACTGTGACCTTAAAATATTATCGTATGTCCCGCTCGGTACCCGCGACCCACCACCTCACCGACAATGGATAGCCCGGGTACACATATGTCATGTTCAGATGTTTCAGCGAGGACAGTAGACAATAAGGTAGGTAAACTCTCGTATGAAAAACTTATTACAAACGACCTCACACTAAACTGCAAATCACTACTTCCTTATTTGCTGTTTTTGTTTACCTTTAGCTAAGTATATTATGCTTGTCCTTCTCTCACGACAGCATAATTTCGGAATTGTAGTGAAAGGCTTTTCCGGGACTTTTAGTTTCCGCGAAACTGAGTCCTGACAAACTCGCTCGGAACTAATGAAATCTAAGAGTTTATACCTAGATCATTACCATGTAGTTGTTTGTACAATATATTGATATAGAATGCGTCTAAGCTTTGTCTCTATGTTTACCTATATAACATATTATGATGATGAAGGTTTTAAAAGACGTGAGCGTACCCGATACCGCTCGATGAGTCTTTATAACCAAAAATACCGTTTCACCCTCGCTCCCATTACATGCCTAGGTTCTATGAAATCACAACAATGATTTCTATATTGAGTTAAGATAGAGTCGCCAACAGCTACAAGGTCGTTTACGGCGGTGAGTCCCGCCCGTGACGGGAGTGGACTCGGCAGCGGATGCACAGTGAATTATAATATAGCATTACAACATATTATGCATATTATATATTTAAAAGTAATCTTATATTATATAAAATATCTTACTTATGTAATATATAACAAAAAATTAAAATACCTTTATAGCTTTAAACATCACCTTGTCTATGTTATAGTACACTTAAGTTGATAGAACAATAATTACAAATTCGTCTGCTCGATAGAATCAAAAAGTTTTTTTTTATCATATCTCGTATTTAATTATTATATTTAGTTAAGTAGGTTCCGGATAATTTAAGAACAAAGTATGTAAAAACAGGATAAAAAAGACTTACCCTCAAGTTAAACCGACGGTAAAGGTAAAGGCACAAAACAAAAGTCACAGCACTATAAGCACTAAAACAGTACAGACCGCACGTGCGCACTCGCCGAGCGACGCCAGACAACTGGGGAAGGCTGAGGCGCGCCGGCGGGCGGGCCCCCGCCCCGGCCGCTCATTGGTCGAGGGCGGGCTCGGGGAAAACATGCATTTCCATAAATTAAGGTACGCGCGGTGGGCGGAGATTTACGAGGGACTCGCGGCCCTAATGGAGCTTTGTTTATGGCGGCCTTCTCTAATTAATTGGTACTTGGCTTAAATCAATCGGGACGTTAATTGTGCTCGACTAATACGCGCTACGGCCCTACGCCGCCACGTAGCGACCGGCGCTACGACGGCTGGGCTCGAGCCGGCCGCCAGCCGTCACGGCCTCATGATGCTCTTGACTTCTTGAGGCTTCGACATGTTAATATCTAATACAAATTGCCTACTGGTTAACCTAAAAACTATAAAAAGGATTAAATGAATGTTAGTAGGTACCTATCACACATTTACTATATTAATCCGGTAAAACCCTTTAACCATATTAAAACGCGATTTATTAAATATTAAAGTAAAGTTTTGCCTGCAGCTGTACAGCGCAAGTGGTCGCGTGGTCACGGGCAGACGTGGTAGGTACCTAACCCTTTATAGCTGTCTCATTTGAAATTTCACAAAGTTGCAAACTAACGCTTTCTCTCTTAACATTTATAGATAAAGTACCTACCTACATGATACCACAGGCGATAGTCAAAAATATTAAAATGTAGGTATATATATTATAAAAACTGCACCAAAAACTCTGTACGTACCTAGGGGAACGCGAGGCACGTTGTTGCAGGGGTAAATAGTTACACTAATTTTTTACCGAGATTTTAAACTCTTTGGCACATAGTATTGGACTCAATCGGTTCCTTTTTACACCATACATTACTTAAGAACAACTTTTGACCCAACGAGCGGCGTACTGTAAAGTTATGTGCACATGCTGCGATTTCAGCCAAGTAAGTAAAAAATACCTTTATGAAATCTTTGATTTCTGATACATATTTTAATTTTTTTCATTACTTTTTAGAGTTTGGACTTTCCTAATATATCTACCTTTAATTTACAATATTGTTTTTTTTGGTAATGATAATCGTCAATGTTGGACCTCAATTTGTTTCAAAAAATCATGCTATGGGGCAGATTGTTACAATTTTTTGGGGTAAGTTGTTACATGTACTTTCCCCATATAATTTGGGCTTAATTATCTTACTAGCTTATTAGTTTCTGGAATATCTTTTTACTATGTATCTTTACCGATTACGCAATCAAATCTCTTTATAATATTATAATAATATAAGTTTTATGTTGAGAAATTTAGGAAAATAATAAACTATACTTACTGTGGCACATATAATGTGTTAATTGCTATTAGTTACATGCATTATTATTTTTTTACTTTTTATAGACTTCATAAATATAAAATGTAAATATTCATTATTTATTTATTAGAGAGCTTCAAAAAGTCAGAACATTTACGAATCTGCTGCAGCAGAAGCATTACAGTTTTTTTTTATGTCAGATATCGACAGACGAGCATGAGGTTCACTTGATGATAGGTCAGCCACAGAACATCAGTCAATGATGCGCTGTCGACCTAATTTTTACTTCGAGCAATCGGAAATCCATAGACTGAAACCGAAACGCGCAATATACACTTCACGGTTTTTCCATCCATGAACGGTGGTTCGTTACCCGATCGGAATTTAGATATTCCTCCCACTCGATCAATGCCTGAATTTACCAGACGTGGGGAAAACATGCTTACAGAAAATTATAAGCATGTGCTCCCGGTGGGATTCGAACCCACGACCCATCGATGCGCACGGCAGGTGTTCTACCGAACGCGTCAACGAGCCCGACAAAATAAAATGAATGAAAAAAAGCAATCCAAATTTTTGAATTGTGTCCGATGTCGTTATCGAAAAAGAAGAATCGAAAAAAAAAGAAGAACAACGAATCTTGTACATTGGGTATGTTACCCCTCAATTGGTATTCTCACAAGAAACAGAAAATAAATGAGCTTCTTGCAATTCTGATGAAGAATGATTTAATACTTGTATGTGATAGGTATATTACTTACCTATAAAAAACGATGAAAAATAGATTAATTATCATTTTATCTAAGTGCCCTATTAATGTTAAGATTCAAAGATTTTTAGTATTAATAAAAGTGCCATATTGATTAAAATTAGTAAAGTTATTCACTATTTAATTAAAGTATGTATCAGACGCAGTTTATTTTTATATTTTTCATAACAATGTTGCTTTAACTAAGATATAAAAAACTTACGGTCAATTTTATGTTATGTTACTGTTAAAATTATTAGACATGAAGATATAGACACTATAATTATAGATTATTATTACGAGATTATTTAAAATGTTTGTTATGTTAATAATGTTTAAAAGTAAAGATTAAATTGTGATTTATTATTGGTGATTTTATTAATTTATCTACCGTAACAAAGTGCCCCAAAGGTGTAACAACTTGCCCCGGCTTGGGGCAAGTTGTTACAATCGATTTTTTTTGATTAAATTGCCCATTGTCGGAAAATAACGTATATTTTAATACTTTTTCTGTAATATTTTACTAGCTGGATATTCATATTATCGATATAAACAATCAATTATATAAATTATTTGATAGGCTTTCTCATATTGATAATTATCTAAAAAATGTAACAACGTGCCCCGCGCTCCCCTACTCATATCTGTTGTTACCGTGTATGTAGGTAGGTACCTACAGATGGAGGGACTCTAATTTGCACTTAGTAGGTACACTATCCTATCATACTAACCAGCAGCAATATCTATCCATACATCTGTAAAGTTGTAAACATTCAATAAACGCTTATGTTTGACGATTAGGTATCGCTATTGGTAGTTGAATAATAATCTCTATCAAATCAATGATTATAGAATGTTGAGGCGTGCGAGTGGCCCGGGGCGCGGGCGAGGGGCCCGGGGCGCGGGCGAGGGGCGCGGTGCTCAGGTGAAACAAGATGAATCGATAAGCGACGCGAGTTAGATGATAGCAGTGATAACACCGCCGCGGACCAATGGCGCGCGAGGCGCTGGGACATTACACTTCACTACGAAGCTCTCAATGAAATACATACCTACACGTAGGTACATGACTGATGTCAGCAGACAGCTCCTGTGCCAACAGTCGCAGACCTTAGCATTACTGTCAGACGGGGTCGCTCATCAGAGGCAGAGCGACGAGGGCGGACAGATTGCGCATCCTGAAGTCCTCAAACCTCTATGACGCAGTTTGAGAAGTTTGCTGCTAAAGCCGTTCGACTGTGTAATTCTCTCCCTGCATTCATTAAAAAAGCTTTGAGCCTGGTCTCCTTCAATAATATAGAAACATTGCATTTAGTGCCTATAATCGCAATCCTAACTTACTGTTACGTGTTGTTTGGTTTGCCTGAAAGAAATCGACGCCCAACCATGAGTTATCTGTTTGTAACATTTAAATTATTTTGGTAGTACAGTAAATAATAGTGAATAGAATCGAATTATCTAGCTACTCTAAAAATAAAACCGCAAACTGTAAGAATTGACAACACCTCTGTGAAAACACCAGTTTCAACGCGGATAATTATTTAGTACCTATATGTGACAATACATCAGTAACGTTTAACTTTCCGCAACAACATTATAAATTTTCAAGTGATTTTGTCTGTAATTGAAATTATTTGGATGTAATTTGTTACGGAAAAGCTTGCAAAGGATTGTTATATAGGTATTGATCCTCGCTTTTCATCATAGGAACGAACCCGCACAGAAGGCACCACGGTTTAGACGGGCTCGTTGGCGCGTTCGGTAGAACAACTGCCGTGCGCATCGATGGGTCGTGGGATCGAATCGTCCGGTGGACGACATGATTATAATTTTCTGTAAGCATGTCTTCCCCACGTCTGGTAACTTCGGGCATTAAACGGGTGGGAGGAATATCGAAATTCCGACCGGGTAACGAGTCACTGTTCAAAAACTCTAAGCATCACATATCATCATCTCTCGTAGCCAGAAGCCTGCGGGTGGCGGGCGGTGACCTACGACTTACCTACTCAACTCCAACGAGAACCATACATAGGTAGGTATATTAATTCACACGTTCCAATGAGTATCTAGTATATTTAGCCTTGAATCCAGTAGGTACACTTACTTATGCGGTAATCGGATTAAAATTAGTAATAAATATGAAGTAAAAACAATGAATAGATTCCGCGAAGTCATTAGGGGTTAATGTGCAGTGCGGAGTGACGTAACCCGAGCGGGCGAGCGGGTGAGCAGGTAGCGGGGCACATACATACAAAGTGCACTGCGAAGGGGTTTCTCAGTAACGCTAAGCTGGTTATGGAAACGGCCGTGAGAAACTTTGAGCGCTTTACATTTAGTGGGGAAATACAAGAGCGTACTAATGGCAGTAATATTCGTGGTAACAGAGCTTATATACATACCTAGTACAAACCCACATCTAAACTGAGAGTCTGTAGAACGGTCCTGACTCTTCAGATTGGACACTTGGACAGGTTCCAACGACACATACGTCGGTAGAGTTATTGGAATCACCACTAAAAATTTGAGCTAAGAATTTGTCATCAAAACAGGGTTGATTTTAGGATATGTCAATAATAATGTTAAATTTCTTTACAGAGTTATGTATGGGTAAATATTATTTTTTGTTGTCCTCGATGGTATTTTCTGAATGAAAATGTAGCCTATATATCAACTTTACCTACATTCAAATAAAATACATAAAAAAAATCCCTTAGTAACTAGTCGATGATAGTCAACAGATATACCTATAGGTACGTATAAGTCAGATACCTACTATTGTGCTACTAGCCCCGTAAAAACCGTGAAGTGCACATTGCGCGTTTCGGTGTCAGTCTATGGATTTCCGAATGCTCGAAGGAAAAAGTAGGTCGACAGCGCATCATTGACTGATGTTCTGTGGCTGATGTATCACCTATATCAAGGGAGCCTCATGCTCGTCTGTCACTTGTGTCGTTCCTTACATTCAGATTACACGTGCCTCTGCTAGTTGATATGTAACAGTGTAAAGTTTTGACTGTATTGTAAGGTCTGAACTTTGTAATAGCTATTTGAGCCTGGTCAATCAATTTGGTCTGGTTTATCAGTGTAACTCTTCGAAACCGTGCATAATAAATACTATAGGTATACCTACTACTAATGTTGCAAAGCGGAGACGGGAGACGGGAGACGTTTTATGTCGGTACTTAGTTCAACTTACATCCCCAAATGTTTTATTGCAGTTAAAGAAGACGAAAGGAAGATATATTTAAACAAATTCGTACTTGAAGTACATTCAAAGCTAATCCTATTTCGGAAGGAGCCACTACGTCCTCAGTATTGTGTGTAAACAAAGGCATGCATGAGTGCTCTTTGTCGGCGTTTCGCGAACAATACTCCACGACAAGCCGCCACAGACTGTGATAAGCTCGTCTCTTATCAGCTAACCGCTCAGTTATCAAATACATCGGTTCCCACGCTCACGGCTTTATATTTCACTGAAAAATTGTTTTCACTGACTAATTAGTTCAATATACTTTTGCACTAACTCTTTAGTGTTTGCTCGAAATGACTGAGCCTAGTGAGTACAGAGTAGGATACCCTGAAGGATATAGCCCAGCCTCTCACGTTATTGCGCTATCAATTTTTGTATATCGCGGTGTAAGAGTCAGATGGACGTATCTAAGGTACATTTTCTCAATTTTACAGGAGACAGAAATACTGAGACAATTCGCCACTTAAAAAATTTACAGGTTTATAAAACAGATACAATAGACGAATAAAAAATGTATATCGGTATATTTACATACTATTAGAGGTTTAAAAAAGTTAAGAATTATTTAGCTACGTATGAAGATTTTTTTTATTTTTGGTTATTTTGTAGATACGTTCATCTGGTTCTTATACCGCGATATGCTCGTTAACATAGGCAGTTGTTGAATCACTAGGTATATGGGTCAGGATGGTTAGTCAAAACTGCCTAGAAAGTGCTTGTTTACCTTGGTCACCAAGACAGACGGGTTGGCGAAAAAAAAATCCGTTAAATAAAAAAACTAAAATAATAAAATCAGATTCAAGTAAAAGGTAGCTATGAAATCCTACAGTGCGTTTAGCGCAGTTCTAGGTACATCTGCAGGGACACTCTCCTGCATGTACGACTATCTCTTATTCTTTTTAATTTAAATAATAAATGAATCATGTACATATATATTTTAGTTTTTTTTGAACTGTGATAAATTTTCGAAATAAAATATTACTAAGATCTATATTCTTGATTCCGTTTGGAAGCAATTTTTAATCGATTTTTTCCTATATGGATTGGTCCTTGTCATACAATATCTGCGAGGGTTCCCGGGAGTTCAGCGAGGCGAGCGGGACACTATACCTTAGTAGAAGGCCAACCTCCCGTAGTCTATAATCGCCACAGCAGCTCCACAACCGAAGGCAACTGTCAGCTGCCCCAATCCTCATTAGCACGGACATGGCCGCGAGCTCGCGTGACTCCCCTCCGACCGACCCCCACCCCCACTCTAAATCACATAAATTGTACTCTATATTACGTACAGCGCCACTATAACTTCACTTGTAACTTTGTTCATAATTATTAAGCGAAGAATAATGAACCTAATCTGAAAATTTACATAAAAAATTGTGACGAGAAAAAACCAATGCGTTATTTACGTGGATAAACAGTTGGAAACAAAAATAAAAACCTACCTTCTTATTTACAACGATATCTCCATATATACAAATATGCTAAAATACATATATTTAGTATGATAGACTACTAGATATATATTAGCAGAGAGAAAAAAACATCGGTATTCGATAAATACCTAAGTGTAGTTACATAGAAACATATGACTTAGATAGCCAAGTAACATGTTTCTATGAGCATGTACTAAATTAATGCCGAAATGTGCTTTTACTATACAATATATTATCACATAGTATAATATATTTTCTATTGAACTTAAAAAGCTATCCCAGTTAATATACATATTAGATAGGATAATTCTGAATCATGACATGATTTATTGTTATTTGTTTGAGTGTCACGCAAAGCTAAGGTTCCAGTGGTGACTGGCGGGTCACATCGGGACACAGTTTTGTTCTCATGCTGAAAGCAGAAGAATACAGTACACGTTTTATAAATATGGGATAACGAATCTCGAGACAGAGCTTGACCTGAGGGAGGTGCGCGATGCCGTGCCTTTGCAATATTTGTGGAAATATATTATTTAAGTTATATTTGTGGAATTTCCTCGGATGCGTTTGAGGGACGCTGCATTTCTACAGCCACAACCATAGTTCGGCTTGACAATTATTATGTCCAATAAGTACCTACCCGCCATTTTGTTATTTTAACTGACTTCAAAAAAGGAGGAGGTTCTCAATTCGTCTGTATGTTGTTTTTTTTGTATGTTTGTTACGCGATTACTCCGTAAATAATGGATGGATTTGGATGATTATTTTTTTGTTTGGTAGGGCAAGAAGCTAATTGTGAGCAGAGATCGTAGCAAGTGGAAAGCTATAGTCTCTGCCTGGCACAAAGGGGTATATATACATATTATGTATATTCAGTTTTGGCAAAGCGTTTATAATAAGTATAATTTTATGTTCCACGGAATCATTAGAGTTGTAGTGTAGATACGAGTAGTGCATCTGGCTAGCTCTAAGGAGTGCGACCTCGAACACGCGAGTGTCCTCTACAACTCCTTCCGTACAGACCGTATAACAAACCGTCGGAGGATGCGGATTGTTTTGGTTTCAGTCTATTAACTGCCAGATATTCAAATGATCGTTTCATACCTTTCGGCGATTTGTGACTGAGGTTACCTACTGACCCCATCACCTACCGTCTAGTAAGCCTCACGCTCGTCTGCCGATACTAATAAATAAACAGATGCGTTGCTGTGACGTCACTCCACACAAGTTTCAGTGTGCAGCTCTAGTATAATGATGTCATTATTTAGCAGCTTCTACCTGTAACTAGGTCTGCGCAGCATCGATTATTATCTGTTTTTGGCTATTTTCTACTTACTGCACTGGTATCCTACCATACCCACAATAGATTGTTTTCGTGTAACTCTAACAGTTTAAGGTGACACTAGTCGACATTTTTTCCATACAAATTTCGGGGGGGTATTACTCCACTATTTAGCACCGTATATGCAAAGTTATACATGATATCGTTTTGTCTCATTATTAATTTTGTCTGTGTAGAAACAGAATGGTAAAATTAAAAACCATTAAAAAGTTACGAGCTACCAAAGATTCGTTTTTATTGCCATTTTTTAACACAACTTTGGGCTTAAATTAGTAATAAAAGAAGTATCAAATGTTCAAAACAAAGTCGCTACAAACAAAGCACGATTATCGAAGAATACAATAACTTTTATTTGTAATTGATTTATGCAGTGGTTTTTTCATAAAACTCGATTTTCCAAAGGCTTTTTCGTGTTTTTTTAGACGCCCCTTTCACTATGAATTATCGTGCATCTCACTTAATAATGACTGCCCCGGTTCGGTGCGGGAGAACAGCATGCTTTTTGGCGACGCCCACCAGTGAGTTCGAGCCCGCGACTTGTTCAACCTTAAGCACCGCACGCCGAAATAACCTTCAGATAGCTTACATTTTTCCGACTTACTTGACAATCCACGTCATTAACTCAATATCTTTATAAATTATAGCCTACATGTTATTTTGATGGAAAATCAATAATACTGTAGTTTCATCAAAATCCGTTTAGTAGTTTTGGCCTGAAAAAGTAACGCATATCCATAAATACATCCTCACACACTGATATTTATAATATTAGTAGCAAGGATTAATATTAGAAGGATTTGATGACGTTTAGACTGAGTCGTGACCAGAATAATATATGTATAAAATGTTACAGTCGACGACGAGTATCTGTTCGAGGATAGGTTTAGGAGTTAGGATAATCTTTTTAAGTAGTATGCTGTATTTAAAAAAAAAATATAAAATATACACAGTTGCTGAAAAGCATTCGAAACGAATAAATAATAAATCGCGTTTTAATCCGGTATACAGTATTTTATTTAAATGTGTCATACTGGTGTTAATAAAAGACAATATTAGATGCTTCAATCCACAATAAAGGTTTTCTGCGTCCCAACGGATCGCCGCGGGACGCGAGCTGTATACCTACTATACTATATTATTTACCAAAAGAAAGTATCTAAGTAAGTAGTCGGGAGGGGGGGGGGGGGGAGGTTACTAAATGTCCGAGTTAACTGCAGCCGCCTGATTTATAGCTCGGAGATAATACACTCTAATGACTAACTCAATTAATATTTGTAATGGCCAATACAGAAATAGTTCAGATTAATACGGTTTTGTCTTGTCTTTAAATTAAGTGTAATCAAGTTGAAACTTACCCAATTTACAGCCTTCACGTAGCATTGACATAGGCAGGTACCTAACATAAAATATTTAAAAGATTTGATAAATCTAATGATATCACCAGCTGATATTGTTTACGAAGCTTTACTTTTACATTCTTTGCTACAAATAATAATAATTAACGCATTAATAGGTTTATATCGAGTAGCTACCTGTATAGGTATCTATAGGTATAGGCTAAACATCTATAGGTACTTTACCATGAAAGTTTCTAATTGTATGTATTATTTTACTTTCGAATAATATTCTCAAAATTTTGAAATTTCATTAAAAATGATTTACGTAGGGTTTACAAAGAGTACGTAGGTACCTACTATAGAATATATACGAATAGCGACTATATATTATGTATATCGTTATACATGTATGTTGACACAGATATCTGATACAATTAAGATTATTTCTGAAGCAATAATACGACGACGAATAAACCTTTTTTGACGAGCTTGTTGGTACGTTTGGTAGAACACCTACTTTGCGCTCCGATGGGTCGCGGTTTCGAATCTCACCGGGACGACATGTGTATACATATTTAATTTCCTGTGAGCATGTCTTCCCTGTGTCTGGTTACTTTTTTTTATTAATAATATGCTGGCGTTTGACCACAATCCCACCTGATGGTAAGTGGTGATGTGATCTAATGTAGAGCACGCCGACCTAGAAAAAGCCTATTCACCCGCGCCTTAAAAAGATCTAAATCATAGTGATCTGGGAAAACAGTCGCTGGAAGAGAGTTCCACTCCTTTGCTGTTTTGATTAAAAAGAAAGAAGCGAAACGAGAGGTGCGAACTGGCGGAATATCCACGATGTAAGGGTGATATCCCGATGTGCGTCTAGATGTACCTACGGAGGTGGAATTGGGAAGGAGCAACTAAGTCATGGAGCTCTCCAAAATGCAGACGGTAAAAGACAGAAAGATATGCAATTCTGCCCCGGTGTTCTAAGCTCAATAGCCTAGATTCAACTAGTTCCGAGTTCCAAATGACTCGTTTGGCACGTCTTTCCATCGAATCTAGGACCCTGAGATGGCATTTGGCAGCTCCGGCCCAAAGATGACTGCAGTACTCCACACACGACCGAACTTGAGCTTGATAGAGGTTATGAAGCTGTATCGGTGTAAAGAACTGCCGCCCGTTGTCTAATATGCCAAGCTTCTTGGCTGCTGCTGGGTTTTAGATTCGACGAACTGCCCGAAGTTAAGATTCGACGCTAAAGAGACGCCCAGTAACACTTCGAGCAATAAGCTGGTGGAAGGACTATCGAAAATCCTGGTAATGACCAACCGTCCATAGATGGAAAAACCGTGAAGTAAGTACATATTGCGTTGGTATTAGGTGATGTATTTTATTAACGCGAGTAACACACGTATAATTCGGTAAAAGTAATTTTATTTATACCTATTGTGTGTTTCGGTCTCGGCTCGAAGCTCACTCGGTCGCATCATTGACTGATGTGTGGCTGGGGTATCATTAACCATGTAGTGAGCCTCATGCTCGTCTGTCGATATCTAACATAAAAAAGTAATATTCATGTTTTTATTAACTTAGATATGATTACATCTACAACTCAGTAAGTAACATATCGGACAGCAACCTGTTTCGAATTATTTTTTGTTTTTCCTTTGAAGTCGATTTTATTTTTTTTATTTGCTCAATGAATCACTGGTCCGGACCGACATGTAACTTTACATGTATCTTATATGTTTATAAAGTTTACAAAATACCTATATTTAGCTTTGGTATCGTGTAGCCCCGCGCCCCGCGCCCCGCAGAGCGGTCCAGCCGGTCTTCACGACAACCTACACCATAATATGCACTCTGGTATTCAATACTGAATTATGACAAGAAACTCATGTTACCTACGTTTTCGTAATTTTGAGATAAAATCTTCATTATAGTCCATCTGTCTTAAACTCCAAAGGGGAACCGGGAGAATTAACAGCGTTAACATGAAAGTGTCGCAGCATATGCTGAACCTGACTATTAG
This sequence comes from Anthocharis cardamines, assembly GCA_905404175.1. NCBI lineage: Eukaryota > Metazoa > Arthropoda > Insecta > Lepidoptera > Pieridae > Anthocharis > Anthocharis cardamines. Next base: position 213,748 of record FR989953.1, on the reverse strand, counting down.
TTTAAATTGTTGTCATGTTGTACTGTACTGTGTTTGTGAGTAAACGTTTTATACCTATTATTAATATAAGGATGACCTATAAAAGCTTACGCATGTTGATTGAAATCAAAATCCTTTCAAAAGGAATAATGAATGTACCTATTAGACTAGCTGATAGCTGTCGGTCGCTGTCCGGCCTACTCACGGGCACACGGAATGTCGACCGAGCCTTCGTCGATACTCAATATTTAGTCTAAGCGGAACAACGGCTCGCTTTAATAAATGGAGTTGTGATAAGCGCGGCTGCTTTGTACTTATTCTATTATTTCGAGATAAAAAACGAATAAAGCGAACTAAACGCAGGAATGTCGTGGAGTTCGCTGCGGGCAGGCGCCGGCGCCGGCCGCATTAGCGCTACACCGCTTGCACATTAGCATCCGCCGCGCCGCCGGCCGCGACCCGTTCTCGACCCTAGCGCGTGGCAACAGGCTTCCAGTTCCTATAACTCAGGTCTGATTGCAGGTACCGCAGCTCCAGGCGTAGCGACGTAACTGCGACTCCTATCAAACAGATTTAATCGCTAATCGTATCGATACTGAATCGATTCTACCTTACAGCTATCTCGCAGTTGCGTGGAAGGCTTCGGGTCGATTTCCCGCCCACTTATCGTTGGGACAATTGAGCCGAATCGTGTGTGACTATAATATATGGACGTAGTAACGAGCGGGCGGCGGGCGGCGGAGAGCAGACAGCGACGCCCGTGAGCCGCCAGCCGCTTATCACTCGGACCCTTCCATCGTCAAGTGTCTGCATTTTAGGACTAATAATCAGATCACTTGATTATGAAATGGTTTAAATCTAAACTACTGTAAAGCTTAAGAGAGAACTTGTATCTTATATATAGAGATCTTAATCCTATTCAGGAGGCTTGAAAGTTAGTGTGCTAAATACCAAATAATCAAATACTAAAAATTATTAACGTGTGCATTTTTATGTGCATAATAACGTGCCTAGTGTTGCCTCAAACGATTACGGAATTGAATATCAGTACAAGGTGCAGGTATTTAGATAACACGGAAACCACGTGTCGGCTTAGCTGGCTGCTCGTACCTTAGCAATTTATATATTTAATTGTCCGCTTGTGGTCGGCCATATCTACATATGTACATACACAAGTACAATACTTACTTCCACCGAAATGATAACGCATATTTACTGTATTATTACCCATTTTAAAAATGAATCCATTAAAGTGTTGCGCAACTCTACCTACCGTTATTATGGACACTAAGCTGACTTACAAGTTAAATAATTTACTCAACTAAATACTTATTACTTATATATTATTATTATAAAATAAACAAGCATTATGCTGCACATTTCAATTGCAAAACTTTACATAAGTAGGTAGCCGGTAGGTACCTACATAGCAACTTAACAATTCCTAACATCTAATTCTACATTATTTCAATTGCATAGAGTAGTAGTAGTATTGCAATGAATAAATATCTTTTGTTGCTGTCATAGTGTAATGGTTGCAGCGCCTTATAAATATTTTGTAAAACAAAAACTTGGCGATTAAAAAGAGTGACGGAGAGTTTCTTGCCAGTTTTTCTCTTCCTTGATTTGAGAACTGGCGGTAAATGTAAAATCAGAAGCATTTAATGTGTATTTTTTATTTTATTATTTTGTTCATAAGTGTACATTGTGTTACCTAAATGAATAAATTATTTTTTAATTTGAATTTGCCACCGACAGTGTTGTCATATCTAGGTGAATATCGATAAAGATAGATTTACCTAAGTCCGTTGTGTTACATAAGTCCCCTTAGGGAAGTTATTAAATAATGCTGTGTGCATCTGTTATTGACGCATATACCGGACCTATTTCTTTCTTTTTTTCTTTTTGTTTATGTTAGATATCGACAGACAAGCATGAGGTTCACTTGAAGGAAAGTAGATACTCAGCCATAGAAGATCAGTCAATGATGCGCCATCGACCTACTTTTTACTTCGAGCATTCGAAAATTCATTGACTGAAATTGAAACGCACAATATGCACATCACGGTTTTCCATCTATAAACGGTGGTTCGTTACCTGGTCGGAATTTCGATACTCCTTCCACCCGTTCAATGCCCGAAGACATGTTTACAGAAAATTATAAATATGTCGTCCTACCATTCGAACCCACGAACCACGATCATCAACACGGCAGGTGTTCTACCGAACGTGCCAACGAGCCCCTCAAAATGTTTTAATATTGTTATTGTAATATGTATTGTACGTTATGTGTGTTGTTGGAGCACTTATTAAATAAATAAATAAAGTTATGTGGAATGAGATAAGATTCGATGAGTTTCATTCGTATAACGACGGCGTCGCGAGGACACCCCCCGACGCGAACACTTGCGCCCGAAGCCTGCGACCAGCGACGGGCTCCACACGGGTAGTGTTCCTGTACTACTTATGAAGACACCCACAACAGCGAGTAGGTAGGTATCACCCGACCGGGTAGAGCTCTAGTTTTAACTGCCTCTACACAAACACGCGAGTACCTGTTACCTAAGTACTTGGTGTACAATTTTCTTGTTAAAAGAGGGAAATTAAAATAATTAAAAGAATTTAATAAAAAATACAATAAGCGTTACATATACATTGTCGGTATCTGATACCGGTACTTTATACCGGTTTAAAACGCGATTTTGTTTAAAAAAATGTGTTACATACATAATATTATGTATAAATGACAAGACTAGAGAAAATCGTATTATTCGGAATAGAACATTAATAGAATGTGTGGTGACGTACCTACGTTGACTTACCGTTTTCATTTTCCCATACCTATTTGTTTATTTAATATAGTTGAAATCCTCTTCTTAAGGGCGCCCTTCCTTCATTTAACATTTTACTGACAGACCCATCACAAAGACGAAAAATTCGCCGAGCGTTTGATAGTTACAGTGAAGTACGAGTATGTATGGACGTCCACCGATTCGTCATTTGCCATACAGGTACAGGTGGCTTTATCTCTAGATAGCCATTTTTTCTGACAAACCGTAAATCATTAGAAAAAACACATTAATACGGCATACAAGAAATGTCAACAAGAATAGTAGAGAAAATAAAACTCTCTAATTGATGTAAAGAGACTTCAAGTGGAGAACTTCAAGTGGAGCTGCAGTAGTCACTTTAGATTTGTGAAGCTTTTCTGAGTCTGCGGGCTCACAACTACAATTCAACAGACTTAACAATATTTTGTTAAAGATAACATATAAAATAAAGTGGGTTCACTTGCCTACATCCTATGTATATAGTACGTGTAAACTCATGTCAGACAGTACCGTCAGTAATAGTAATTGTCCACATGATGCTTGCATATGTAGGTGTATTATGACTCACACAGGAACTTTGACCATTATTTTCTGAGAAAAATATTACTAATTTTGATAAGGTAACGGGTTTTGTTAAGAAAATACACAATAGTAAATACCTTAGTAGTGTACTCAACATTGTACAGCTATTACTATTACTAATAAATGCGACAAACTGTGAAATAAATTCTGTTCAACATTCACTCGGTTAACGTTTAGTATACCTATTTATTTTCATCTCGCTAATGCCTTACCTCGATACAAAACTAAAACCTATATCTGTACCTACCCTATATTCTTCTTGTAAATATGTTCCCTATGTTCGTGTTCGTGTTATTCTAGTAAATATGACACCACACTGAAGAACACTCTCGACTGGACTATCATAGCCACACCGCACACGCAATTATGTATCTTCTATAAAGACAATGACAATATAAGTTTCTATAGGTATAAACTTTCTTTTAATTTAAAGTTATCTACATAGATTAATAATTGGTCTCCGCGCGCTACGCGCTACGTTATTAATCTATGGTTATCCAACTAATACTGGAACACACTCCATACAAGGCCAATATAATAAATAAGTAACGTTATTAACACCACAAAGTCTTCTGATACTTAAACTACATGAAAAGGTCTTTTATTATAGTAAAAAGTTATGTACTTATCAAATTAGATTCAGTTAAAAAATACTCAACTAACATTACTTGAACTGTTCGGAATAGAACATTACTAATAAAATTCTAATGTTGAGGGTAGTATAATACTTATAACCGCGATATACTCTTGACAGTCGAGCCGAGTTTGACATCGTGGTAATTTTCCTATTAACCTGGTTGGATTTAAGGCGTGCTCGTGTGTTCTTAATTGTGAAAAGCGCTTCTAATGGAAGTTTTGGTCGCTTAATAATTGGTATTCACGCCGCGATATATATGTTTAATATTGTTATTTAATAATCGTGTGATAGTGCGTGTAATGGACTTATATTCGTATATGGAGAAGAATGTTCTGGTTGCTGCTGTGGTGACGTACTTATTTCGAGTTTTTATCTTTAAGTTGTTATAATTAAAATTATCCTCTTAAGGGCGTCTTATAATAATACTGACTGACATACCACAAGGACGCATATATTCGCCGAACATTTGAGGTATGTACTTAGGTATTTTGTACCTATGTAATTATTGTTTTAGAGAGTGTGTATGGACGCCCACTGATTCGTCCTTTGTCATTTATTTATTATTTATTTATTTATTTATTCAGTAGAACGGCAAAACCAATTACACTACTAAAATTACAATTTCAAATAAAATAAGCATTAAAATACAAAAAAAAAAAAAAAAATGAAAAATTACATTAAATTATATTTACCAACATTCATTCAAATCTTTCACAAAACATCAAACATACCGATAATAGTTCCTTCCATCCATCCGCAAATAAATCGCATTCAGGGTATTCATTTAAGAGGGCGTTGAGTGCCGTGAGAGTCCGTGGGATAGGCGAGTTAGCTCGTGCAACAGTGCGGGAACTGGGTATAGCGAAAAGCCTATGTTTTCTGGATCGACAGTAATTGTCAGGGACAAATATTTGGAAAATTTCATTATGAAGCTCCGGAGCAACAATGAAATTCCTAAAAATCTTACATAGTGTCCTGACTTGATCATTATTCCTCCTAACTTCCAATGAGTTGTAGCCCAAGCAACCTAAAAGATATTTTGAAGGATACAAAAATGGATAATACCCATAAACACGCTTGTAAAGATATCTTATGAATACTTTCTGTACCTTTTCAAGCAACAGGATATATATACCTTCATACGGAGACCAGACACATGAACTGGTTTCTAGCTTACTACGCACAAGAGCATTAAATACTAATTTTAGGGCACATACATTTTGAAAGTCTTTTAGATTCCGAAGTACGAAACCTAATCGAGAAAAAGATTCCTTTGCCAGTTGGATAATATGCTCATGAAAAGTGAGACCAGGATCGAAAACAACACCCAAATCCTTAATAAATTCTTTTCGATAAAGTTTTTGCCCATTTAATCCGTAATCAAAGCGAATAGGGTGTCGCATACGACCAAACGTCATTGCTGAACATTTAGAAATATTAAAATCCATTTTGTTATTTTTACTCCATTTATATAATTCATCAATATCATACATGAACACTATCGTAGAACTTACAATGTATTGGTAAAAATGTTTTAAAAATAATTTTAATGAGTATTTTATCGATAGCAAATAATGTATCAATAACCATTCTTAGGAAATTAAAAAAAAAATATTCGATCAAAATGGCCTTCTTATGTGCCTGTTCCTAGGAAGGCCAAAATGTTCTAAAGAAAGGATAAACAATAAAAATATATTTATGATTACTGTAAAGTATTTAATCACAACCTTTACGTTGTGGACGTGTTGACTTTATCTTACCTAAATATTTTCGTAATTTCTAGATGATCTTAGTAAAGCCCTTGTGCCCTAGCAAGGCCAATGGTCACTTTTTTCATTGACCTTACAAGGAACGAACAATTGGCCTTCCTAGGAAAAGCACCGATATTTTAAATAAAATAGAAATAAAATAATATTTATTTTCTATAGTACCTACCTACCATCGCAAACCCTTATTTATCATAAAATAACAGTTTATTTACTTGGAAACTTATGTTTTGCTGTGAGTGTATATTATAATTTTAACGTCGATGATCGAACTCGACATGGCGAGGGACCTCACTGACTCTCCGCTGCGCCTATGTACTTGAGTTCGATGGGTTATTGTGTGAGTAGAAGGAATTTGTTATCGTATGGCAATAACTACGATTTTTCAATAATTGGCCTTACAAAGAAAGGCATTCCATGGTCCACGCACCAATTCAGTTTAGATACCTCAAAATATTTAGGACGATTGTATTCGTCCTAAATATTTTGAGAGATTATATCAGTAGGTAGTTCAGTACCTACTAATTCAATTCAATTCAATTCAATATTCTTTATTGTACCAAAAAAAATAATAAACAATATAACAAACATAACTAATCTGGAGAAGTACATATTGGTGACCTTATCGCTAGGCAGCGATTTCTTCCAGGCAAACCATAAATTTTAGGACAAAATCATAATATATTAGCTAGGTAGACCTGCGATTTTAGGCACAAACAATTTAAAAAAAACAAGACAATATTAATATACTTATAAACTAAATACTACATTATAACATGTCAACAATCCAATAGAAAAACAGTTAAAGACTAAGATAGTGCAACTTTACCAGAGTCTTGAATGAATCTAGACTTTGAGCCTTTCTAATTGAAGCAGGGAGAGAATTCCACAGTCGAACAGCTTTAGCAGCAAAGGAAGCATTATAGAAGTTTGAGGAATGGACTGGCACAGCCAGCGATAAATTATCGACAGAGCGAAGGTTCTGATTGCGAGATCCCAAGAAGACAAATTTTTCTTTAAGATACAACGGAGTCTTAGGATCAAACAATATACAATATAATAGAGAGAGTAAGTGAGCATTCCGGCGATGGCGAATGGAAAGCCACTTCAGCTTAGCACGAAACTCGGATACATGGTCGTATTTACGTAAGCCAAATATAAATTTAATAGCAAAATTTTGGAGTCGCTCAAGTTTGTTAATTTGCTCAACAGTTAAATTTGAAAAACAGGAATCAGCATAGTCAATGATGGGTAGAAGTAAAGATTGAGATAACATAATTTTTGTTCGAATCGGGAGAAACTTCTGTAAGCGTCTTAGGGAAGCAGCTGCAGCAAACAATTTTCTACTGATTTCCTTTAAGTGCACTGTCCATGAAAGCGTCTGGTCAATATGGAGACCCAGATCCTTGACTGACTTACTGAAAGGTATCACCACACCATTAACACAAACAGCAGGAATAGATGACCAATCAATCTTGGTTGATCTTGGTACTAAAAGGTTCATCCTTTTTTATTTTGATTTTTTATTATCGATATAGGTAAGTACCTACATAATAAAAAATAAATTTATCCACAGAGGTTTATGTGATGCTATATCCGGTAGACTTGCTTACTTAACTACTAGCTTGATTAACAATTAATATTTAATCGAGCTGACAGATAGTCTAAAAAGTGTTTAACAAATAATCCTTAAGTTTAAATTTTTTAATTGCCCTTACGGCTTACACATTTTAATTTACTTTGATTTATTATTATTTTTTAAATCGATATTGGTTAAATTGTGAACAAAAATAATATTGAAACTCTTTTGCGAAATAGATTCAATTAAAAAAAAAGAACACTGTTGTATCTGTTCGCTGTATCGCAGGGCGCAGGATACATTCGTGGAAATTTCTCTCGAAATACGTTTTATTTACTGCTGTCTCACGGAACCGGGGGCGCCATCTATGCGCTCGCAGCCGAAACATGTTACATAGAACACCAAGTTCCATAACATAAAATATAAATTAAACATAACACATAAACATAGTAAATTAAACACCATTATCAATAATATTGTCTTTTATTAACGCGCGTATCACACAGTTAAATAAAATACTTCATAACGGTTTAAAACGCGATAGATTATTTCGGATGATTTTCAGTCTGCCGTGATCACGGTTGCTGAAAATCATCTGAAATGTCGACATAAATAATATAAATAATAAATTGCGTTTTAATCGGTTATAAAGTATTTTATTCAAACCATAATTAATAATATATAATTATTAACTAATTTAGTTCATTTTCCTGTTGCAGCGCCATCTAGTTTAGTGTATTCGAACAGACATAGTAGTTTCACCATAATACCACAGATGTCGCTACTTTGCCAGTAATAACTAAAGGAGTTCAACCAAATTGGTACTGAGTTGTACATTTATATATTTTATATATTATATTCTGCATTAATTTACGAATAAAATGAGATAAAATGGGGAGCCGTAGCTAGTAGAAAAATACTAATAATATGATTCAAAAATAATTGTTCTATTAATTGTAGATAGCGTTTAAAGGGACGTAGGATTTAATAGTGTTAAAAAAAATCGAGTTACTAGTAATCGATTAATCGATTTGTCATTTTAAAAAAAAATATGAAGCGACAGGATGCCCGACGGGGCGTCATGTGGTCATGTGGCAATGTATGCACGCATTTATTATTCATTTACCTACCCATAGAATCAGCAAACACATATTATTATTTCAATAATGGTAATTAATCGATGTGGTTGATGATAAAATGTAAAATCGATATCATCTGTTGATTGTCAATGTCACGTCTTTGTTTGACGTTTGCCAAAATGGCAGCTACACCTACAATATTGAGATATGCCAGAATACTAATAATAATTGGGCACATCACATTTAAAGTTATTTTTTAAAATGATCGTTTATTGAGAGCTAAGATAAGTCAAGTCATCATACATGCAAGGTATATTTTGTATATACCTTGCATGTATGATGCCTTGACATTATAGAACCCGAACCCATCAATAATTTAATAAAAGGGTATTCCTGGATAGATAGGGATAGTACCTTTAGACATTTCTTTGGTATCAATTAATAACAAAATATGACTTATTGTGTTATTAATTGCAAAAACAACAGGTTCTTATGAAGTAATGTAGTGGCTTTTTTTAAATATATAAATGAAGATATCTCATAAACCCTACTAGATCTCAAATTCAAATAAAAACTGTAAATATACTACAACATTAAGGAATATAATGGCATATGTTTTGTGACTGTACAAAGAACTTTATATCAGTACCAATGTCCCATAGAAAGTGGTTGATGACCTTTGATATGAGATCCCATCAAAAACATAACGTTCAAAAATGCACAAGTCTCGCAATGCAGCTTCTTCCTTTAAAAAATAAGGAACTTTGACATGCAATAATTCTTAAAGTACTGGTTCACATTTAATGTAATTTGGATATATATCTGGCTATGTTCTTTTTTATGTTAGATATACACAGACGAGCATGACGTTCACTTGATGGTAGATGACTCCTTAGCCACAGAACATCAGTCAATGATGCGCTGTCGGCCTACTTTTTACTTCGAACATTTGGAAATCCATAGACTGAAACCGAAACGCGCAATATGCATCTATAAACGGTGATTCGCTATCCGGTCGAGATGTCGATATTCCTCCTACCCGTTCAACGTCCGAAGTTACCAAACGTGGGGAACACATGTTTACAGGAAATTATAAACAATTCGTCTCAATGGGATTCGAACCCATGACCCATCGATGCGCACGGCAGGTTTTCTACCGAACGCGTCAACGAGGCTTTGTAATGCCGTCTCGGCATAGAGCAACACGGGCCACCGGTTCGCCGGTGGCCCGTGTTGCTCTATGCGTCTCGGTCACTTAAAATTCTAGGCTTATAGGTTATCCACAACGAAGTTACGGGGTTCGAAGGGTTTCGAGAAAAGGATGTTACGGCCTGATTTCTTTAATATAATATTGAATTTCCTCAGAAGCCTTTCTAACCACGTCGTTGTAACGTCAGGTAACTAACCTATCTACAGGCAGAGGTAACGGCCTCACCGCAGCGAACCGGTACATTTTGATTTTGATAATTTTTATCTAGAATGGTTCCAATAAATACAGCAAATTAATTGCAAGAGATTTATTACAAAACATACACTTAAAGTTAGAATATTACAAAATACGTTTTTACAAGTTAATTAATGAACATAAATAAATGCCTGTACAATATTTCTCTAATACCTAATAATATATTACTCATTCAACGCGCACAAACACACAATTTAAACTATAAATTCGTCATAATAATTACTAATTACCTACCTAGTTGTCTAGGGTCGCCTAGAATCTGTCATAATTCGGTATTCACAACACTCTTCCCCCGAGTAGCCAGGTGCGAGTCGATATTGTAACTTGTTGTAGCAGTCCACCAAAGTCTTAACACTTAACAGTTGGCCTGGACCGATTTCTTCGATACAATACATAGTAGATTACCAACCCCATACACGACGCCTCGCTATACCGTATACTGCGAGTCGCCAATCGCCATGCCATCGCCAGGCCGCGCCGTCGACGAACGGCTCTTTGGTAAATTGGTAGATAGGAGATACTAACATAATATTATGACTTTTTGTTGATTTTGTTGATACCTACGTCGTATTTACAATTGTATTAATATCTACAAAATATGTTATCGGTTACAATATAACATTATTTTAACTTATACAATACAAATAAAAAGCGTTGAAAGTAATGTACAATAGTATCGTCCCAAGCTTGCGCATTTTTTGGTATAAGACGTTATCTTTGGCCTGAGGATTAAAAGATAGTAATCTATTTACATAAGTTAATTACGAAGTGTACCTGCTGCTCAACTGTGTTTACACCTCACACTGCTCTTGTACCTATTTAACAATTGAAGCATATGATTTTTTTTCTTTTGATACAGGTGTTATGATTAAACTTTAAACTGCTGAGTAGCCGCGAGGGGCTGAGTCAGTGGCATTGAGTTCGTTATGTGCAGCCGAGCACGCTTGATACAGACGTCCGATTATCTAATATTGAGCAATCATTGTTTTGTCTTGAATACCGCCGCGGCCGCTGGGCAGCTGGCAGCGCGCAGCGGAGTTACGGCGGCCGGAAGTGCGCACTGTGCGCCGGCGCGGCGCTCGGGGCGCCCGGGGCGCGCTCTAGCGCTGGTACCCTGCGGACAGACGGCACTCGACATCAGCCACGGCCCGCAGCCTGCAGTCTGCCCCACTGGCCACTCCCTACATCGCATGTCTCTACAGCGTGTCCCGCCCTTCCAACATGAAGAGTATCACGTTTAGATACCTATTTCATTTGATCGATAGAATTTAAATTTAAAAAAATGTTGTTAAGACGTTTAAAGATTTAAGATATTATCTAAGTAAAGCCATATTATAAATTACAAATAATTGTTTATTCACGTAAGATATTAATTATTATTTGTAAACGATTTAACTATAGAACAACCGAAGAGCTGAGAAAATTAAATTATGTTACATATTTACGAAACGCTTCAGTCCTCATAACATCGTACGGCTTCATACGAGATAATGACGGCACACCCTGTACCTATAGCCCACGACTGAAGTGCTCTAAGCCAGTCAACCTTGAGATACTAGTAGGTACTGTGTAAATAGTGCGGTACGCAGTTCAAGTAGGTAAGCCATTAGTGAGTGCGACAAATAGAGTAAGGGGTCCGGACATGCACGTCGCGCGTGCGACCGACACAAACATAGATGAACATGAAGAGCGGCGAGGCAGAGGCGCGGGGTACTCACATGTCTTGGAGGTGTCGCGGCGCTGGCAGCAGCAGCAGCGGCGGCCCCGCGCCCTCCACCGCCGCGTACAGCGGAGGCAGCACCTTGTGCGAGTGTGCCTCCACTGCGGACCACACACGCACAGTGAATAAACGGTCCCGCCGCGTGCGCATGCGCTACGTGTGAGTGTGTGTGAGCGCGAGCGTACCTGTGAGCGAGCCGCCCCCGGGCCGCCCCACGCCGCCGTGCCCGCCGTGCCCGCCGCCCATGCTTTTAGGTTTCCGCTTCCGAGTCTGGATGCCGTCCTTCTTCATGCTGAGAGGTCGATTCACCTGCACACGTTACACAAGAACTGACTTCACTATTTTCGTAACTATATCACATAAATAACTCAGGGCCTATGCCTTTAAAAAGTTACTGAGAAAATAATTCTATGTTCTCTTTAGTCAGTAGAAGTAAAGTATTTGCTAATTTGCTCGAGAAGTATTTCATAGATAGGTACGTGTAATGTTTCATATTTAGATTATCTTTTTAATTGCATCCATATAACACATTAATTAACGGTGATATAAAAGTCCAAAATGGCATGAGTAGCGGGCTACAGACGCGACGCGGCCACAAGTCCGGCTCGGCCGTCAGACAGGGAAGCTCCAAGATATCTAGCGCCACGCAGTCGTATCATCCTGTAAACAAGCGTATCTACTCACGAGGAGATAATTGATAAAAGATTATTTATCTCATTATGAATATTCGTGGTCGCGATGATAATTCTCTATCAGTCGGTAGCCCCGCGTTTATCTCGAGAGATTAGATGAGACCCTGTGTTTTGATTTTTTATACAGGCCCAATATTTACCGAGGAGTTCCCTGATAACTGCGACTGCACTCCGATTAGATACCTAGCGCTAACTGCCGCGACTCATCTAATCAGCCGCTGCCGGCGCGACCGCGCTATCTCTCACGCGACTCCCCGGTGAGCCGCGTCGGGCTCCGGCTGGGCCGCAGCGGGCTCGCTACTCACGTTGTGCAGCTTGTAGTAGAGGCCGCACGCGTTGCACACGGGCTCGCCGTTGTTGTTGCGGCGCCACAGCGTCGTGTTGGACGTGCGGCAGTTTGCGCAGGTCACGCCCACGCGACGGTTGCCGTTCGTGGGCTGCACGACGCACATACGAGGAAACACACGTTAGGTAATTTTAAAAGATTTCACTGTTTAGATTTGAAGTAGAATACGCGTACATACCAGCGCTTGTTGTGGTTTCGCTTTTTGTCCCTTGAGCGGCGGTCGGTTGACGCCGTTGATGCGCGTGTAGAGGCCGCACGCGTTGCACAGGTAGTGGCCGGTGCCGTCGCGCCGCCACAGGGGCGTGGTGGCCGCCGCGCAGTTCACGCACTCCTTCACCTCGCCCATGCCAGCCATGCCTGTCCAAACATTATTCACATCAAAACTTTGTCAAGATCTTGCAAAACTTAATTTAAAGATAAAGAGCCGGGGATTACGATCTCTTCCACCTAGGAAACAACGAGTATGTCATCGAGCGGACGTAGATACAGTCTATATATTTAATAAATGAAATGTCGGTACTAACTAGGGTCGAACCCGTCGTCGATAGGCAGCAGGTTATGGGTGGGCCAAGGCTGCGCGGGCGCCGCGTAGCTCTCGACGAGAAGCCCGCCCTCGTAGCCCGACACCGGCACGTACTCGACGCCGCCGCCCTGCGTCAGGTAGTGCTCGCCGCCCACCTTGTACTGCACCGCGTTGCCGTGCGTGTACAGCGTCACCTGCTGCTGGGAGCCGGGGCTGGGCGGCGCCTCGTACACCTGCGACTGCGGCACCACGGAGCCGTACACCACGTGCGCGGCCCGGGCGTTCAGCGACGAGGACGACAGCGTGGGGTCGGCGCGGTACAGCAGCTGCGAGGGCGGCGAGTCGTCCCCGCCCCGCGCGCCGCCGCCCGCCCCGCCGCCGTACAGCGTCAGCAGCTCCTTGCTGCCGCCCGGGTAGGCGCCGTAGCCGCCGGCCGCGTACTGCGGGCTCTGCCCCGCGTACGTGTACCCGCCGCCCTGCACCGAGGTGACCGGCTGCAGGCTCGCGTACGTGCTGGACCGCGCCTCCGCCTCGCTGCGCGTCTCGTACTTCACCTGCTTCAGCGCAAACGTTCATAGTGCTGACTGTATCGATATCGTGTTATTATTATGTGGTTTAAAACATTCCGCTTCGAGTATATGACTCGTAGCGGAAATAATGTTTGACGTATTTCAATTTTGAAAAAATCGAAATTTTTATTTTGGACTGAAATCGAATTGAATGTATGACTTACCGAATATGGGTGTATTTAAAACTATTTTTGCGTTGAATGTCAATGTATACGGTCATGTAGTAGTGTATGGGAGGTGTTACCTGTTGATAAGCAACGCCGATGGACTGCTGGTTGTTGAGCGCGGTGGTCTGTATCATCTCAAGCGTGGTGTTGGCGGCGGCGTGCTCCCCCTGCAGCGCGGCGGCGGCGGCGTACTGGCGGCTGTCCTGCGCCGCCTCGCCCGCCGCCGCATACGCTTGCTGCAGCTGGTCGTTCTTCTCTTTCTGCAGGTACGCCTCGTGCGCTTGCTCGTCGGCCTCGCCCTCGCCCTCCTGCGACACGATCACGTGGTGCGGCGCGCCGTAGCGCAGCGCCAGCCCGCGCCCGTAGGCGGCGCGGGGCGGCGGCGCGCGCGCGTACGACGGCTGCGGCCGCTTGTCTGGCGGCGGCGCGGGCGACTGCAGAGCGCGGTAGGGCTCCTGCTTAAAGGCAAGGTAGCGCGCCGTCTCCGCCTCGGCGGCGCGCAGTCTCTCCTCGTCGTAGTGCGTCCCCAGCGGGCGCTCGTACTCGAGCTTGGCGTGGTACTGCGTGTGCTCGTGCTCGGTCGGCGGCGGCGGCTCGGGCGGCTCGTCCTTCACACCGTCGTCCCCGCCCTCGTCCGCCTCCGTGATGTGGCCCGCGGCGGTGATGGTGCGCAGCGAGCGCCGCGACGTGATCACCGAGTGCTGCTCCGCGCCGGCGCCGGGGACGCAGTCGCCGGCGGCCCCCTCCTGCCTCTCCTCGTTTTTAACGAGCTGGAGTGCCTCGTTCGCCTCCTCTTCCCTCTGGCCGTCGCTCGGACGTGACATCGGCATGTCGGACTCCATGTCAGTCGGTCAACTGAAACAATAACTTCATCAGCCTCGAGATTTAAGTTTTCGGAAGGAGAGTTCTTTGATCTCGGAAACGCTGTTATGCTTCGTCTAGTATCACGCGTGTGTGTGTGTACTGTGTATGCTGCGACCGGCCGCGACGTGTCAACAAGACATTTGACCGGAAAACGCGAGTCGTCTCGGAAATACAAATAGGGAACTCAAGCGCAGCGCCGGCGCCGGCACGCGACAACTATGCGATCTAGTTTTGTTTTTAAATCTAAGATAAAGAATACTATCTTGTCCCAAAGGCAGTCATGCGCAAGTCAAACAATGTAGTAATAATGTAAAGATATATACATACGTTGAAGTTGAATTATAATCATATTAGGAGGATAATCCGTAAATATACATATTTGTTCTTGTGACTGAAGCTGGCGGAACCTTGACAGACTGTACACAACTTGTTGAAGTGTCCTATTCAATTAATACGTAATATTGTTGAACGTTTTCCCTCGAGTAACAGCATAGACCATGAAGACATCTTCAGAACATAATGAAGGTAAGGCTTGTTGGATTTACGATGTTATTAAAATAATATGTTGGGTACCGAGCGGGCGGTGCGGTGCGGTGCGGTGCGGTGCGGTGCGGTGCGGTGCGAGCGAGGGCTCGGGATAGTGTTTGCTCGCGATAACGGGGTACATCTCGCTGATAGCGCGCCTTGTTGATCCTCTTCCGACATCGCACACACACACACACACGCACACACCACACAACGGGAAGTCATTCGTCTACGTCACGGGCAATATTGAAGTAACCATGGGTCACACGGAACAGTCGTTTACTGTTGAGACTCTAGGATACATCAGATTCACCGACTTGGCATTTTTATTGTTACAATGAATATAATATAACAGACAGTCGCCGGTTGGTCAAAAACACTGTTTGGAATTCATCCATAGAATGTAATACGTGATGTACCTAAACATTGAAATAACTCAACGATACTTACGGTACGCTAGCTGAGTTAAGCCGTTGTACTAACTATTTAATCAAGGTACGATCACCGACTGCGCAGTGCGCAATTACCAAATTCGTTATATCATAAAGCCTAAATAGAACACGTTTTTGCCATTCATTATGACGTATCGTTTGTATAATAAAAAAGAAGGATGTGTTTCCGTGGTCGGAACCTCCACATCGTGATTATCACTTCCCTCAGAACACATCATACCGAGAAGCCTGAGGTGATACTTTGTCTTTCTAAACTTTCCAAGAATGCAAATACCCAAACGCTTGTATATAATACGTAGGTGTACGTGTAGGTCCGCAGTATACTTGAGTTCGGTAGTGTAGTTTGGAGTCGGCAATATGTATTTCATATAGATGGTATCAAAACAAATTTCTAATCCATGGATTATTTCAACAACGGTCTTTTTATAGCACAAACAGACCGAAAACAATGACTGCAAAAAGAGCCATTTTTTTTTAAATTTCGGTAGTGCCAATATCGAAATTGGTTTGGTCCTTTTTTATAAAATCAACAAAAATATACTTGTACGTAGATGGTGTTTTGGTTTGTGGTTCCTTTCACGGCCCTGTCTCATTTGAGCAGCACGTTTAGTGGTCTACTAAATTATTATGTAAGGATTGAACTTAAAAAAATACACTTCCTACAAAAATTTAAAAATAAAATTATTTTTAAACAAAAACCGATTTCAAAACTACAACTACATATTATAGTATGTACAAACTTAAACTAAAAAGAAAAAAAATATATTTTAATTACTTCAAAGCATTATTATTTTATTAACAGTTATTTTCGGAGTCGGTGCCTGTTAGGAGGACTGTTTAATCCTGCTTTTACAACAAATTTTCGAACGGTACGGAGCGGCATCAGTTGGGTGGCACCGACTTCAAAAATAACTGTTAATAAAATAATAATCCTTTGAAGTAATTAAAATATTTTTTTTTGTTCTTTTTGTTTAAGGTTGTACATACTATAATTTTATTTGGGTTCGGCGCAGTGTGTTCTCCTTTTCTCAAATATTCTTCACACAATCAATCCATGTTTGTTTTGGCCTCTCTCTTCTCCTATACCCATCCACTTTCATATTCAAAACCTTTTTTAGATTCATGTTTTTGAAGTGAAACTACTTTATCGGGGTTGGAAAAAAATTTAGTGTAACATTTTTTCGTTACGCGTCACTTTTTCCGTTACGCGCCATGTTGCTTTTTTATCAAAGTTTAGTATAGTGACGTAAAGAATTTAATGTAATATTAGGAACAATGATAAAAGAAGTTTCACTTCTTACCTGTGCACTCTGGTACACACACAAAATTGTTCATCTCTCCTCATAACATGCTCATAACAAGGCAAACCTTCCTTCGATTACCTTTCAATGTGTCATTCACTGGCGCTACTCTCAAGCAAAAATATAGAAAATATTATATTATAATAATATGTAGTAAAATATATATTATAGTATTTACCTACGCTATTAGTGAAATGATTAAATTCAAATTAATAATCAGTCAGCCGCGACCACGGATGCTGAAAAGCATCCGAAACGTTGGCATAAATAATAAATCGCGTTTTAATCCGTTATAAAGTATTTTATTTAAACATTTGGATATTTTTAAAATAATATATTTTTAAGTTCGTAACGTCACACGCGTTGAATTCATCTCTACTGCTGGGGTGGTTTTCATCGACTTTCAAAAAAAGGAAGGACTGAAAGCTGTGTGCACACACACTGAGCGCCTCCGACACCGGGAGACTGCGCTGGCCAGGATAAGGCCTGAACCTCGTCAGGGTGCTTGGACTGTGACATCTATAATCTTTTATAATTAGATATCTCATCTTTAACTTGATTTATCTTAATTGTATTTAGACTGAGTGAATAATGTATTCTGTATAAGCGGCCTACTCATTAAGAAAATTAAAGCCGCCAACGCATCCGCAAGAGCTGTTGTGTTGTGGATGACCAAGAGCCACGGTAGTCGCGAGGCATACGGTCGGGCTGCTTGCCTCCTTTAATATAAAATATGTTAGAAAGTACCATTTACTTCTATAAGTGATATTATTTTCTATTGTCGCGAGTAGCACACGTCACGAACATTACGCGCTTGCTGCGAAGAATTCATAATCAGTTATATGTAGCGAGTATTAGCGAGACTTGTCGTTTGTTTTGGATGCTTCTTTATATTTTCGTAAAGATAATGTATATTTTAAAATATATTAAAATAGAATAAAGAATGGAACTCGTCGACCATTAGCATAGCTTATATACAAAGCTAACTACGACCGAAATTAATAAAAATAACTATTAGGTATCTACATAATATGCATATATCATTGATTACTAGATATTTTATACTTAAGCTAGGTATAGACTAAATACCATTAAAAGAGTACTATAATTGAGAAAAATATGGAAATACAGCACATTAGGCTACACCATATTTTGTATAATTTACATATTATACCTATATACTTTCTTACAATGTTATTTATTAAAATAATCTTCATTCATCATCAGTTAAATAATATTAAATAAATTAAATAAGAGTGTAATGACTGACTACACGTGACGTATTTAATTATACCTCATATAATATGTATCAACGATCACAGTAAACAGTCTAGTCTCTGTCCCGGTCCTCCGCGCTGCAACCACCAGACAGAGGATGATCCTACCACATTATTGCGACAGCACACAGTAAGTAGGTGTTATAATACGCGCGCGGAGCTCCAAAAATAAGAACAATAAAAATCGACGATATCCGTGAGGTACCTACTTGCTACAAATTATGAAAAAATATTGTATAATTCTTATTAGACCGATTCTTAAATGTACGCTTATGTTGAGAGTACGGACTGTCATACGGGCTCTCATTGGTAGGTATGTGATGGTGGATAGATATCGAAGTGATCTACGTGATCGCATCAATAAAAGCACAAAGCCATTTCTAATGTCTTAACTCCTATTAATCCTTCTACAATATAATGAGATCCCTTCTCTTCACTATCTCCTGCACGGAAACCTGAGTACAGGATCATGAGTGTTCCACTGCCGCTGTGTGTATGCACTCACCGGTCACCGCGTCGCTCGCTGTCGTCGTGTAAGTGTCCTAATTAGTCCGTTTTGTAAATCTCAGGTGTTTCAGTGTTCAGGTGAGCGCATCGCTCCTCGCGCCGCGTCACTATCGCGCACTATCGCCACACACTGTGTTATCGCCGCGCGCCCGCGCACACACGGCACCCCGGGGGCGGGCGGAGAGGGGGGGGGGGGGGGGGAGGGAGGAGGAGGGAGCGGGAGGATCGTGTCGAGCTACCGGCGCGCCATTGGTCGACACGATTTTCACGATTTTCTCCCCTCGCGCGAGTGTGACGCGCTGTTGAACGATTCAACTAGGTATATTGACAAAAATGACTGCCGATTTTATGATAGTTCCCGAGCAGTCCCGATTAAACCAAGGGTTGAAGAGAGCACTCACGAGCACATCTAGTTTATACTTTTGACGGGCTCGTTGGCGCGTTCGGTAGAACACCTGCCGTGCGCATCGATGCGTCGTGGGTTCGAATCCCACCGGGAGCACATGCTTATAATTTTCTGTAAGCATGTTTTCCCCACGTCTGGTAACTTCGGGCATTGATCGGGTGGGAGGAATATCTAAATTCCGACCGGGTAACGAACCACCATTAATAGATGGAAAAACCATGAAGTGCATATTGCGCGTTTCGGTTTCAGTCTATGGATTTCCGAATGCTCGAAGTAAAAAGTAGGATGACAGCGCATCATTGACTGATGTTCTGTGGCTGAGGTATCACCTACCATCAAGTGAACCTCATGCTCGTCTGTCGATAACTGACATAAAAAAAAAATACTGTATTGGCTTGTGACTCAGCCCGAGTTGAAATATTGTAATTATAATAACTGAGGGCATAAAAGGTCACTCTCACTCTACAGACCTCTACGAAATACCAAAGAATAAACACACTTTTGAAATAATATCCTTGTAACTCGTCCTAGCTTTGCTCGGAGCTATCTTATGAGATAGGTCCAATATATCTGCGTTTACAAATTCTGGAAGATATTCTCTTAGTGGTGATAACCGCTTCAAACAGCGAGTTATTAGACATCGAGAGTCGATGTTATACTGAAGAGAGACTAGCGACGGCCGCGGCCGCTACCAAACTACGGGATGTATTGATTTGTACCTAGGGGAGGTCAGCTCGAAGCGGCCACCTTAACTTTGAGTAAAAAAAACCTGTGAAACGACTGATTTTTGAAAGAATTTTATCCTAGTAGGTAGAGAATTTATATTTTTTTTTGTAATGTGCAATTTAAATTGGCTCAAATTTAAAAATGTGCATATGATTTGTAAATTACGAAAACTTGTCAAAAAACCGGTTTGCCCGAGTGGCCGCTCAAAGCGGCCATGGGGGAAAAGTGGCCAGCCCGAAAGAGGTTCACCAGCGATTGCTGAAATGTGCTTGCCAAAATAAAAATTCCATTAAGTATATTATAATTTTAAAAAACATTAATGTCCTGAGACTTGTGCTCAGTCTTTACATAAGATAGGTAGGTACCTAATTATATAATATATATCTTAACAAGATACAGTTTGGTGGTAGGTATAATATTTTTTTTAACAAGAATCACTTCAAATCAATCAAAATATCGTCAACCTTGACTAAATTAATATAACACACTAGAAAAATTCAATCCGCAATGTTTATTTATTTAAATATATAGCTTAGGTTATGTTGAAGCCCCGGGTTCTGACTGTAGACCTCAGAGTGACGCAAACCGTTTATAAAAATCGTGTCTAACGGTTCTATTCTGAAAAGGATGTGGAATGTTATTTGCTTTGGTATAATGAAACAAGCTGCAGGATGTCTTCCTCCGTAAGGCCAAAACAGTGGTTGTTCATATCAGTGGCGGGACTACCATACAAGCCCAAAAGCCCGTCTTGCCGATTTTAACATAATGCGTGTTTATATATTGTTGCGAGCTATAGGGGTTCGGGATAAATAAACGCCGCTCTTCTACACTGAGGATTTATTTATAACAAAAACAAACAAAGAAATTGAAATAATTGAAACTAAACACTAAGAAAATTAATTAGGTAGAAAATAAATAAACTGAAATTAACACTTCTATTAGATAAAAATTAAACTAAAAGAAAACACTAAACCGCACACAAAACACTGACTCTTATACTCTACTGGCTCTCGAACTATCGCACTTTAATCTCTCTTAAATCGCTGTTGTTAATCTCTTGGTATCGCTTCCAAAACTGACTAACGTTGCGATTGTTCCCGCTTATATAACCCGCTCGTATTGCGTCTCTAATATTCTCGAACATACACGCGGTTATACGCTTACGCAAAGTTTACTGGAGGTTTCTAGGCAATGAATACTCCCGCGCTATTCGCGCGCGCCTTTCTCTCTTTTGCGCACAATATTCCGTCCCCGTCGCACGCCATTCAGAACGCGAGTATCTCTGTCGCACACCGTATGCGTCCTTGTCACACATCGTTTGAATGTTCGATCTTCTATCTCTGTCTGCTATGTGCATGTCGTCCCTGTCGCACATCGTTTAGAATGTTCGGGGGGCCATAACCAGTCCAAAGATGTTTCTCGAACTTTCTTCAGTCTATCTCCGTAACACTACCCCCTCCTTAGACATGCTCGTCCCGAGCATCAATAGATCCTTTGTAGGGTGCCAAACGATTTACATGAACAATTTTTGGTGCGCTCCTTGTACTACCCATCTTCTTTATGCGATAAGTGACGTCATTAATCTTTGTAATAATCGTGTATGGGCCGTCCCAATCAGCTTGAAGTTTTGGAGACTTTCCTTTTCGTTTCACTGGATTATGGAGCCAGACAAGTGAACCTTCTTGAAATTCTAAGTGATGAATTTTCCTGTCATATCGAATTTTCGAATTCTCACTCATTTTACTTTCTGAGACTCTAACATGTTCATGGATTTCATGCAATTTATTACGTAAGTCTGCTGCATAATCTGTGATACTCTCTTGTGAATCTGGTGGTCGTCCTGTGATGATGTCCGCTGGTAATCTGAGCTGTCTGCCGAATATGGCTAAGGCGGGTGTTACATTCGAGCTTTCATGAACTGCAGATCGGTATGACAAAAGGAATAATGGAATGTACTTGTCCCAGTCTTTTTGATGGCTATCTACTAGCTTTGCTAGGTGTCTCTCTAAGGTTTGATTAAATCTTTCAACCATACCATCTGATTGTGGGTGGTACGGCGTCGTCCTAGTTTTATGAATTCCCATTATTCGACACATTTCTTGGAAAAGTTGTGACTCAAAATTTCTTCCCTGATCACTGTGTATTTCCAAGGGTACCCCGAATCTACAGAAAACTTCCTCCACTAGTACCTCTGCTACTGTAGCTGCCTCTTGATTAGGAATCGCGAATACCTCAGGCCATTTTGTAAAATAGTCCATGACTACCATGATGTACTTATTACCCTTCTCTGATAACGGAAAGGGTCCAGCTATATCAACTGCTATTCTTTCCCATGGGGCGCCAATGTTGTACTGTTTCATTCCAGCTCTTGTTCTAGTCTGTGGACCTTTAACAGCTGCACAAACCTTGCATTTCCGGACCCAGTCTTCAACATCATCGCGGCAGTGTATCCAGTAAAATCTTTCTTTTATTTTCATAAGAGTTCTTTTAACTCCTAAGTGTCCACCAGACGAACCATCATGAAACATTTCCAATATGTCACGAATCTTGGACCTAGGTACAACTAACTGCAAGTGAGATGCATCGCCGCGGGCGTTTTCCCATTTGCGACACAACACACCGTTGTGCAGCATTAAGCTATCCCATTGAGCCCAATAACTCTTGGTTATGGTGCTTGTAGAAGCAATTTCATTCCACCGTGGCTTGACATCAGAAGATTTCATCCAATCCAAAATCGGTTTAATGTCGCTATCCTGTTGTTGTGCTTCCATAACCAACTCCCCACACCAGTCTGGGCTTATGGTGTCCGTCCTAAGTAGCCTCACGTGAGCAAGCTCTCTTCCCTCGTGCCTAGTACAATACTTGCAGTCGACGTCACATGGCCTTCTAGATAAAGCATCTGCGTTGCCATGAGCTCTTCCCTTACGATGCTCCGTCGTAAAATTGTACTCTTGCAGTTGTTCAATCCATCGTGCCACCTGTCCTTCCGGATTCTTAAACTGCAGTAGCCACTTCAGTGCAGCGTGATCAGTTCTAAGACGGAACTTACGTCCGAGCAGGTATTTACTAAAGTGTTGCAGTGTCTTCACAACAGCTAGAAGTTCCCGTCGAGTGACACAATAGTTCCGTTCCGGTCTTGACAAGGCCTTACTGAAATAGGCAATTACTTGTTCATGATCTCCTTTGACTTGTGATAGTACCCCTCCAATGCCGGTACCACTGGCATCTGTGTCTACCACAAATTCACACTCTCGGTCAGGGTAGCCTAGGATCGGAGTCTCACAAAGTCGGTTCTTAAGCTCTTTAAATGCAGTTTCACACTCTTCATCCCATGTAAATTGTCTTTTCTCTTCTGTAAGTCTGTGCAGTGGCTTCGCGATATCCGCAAAGTTTTTCACAAATCTTCGGTAATAGGAGCATAGTCCTAAGAAGGCGCGTACCTCAGTTTTATCTTTAGGCACTGGCCAGTCCTTAACAGCCACTATCTTCTGAGGATCCGTTCGAACTCCATCTTCAGATATAACATGACCCAAATAACTAACTTCTTTTTTGAAAAACAAGCACTTCTTTGGACTAAGTTTTAGGTTAGCCTCACGCAATCTAGTCAGTACCCGTCGTAGATTTCGAATATGATCGTCAAAATCTCTGCCAATGATGACCACATCGTCCAGGTATACTAGACAGGCTTCTCCAGTCAGTCCCGACAGCACTCTTTCCATTAATCTTTCAAAAGTCGCTGGTGCATTGCATAGCCCAAAAGGCATTACCTTAAATTGATAAAGTCCTTTTCCTGTAGAGAATGCTGTCTTCTCCTTGTGGTTGGGGTCAATTTCCACCTGCCAGTAGCCACTTTTCAAATCTAAGGTGGTGAACCATTTTGCCCCGTTTAGCGTATCCAAAGTGTCGTCTATTCTTGGTAGAGGGTAACTGTCTTTCTTTGTGATGTCGTTTAAGCGTCGATAGTCAACACAAAACCTCAAACTGTCGTCCTTTTTCTTCACTAACACCACTGGAGAGCACCAAGGGCTGGATGATGGCTCAATAACTTTGTTGTCTACCATTTCTGTCACCATCTTGTCTACTTCCTTTTCATACGCGACAGGTACCCGGCGTGGTCGCAAACGTATCGGCGTCTCCGTTCCAGTCTCAATTCTATGCTGAACTATGCCAGTCCTTCCTAGTTCTCCATCATTAGTTGCGAAGATGTCAGAAAACTCCTTCAACAGTTTTTCTGCTTTAGAAATCTTTTCCGGTGACAAAGTTTTCTTACAACTCTCGAGCACTGGTTGAATTATATTCCGGTCTTGCTGCTTAGCCTTTGTAACCCCCGTAGTAATTAATCTTTGGAGATCGTAATCACCTTTTGAAGAAACTCCTTTTAAAGAGACTTCATGTGCTCCACATTTGAAGATTCCGCTTTCCAAATCAATTTTGCAGTTATAATGTTTCATGAAATCTAGACCGATAATGCAGTCATCAACTATATCCGCAAAAACAACTGTATGTCTATAAAATTTTCCACCAATTTTGAAGGTGGCGACACCCTCTCCTCGAACGGTTATGTACTGGCCGGTAGCTGTAAGGAGCTGAACATTGCCACCTGAGGGACTCTTATAAAAAGGTTTCAGAAGTTCGTATCTAATCACCGTTCGTGAAGCTCCAGTATCGAGGGTCAGCTCACATTTAGTTCCATTAATCACCCCATCGATGACTAAGGTATTCCCATCTTGCGTCTGAGAGATCATAACTTTTGGGGCCTTCCTCACATTACCGGCCAGCACCCGCCCCGCGGTCCTGGCTTCTACTCGTTTCCCTGCCGCTCTTCTGCGGCAGCTCCTGACACATCTGCTGCAGGAGAAGCAGGAGATTCTCGACGTCTACGTTCCATATTGCCTCGATATTCTTTCTTGGGGCATGAAAACCTCATATGCCCTACCTCCCCGCAGATATAACATGTAGGCCCACCTCGTGGTTTAGTTTTATCTGCTACCGCCCTAATACGATACGTTCGCGGGTCTCTGCGGATTGCTTCCACTTCCAGAGCGTGCGCTAGAGCATCTTTCATGGTTTTGTGGTGGCCAAGTCCTACAGTTGTCTTAACCTCTCGGTCTCTGATACCATCTATAAAGGCTTGCACTAACACGCTGTCAGCCACACATGGTGAGGATGAGTATGCCTTCCTTACTAGCTTCTCAATTTCGAGGCCCCATTGCTGTAGGTTCTCGTTTGCTTGCTGCACCCTCTCCTTTAACTGAGCCCTGTAGACGTGTTCTAAGTGCGAGTCTCCATAACGTGACTCAAGGGCATCTATGAGTCGCTCTAATGTCACCTCACCCGTCATGGTCTCTAAAACAGTAAGGGCTTGGTCTCGCAGTCCTAACATGAGAGCAGTCACAGCCTGTTTTTCTGTCCAATTGTTCGCCTTTGAAACGGTCTCGAACTGAAGCTTGTAGGCTCCCCAGGAAGAAGACCCGTCGAAAGGGGGCACCTTCAGTTTGCCAGTTGGTGAAACAGTTGTAACTACTCCAGTAGTTTTCAAGCACTGAATTTCCTTTTCCATAACGAGCATTTGCTTATCATGTTTAGAAACTCTGCTATCCAGGTTCTCTGTCTGTGATTCCTGTTTCGATACTCTGCAAGATAGGTTGTTAAGGTCTGATTCTAAATTCTCAATTTTTTCTTTAACATGCACTCCTAATATAGCTATTTGTTCTTCGATACGGTGAGTCTGTTCCTGCAGTAATTGACGGTTCTGTTCTTCCTGGCGGCGTGCCTGTTCTTCCAGTCGACGTGCTTGTTCCTCCAGTAATAGTCGGTTCTGTTCTTCTTGTCGGCATGCTTGTTCTTCCTGCCGTCGTGCCTGTTCTTCTTGGCGGCGTACCTGTTCTTCCTGGCGGCGTGCCTGTTCTTCCATCATCTGTTGTAGTGCAAGAAGTAGGTGGGAAGAATCATCGCCTATAGCACGACTGGCGTCGAAACTCTGAAGCCTGGCAGCGTCACGTGCTACCTGCGCCCTTGTCTGTACTCCTGAAGGCGTCGCAGATCCTCGTGATGACGTGCCTGTTCCTCCTGATGACATGCCTGTTGTACCTGAAGACGTGTCTGTACTTCCCTCGTACTCCTCTTGATCGTTCCTCGGAGTGATTGGCATTTTTATCCCGCACTTCTGACACCAAAATGTTGCGAGCTATAGGGGTTCGGGATAAATAAACGCCGCTCTTCTACACTGAGGATTTATTTATAACAAAAACAAACAAAGAAATTGAAATAATTGAAACTAAACACTAAGAAAATTAATTAGGTAGAAAATAAATAAACTGAAATTAACACTTCTATTAGATAAAAATTAAACTAAAAGAAAACACTAAACCGCACACAAAACACTGACTCTTATACTCTACTGGCTCTCGAACTATCGCACTTTAATCTCTCTTAAATCGCTGTTGTTAATCTCTTGGTATCGCTTCCAAAACTGACTAACGTTGCGATTGTTCCCGC
Organism: Anthocharis cardamines; assembly: GCA_905404175.1. Taxonomy (NCBI): domain Eukaryota; kingdom Metazoa; phylum Arthropoda; class Insecta; order Lepidoptera; family Pieridae; genus Anthocharis; species Anthocharis cardamines. Next base: position 187,257 of record FR989953.1, on the reverse strand, counting down.
TTATATAACCCGCTCGTATTGCGTCTCTAATATTCTCGAACATACACGCGGTTATACGCTTACGCAAAGTTTACTGGAGGTTTCTAGGCAATGAATACTCCCGCGCTATTCGCGCGCGCCTTTCTCTCTTTTGCGCACAATATTCCGTCCCCGTCGCACGCCATTCAGAACGCGAGTATCTCTGTCGCACACCGTATGCGTCCTTGTCACACATCGTTTGAATGTTCGATCTTCTATCTCTGTCTGCTATGTGCATGTCGTCCCTGTCGCACATCGTTTAGAATGTTCGGGGGGCCATAACCAGTCCAAAGATGTTTCTCGAACTTTCTTCAGTCTATCTCCGTAACAATATTATAACTATATAATATAATTATAACTTATATAATTACGTAATAGTTTAAGTTATATATATATGACTAATGACATTATTATATTTATTTTTAATGCATTAATAAGGCAAAACAGGCGTTTGGGCTTGTATGGTGGTCCCGCCACTGGTTCATATGAAACACGAACTATAAGAGCTCTTCTTTCCACTGCAGAGTAAATACTGTTGTAAATCTGTCAAGTTTCTTTTTTGCAGATCCTGATTTTATTCGTCTTTTCAGATCTGTGCAAGGAACACCTTATAAATTTGATTAGACATAGATATAGACATAACATTTATTACGAACGAAACACACACACAGAATCACAAAATAATAACAAAAAATTGTGGAACATCATCATCATCATTGAGCCGCGCTTTTCATTTACGACTTTAATTGGTCGTCGTTTCATATTTTCGTCCCACCCCTGAGTAATTGTTCACCATCTAAATAAATTAAATAAGCATTACCTATCAAATTATATTTTGTATAAGGGAAAAGCGGACAGTGGCCCACTATCCGCTTTACCCGAGCCGCTTTGCCTTTTTAGGCCATTTTATTTTAGAAATTAACTGCTCTCACATTATTTATTACATTTCGATAATATTACACAAAAAAGCTAAATAGATAAGTAATAATACACGTGTTAAAGAAGCATTAAAATATAAAGAGGTTTAATCAAAACAGGTTCAACTTACCTTGCATTTTTTTAACAAAACAAGCAAAAAAATTATTTATGTAACTGTACTCACATACTTGATTTGCACTGCTACCCAATGAGGTATTGGTGTGGAGCGGGAGGTTTTGTTGTGCGACAAAGAAACAACGTCGTGCTATCATTTCAAATAACCGAAAAATGAAGCGTGGCCGCTTTGGGCTGACCTCCTATTCTCAAAAAACTTTACTGTTTAGTTATTCGATATAGATCGAGACAACTAAACATCTCATTGTCTTTACATTTCAAAAATCATGAAAACAATTCTAAGACAGACCGGCTGAGGAGTCTTTCAGGCTAGTGTGGTGGTATTTTTGTATGAAGATATATAATAGAAGCTTCCATGAAAAAATGGAATGTCGGATTGACTTCATTGTATAGGGATTGATTTGAAATGTATGTAAAAGTAATAATTAGTGTATGACTAACCCTTTATAAAGAGATGATACAAATATAATATTTTCAGTCTTAAAGCATATTTAAAATATAATCATCATCTTACATCGAGTTGATGTCGAATTATATCATAAGAATGGCTCCTGTTATTGAATAACAAACCTAGTATGAGTGAAAATAATACTTAAGAGATTACTGTACAGTGATTTTGTGTGTTTAGTTAGAGTCGCAGTACTGCGCCCGACGGTGACCTTCGCATAGTCTCGTATACTTAGTCACTCCCGGAACACAATATTTAAGTAAGTATCGCAAATGGTGTGTATAAGTTCAAAATAATAACTTAACAGCTTAACGTCAGTAGGTAATCGTAGTTTATCCTCGAATAGATAACAGTTTAATGTAGAGACAATAATTTCGATGTTATCTTTACAACAAAAACTTTAAAAAAATTGATAAATTTAATGCGCGTATCTAATCGATGGCTTACTGAGACATCGATCATCGCTCTAATTGCGCGCCGCACGCACACGGGCGCACGGTGGCGGCGACACGGGGCACACGCACACACGAGCCCTTGCGCAGCTCTCCGAGACTTACTGCAGTAGCATCCCTGTTCAAGCTGTAGAAACGTATTTGTATTGGTCAAGTAGAAACACAAAATGTACATACATAAGCTATATAACGATGCATTGTTCTGTTCCTCCGGAATTTTAACTAGGCTTAGTCCTAGATCTATATTTTGAATAATATTGTCTCGAGTCAGTGTTATCCAGTTACCTATCACTGATATCAAATATCAAAAAAAATACCTAAAATAGGTATGTTATACGAGTATCAATGCACAATTGCAACGACTAGTCGATCACTACAGACTAATAATAATTAGTTAATGCTCCTAAAAAACTAACAATAGGTAATCATAGATAAATAATCAGTTACACTGATCCCACCAGAAAAATTTTCATGTAAAATAACACCAACGTGAGTAATTACATATTACTTGCACTGTTAAAAATATATCAGATCTTATGGAGAGCCAATCTCCCAGCTCTACACGCCCTAACCTGACACTACAAACTCTACACCTTAGTCAAAACGTGAGGCTTGGCCGTTTCGTTACTCATGTTACGTTAGGGCATATGAATTATGAATGTAGGTTACTACTACCTATAAGAATATTTTAACAGTTTTGATAATATTATCCTATATATGTATGTACATGGTGATAAAGTATGAATTTCGTCTGTAAAAATAGATTTGCAAGTGTACGAACTACGAGACTCGTCGTTCTGTGGCCTGTAGAAGTAGGTGCAGCAAGTATGTAGAGGCGTTTCCCGCGACTTCGCCCGCATCGATGCCGTATTGTCTCGGGATTCTCCAGACCTCTCAGTATATCAATGCACAAATCTATCCGTTGTTTAAATTTAAAGGTTTAACTGCCAAAAATATGCATGTTTGGCCATTCATCATTTCATACTTTAAGACTGGTTACAAATTAGAATGTAATTAATGATTATTTCAATTGCAGCTATCGATCTTTTGGCAGAATTGTTGTCGAAACTGAACGCAGATATAAAGTAGATAGTACGCCGAATGTGAGTAGTAGGTAAAGGTATATAGAACGCGTTATCGACACTTGTCGCGATATCAGCGCGGGCGTGACTCATCCTAGATGCGCGCGCGATATCGACACCCGGGTGAGGGTTCCAGCCGAGCGCTGCTGCGGCCGGCTCCCGCTACTCTCTGAAGCTCAGCTTCTTATTCAATGAGTTATACGTTCATATTATCTGCTATCGTTACACAAATCACAAACAACTAGTAGGTACTAATTTCGTTAATCTGACGACCTAGTTTTTATAGACTCGATGATGGTTTCAAGAAATCATCCAATTTTTTTTAAATATAACACATCTAAGACATTTGAATGGTGAATGTCCATGAGCGGTGGTGATTACTTACCATCAGGTACATTTATCCCGCTTGAAGATTGAAGCCGTTTTTTATGAATTCATAAGTATTTGCGAAAGTAAGAAATAGATATGATTTTATCGATATGAAGAGATCAGAGCGTATAGATACGCCTGTCCGCTGTCGACACCTGTCAACCGCGAGATAACCGCGCCGTGCAACCGACATCTCGCGTTACGGACACCGACTTATCTGAAATATTCTCTTATTATTGACAGATCATCAATGTTAACATGTCTTCCAATAATTTTGCTCTACACATTTCACGATATCACTGTCTATTTAGTTAAACGGAATCAATTTGATAATTATACAAAGAATTTGTAAGTTTCCTGAAACTGGTAATATATTTTGTTGTCTGCCTTGTGCGACAGTATTCGTCTGAAACAATGACTTATAATGGTTGCAAGATTTTTATAAAGTCTGGGAAATGTCAGGACAATGAAGGTGTCCTATATTAATATTGCTTTTTATCACTATATTGTCTAGACGGAACCAAATGCGATATGTTAGCGAAAATCAAAAATAACATCAAATCCTTACTTATAAAATTGAGACCTTTTTATAAAGAACACAGAAATGTGCACCTGCCTCGTGTAGGAATCAATTCCGCATTTATAATGTCGTTGGGCCGTGCTCACTACATCTCAAGGCGATCTCTGCTTCAAACGTAACTCTATAAGATGCAGAGACTCTCACTTTGAGACTGACTCTCACCCATGGGGTATGGAGACACTCCCCACTCCCCACTCCCCGCTCGCCGGGAGCGCGAGGTTACTTCACATTTACAACAGAGGTATTTCAGTGACACAATTGCGTAGTGTTGCAATCGTCACCGACCTGCCTTAGTGCCGAGTTGAGGGCACAGGGGCTGGGAGGGGTTGGGAGGGGCTGAGGGGGGATCAACAGTTGTGATATGAACGCTTTCACAACACGGACGAAAGTCGGTAGAGCTCCAATACTATATTACACACTATTATGATACCTACTATGCAATCGTGGTTAGAACTCCTGGTATGATAGCTACGAGTCCATCATACTAGGAGTTGAAGACTAGGACACGAGTGCGAGACTACAGAGTGACGGTAAATGTTCCCGGCGGCTCCGTCGCCCTGACGCCGGAGTGCAACGACCCCGCCCCCAGCGGACGCTTGTCTTAGATATGCAAACCGTTATCTCGTTTATCTTAACTAGGCGCTAATGTGCCGGTTATCTTGGAGATTTGATAATCGTATCTAACAGATACAATATCTAGTCGACCAGCTGTAGTGTGCAGCTCACCTCTAGCTACAGCGCTACCCGCGTTCTGCCTGCTGCAGGGCGCCCCCGGCCCCTACGACTACAGCGTCGTATTCGTGAACAATATAGAGCCCCGTCGATGTTCGCGTGACATCACGGTGTCCTGGTTGAGTGTCGCTGGGTGTGTTGCGATAAGCGGAGCAAACAGAGCCGGCTACAGCAAATATTTGTAGGGAACGGCGACGCTGTTCGCCCCGCGCCCCCCGCGCCCCCCGCCGCCGCGCACCCTCGCTCTATCTGCGGCAGCTGAGATATCACGATACCTATCCCCGATATGGAGTAATTATCAGATACTAGTTCCACAGATTTGATTACGAGAGCTCGTATCTTCATTAGCGAGTAAACCGCGCTGAGACGCGTCTGTCGGGAGCAGGCTCGCTCCTGGCGCTGGACCTGCGGCTGGACAGGCTGGCTCGTGTGTGTGTGTGTGGCAGTGCGGTGTGTGTGCGTGTGTGAGTGAGTGTGCGGGGCGCGGGGCGGGCGGGGTGCGGCGGTAATACCGGCGATCTGATAAATACTCAATACGTCCACGGATTATTGATGGGCGCCGCTCGACCTCATCATGATGTTATCAGTTGTTTTTTTCGAATATATTCCGTGAAAAGCTAATAAAGTGATGGCGGCGGCGCGGGGCAGGGTGCGGGGCAGGGCGCGGGCGACACGTGACGCGATAAGCCGCCATATTGTTTCAGCGCTCCCCCTGCCCCCCTCGCCCCCTCGCCCGCCGAACAAACATCACGTAGTCACCACGTTTCAGCGCTCACAAGTGCTTACACAATGACAATTATGAAGTGGTCACCTCTCTACTGCGAACTACTCACATATCGTAATATACGTAACAATCAATTTATTGTAGTTTAGTTCGCTCTCTTTAAATCTTTCTAAACGATTGCAATAATTAAATCAACGAAATCACCATCATATTATACAGCAGAGACACAGACACCAATAAAGTTATGAGGTGGATCCCGAGGACGAAACGGGTTGAGGTCTTGTTGTTCTGAATATTTTTTTTATTTATTTCTTTTTAAATAAACTTTAGTACTCCATCAACGAACAAAAACACAATTTATGATAATTTTATAATATCTATCTAAACATTATCCTTAATTGCACCGTGCACGTCTCTTATGGTGTAGGTACAACTGTACATAACATTAAATACACTAAATACATACAATCAGTTACATCTGTGTTCACACAGTGGCGGATTTACCAGCAGTAGGTTAGTTTTTAGGGGCGGCAAATTCGAGGAGCGAAATCAAAATGTATGACGGTTTTCTGTATTCCACACAAAGATGTCTAAAAGTTTAAAGTAAGACGGTGTTTTACTAAGAAGAAGGCCTCAAGACATAATCTCGATGACTTTTCCCTCTTCCCTATCATTTTATTTTAGACTAGTAACGCGCCCCGGCGTCGCACGGGTGCGACGTAGATGTACTATAGAAAAATAAATTAAATCAGTCCAGTAGTTTTTGAGTAACAAACAAACAAAATTTTCCTCTTTATATTATTAGTATAGAAAAGCAAACAAGGGAAACTTTAGCAGCCTGTACAGTGTACTACGGAAATATTATGTAAATCCACCACCGGTTTCACACTCAATAATAAGTTCATCATAATTTAACTAGTGAAAACATAACGTGAATGTCTATGAACACCTCTTTATAACCTCGTTTTGGTAAGTCCAGAGGCTGTGGCGCGCATACCTTGAAAGTAAGGTGCGTAGGACGTAGTAGGTACTACGAGTGGGTAGTTGTGCCCGAAATAGGGGTTGGTAGTTAAGGGCTAATATTTTTTTTAAATTTGTTTGATGAACCGCTTTTTGCCGTCTGCACCCCGTCGGATGTGCGCATTACCTACCTGATAATTTCAATTAGAAATTCATTTACTTTTTAGCTGTATACTGTATAGGTATAATATTAGGTGAAAACTAAACTTCTTTGCTAATTATAATTACGATAAATACTAGATATGACTAATATGAGAGATTCGTACTCCGTCCTTTCCTTGTTTCTCGATAACGAACACAATATACTCTTACATTTATTTTTTTATCATTATATTATTCTGATATTTATGTGTGGCAAACAATTCAACACCAGCAACTAATACTACGCTAACTAAAAGTATATTTATATATAAGTTAACGTAGTATTAATTGCAGGTGTCGAAATATACCTATGTACTGGTACTTAGCATCTCATAGATGTATTTGCGGATGGATGGGAAGAACTATTATCAGTATGTTTGATGTTTTGTGAAAGATCGGAATGAATGTTGTTAAAGTAGTGTAATTGGTTTTGCCATTCTATTGAATAAATAAATAAATATCAACGTGGCCGCTGTGTTCCCCGCGGGCTGCCTCCGTACACAATAAATGAGGACTCTCGTCTCACTTTGCCGCGACACAGAAAACATCCAACAACACACTTTGTCAGTTTCCTTCTACAATACGAGTATACCTATCATCTACTGCTATTATAAATTGTTAGAGGAAGTTAATGGTCTCGAAATTCAAATGCGAAGTCGGTAGCCGGTAGGATTACCAAGTTAAATCGATATATTTGGACCAAACTACGGTAAATGAATAAAAAAACTAAAATAAATTTGATCAAATATTTTTATTTTAAACTAGGAATGTTATATTACACACTTATTACATTATAAAAACTACCAAAAAATCGGTAGATTCTAGAGCAATGGTGGGAGAATGGAATTTAGTTTATAATTACGTTTAAACGACTAAGCTATTTAAAATGTAACCTAACTCAGGTTTAAGCTTAAGATAAAACGAGGTTTAATTCAGATGAAAACGGGCGACGAGTTTCTTCGGCACCCCCATGTTACGTACAACATAATATTTGTTTGTTGCAACAACTCTGCCGTCGCAAGTAGCTGTGTGTGATCGCTGTGTGTTATTGTTAGGTATATCAACGGTAATAGTAAACACTTCACTGACGCTTCTTCGATAGAACTCGTGTACTTGTAGGTACCTATACTTAATGGTTAATATCTCAGCGCGACACACACGACGCTCACTCGTCTGCATCATTATTGCAACCTTGAATGATCGATCACCTAATTAACGCTCCGTATTCGCCTCGGTTCGCTATGAACTCACAAATAATGTCAATTAGGTTAGTAAGTATCAGTCCCTTCGAGGATAACCTCATTCGTACGGTACATCACAATACGCGATGGGTCGTGGGTTCGAATCCCGCCGGGAGGAGTAGTTTATATTGTAATATGAAAATTTCGACTGGGTAAAGATGGAAAAACTGTGAAGTGCATAAAGCGCGTTTCAGTTTCATTTAAATGATTTTTTGAATGCTAGAAGAAAATAAAAAATAAGTCCACAGCGCATCACTGATTCATAAATTGATATCCTGTGGCAGGGGTTCAATAGCGTGATCCTCGTCGTCGTGTGGCGACAGGCGACTGCTTATGTCAAGAAAAATAGCTTAACAAATAATCTAAATTTTGAATTAATATCTTAATTCAAAATCGTAATTAAATATAGTGATTGCAGTTCGGATTGCTCGCCTCTCGCGGAACTGAGACGCCAATTTTTGAATAATAACTGTCATGCTCAATATTTAACAATAAGCGGAGAAACAGACAGATGCAGATGGTGATGTTTATACTATTTGTGAAGAGGTTATTAGTATTGCTATTTTTAATACGCCGTCCCCCGGCCCTGCTCTGAGAACTTGTATTTTATTTATTTATTTCAAGTTACAATAAGCCTAGGTATGGCAATTATAGAATAACTGCATATGCGGGCTTGTGGTCGAAAGTTCGTCTGCTAACCCATGCGTCCCGGGTTCGATTCCCAGGTTGATGGTTAAGTGTTTTTCAATTTCTGGAGCACTTATCGATCAGGATTTGAGAAACTGGTCGATGTTTGAAGCCTGTGCAGGTGGCACGTGAAATTGATAACAAAAACTGGTGGATGTTCTAAACCTGTGAAGGTGGATAGCATAAAGCGCTGGAGCCACGGTTGCGTGCTCAGCGACCCCGTCAGCCCCAAGAGGCGGACCTGACGGTCAATCAAAATATTTTTATGGTAACTGTTAAAATACAATAATTTAAATAAAATACTGTATACCGGATTAAAACGCGTAGGAATAGATGGCGTTAATATGTAATGGTTGTAAAACAGAACATTTGTAAAACAAAAACTTGGCGATTAAAAAGAGTGGCGGCGAGTTTCTTGCCAGTTCTTCTCGTCCGCTCTACGCCCTTGATTTGTGAACTGGTAGTAAATGTTAAATTAGAAGCATTTAATATGTATAGCCAAGTCGAGCAAAAAGCGGCACTGCCGTACTATCCTTTTCTCGAAGTAGTTCGGGCCATTTTCGACCCCCTATAACTTCGTTGTGGATAATACTAGAATCTAGTGATCATATCAATGCCAATATTAAAAATCATTGATGTTTAAAATAAATAGATTGACTTGGCAATCGCACTAAACAATCTAATTTAATATAATATGTATTACTTGTGAGATACATTATGTTTTTAATAAAATAAAAAAAGATATATTGTGATTTCATGCGATAGCCGAGCCAATCTATTTATTTTAAACATCAAAGATTTTTAATATTGGCATTGATATGATACTATAAGATATTGTTAGGTTAGCTTATTATGTAATTACTTAAGACAGAAGGATCCTTCAGTAGAGACTGAATAAATTGACCGACTTGGTATCTCACAACTTTTTACGATAGAAGAAGTGAGTTGCAAGACTTGGCTTTTTTTACAATTTATGTTTTTGATGGCATTATTTTTTATTGACGTTCATAGATGTACATTGTGTTACCTAAATTAATAGATTATTTTTGAATTTAATTGAATGAAATATGGCAACTTTGTGACATTTCAAATATCAGACAACTGTCATCTTTCTGTCTCCCCGCGACCACGGTTGCTGAAAAGCATTCGAAACGTCGGGATAAATAATTTAAACAATATAAATAATAAATCGCGTTTTAATCCGGTATACAGTATTTTATTTAAATGTGTGATACTCGCGTTAATAAAAGACAATATTAAAATACAATAATTCCAGAAATAATGAATCTAACGAAGCATAATATTATTTTTTTCAATATAACTGTCTTAAATAACAATGAGGCATGAGCCCCTAAGTTGTGTTTCTCCTGAGCCCCCGAGCCCCCGAGCCTAAGTCCCCCCAAAACACCTAATCTGGCCATAAGTACTGTTACAAATGAAAATGCATTTTTTATGAACTAATTTTAATAAGAGATTTCACAACACTATCCAAGACGGTCTCTTGATACACTTTGCTGATGTTTTCACTAAAATTTTATATTATAATAGATAGGATTTATTTATATAATAGAGATTGTAAGCAGATGTTTACGTTGTGGTTGTTTTTTAACTTATTATTATTTTTTGTTGCTTGTGCCAGCGCGCCACTCCACCGGAACCACTGAAAATCAGTGTTGAGGCTTATGCTGAGCCTCAACGTATGCTGAGTGGTCTTCCGTTTTTGGTGGCACCACTCTATTTATATTAAACATTTTTTAAAATTATTTATTTGAATTAAAATGTTGATTAGTTGTAGGTAATTAAGTCTTTTTTTTGTAATAGCTTTAAGTGGTGTTTTTCAAAATAAATGTTCTATCTATCTATCTAAAATGAAGCTTTGTGACTCCTCGATAAGACCCTGCCCTGCAAATCATCACTGACGCATCACGCAGGATGATGATCATGTTGTACCTTTTCGACCACTTGGGCAGCTTCTTTAGAATCGTAACCGTAGCTGCTTACGATTTGTCATTTATCTTGTTGTAATGCTCTTGAATCGTGAAAATGTTTCATCAGTAAAGAGCATATTTCTGCGACTTTTACCTGCGTATTTTGATAAAAGGCATTGGTATTCAATCCAGAGAGAGTTAAAGAGTGGATTGATCATCATTTTAGGGCAGATTTAGGACATGTCCTGTAGGATCTATATGGACGATAAGCGCCGAGCTTCACGCGGTCTTGTTTTACAGGTTGTTCGCGACAGTTCCAAGCGGGAATGCTCATTTCTTGCGATAAGATTTCTTTTATTCCTAACAACATTAATACAGTTCTAAACAGCACAAAACAGTTCTAACAGCACGCGGCCGCCCCGATCTTATATTGTGATCTTCGACAGAGGAAATGTTAGTACCTATCTGTCGATAATACCTAAAATATACGAATTTACGGCTGATATCAAGCTTCTTAAGTGTTTTGAATATGAACGATGGCTCCAAACCCAGTTTGTGCAAGTATTGCAATCCTGTTTTTTTAACACCTAGATATGGGCATTTTTGTTTTTTTTTTTTTTCACAAATAATTATGTTACTGTTAATGTTACAGAACAGTATTGATATATAACAGGTTTCAACTATGTACACATAGATGGCGCTGGTGTAGAAACTTCGTTAATTCAAACGATCACAAAATGTAATGTACTTTTTAAATACTATCTTGGTATTATAGAAACATATAATATTAATAAAACAGTAGAGCAACGTTTCTATAAATTTAATTTTTAACCAGAACTGAAAAGAGGATGATTAAAAATGGGAACAATATGCAGAAAAATGGGAACAATATGCAGAAAAATCATTTTGATTAGGTATTCTTATCTGTCTGTAGATGTGTTCACTCTCATCTCTGAACTGATGTGCATGTAAATTAACACGTAGAATAAGCTTAGTCTGTATAATGTTGTTTCATGGAAATCGAATGACGAGAAGTATCTTCGTTTAAATAGCTCGCTAGACGCTCAGCTTAAGATGAAGCCCACGCGAAGTCGCTAGCACCAACTTGTAGGTATTTAATAAAATTGCAACCTCCGCTTATCGGTTTTCTCAAACTAGGTACTAATAATTAACACAGTTAATAAATTAGTGGTTCGAGATCATCTGGATCAATAGTGAAAATGGGCGTGCCGCAGGGTTCCATATTGGGTCCCTTTTTGTTCCTTGTTTATATTAATGATCTCCCGCATATTATGATGTCTGAGATATCGGAAATTATCTTATTTGCTGATGACACTTCCCTCGTTTTTAAAATTAATAGGAAAGATTCCAGTCCAGTAAACGTCAATGATAGCTTAGTAACTCTATCGAAATGGTTTGCCGCGAATAATTTACTCCTCAATTCTGCTAAAACTAAATGTATTAAATTCTCGTTGCCTAATGTCACCCCAGTAGGGCTAAACGTAACTCTCGACGGTGACAAACTTGAAGTCATCACTGAAACCGTTTTCCTGGGCATAACCATTGACAGTAAATTACAATGGGGAGCTCACATCGCAGCATTATCAGGTAGACTAAGTTCTGCAGCTTATGCAGTCAGAAAAATAAGACAGCTTACTGACGTTGCTACAGCTAGGCTTGTATATTTTGCTTATTTTCATAGCATAATGTCCTATGGTATTCTACTGTGGGGCGCAGCGGCTGACGTAGATGCCATATTCATTCTCCAGAAAAGGGCAATTCGTGCAATTTATAATCTTGGCCCCCGCGAGTCTCTGAGAGAATTATTTAAAGAAATTAATATACCCACGTTGCCTTCCCTTTACATTCTAGAGAATATCATGTTTGTTCGTAAAAATTTGCATCAATTCACTGTCAAAAGTGATATTCATTCTATAAATACCAGGAATAAGCATAAAATAGTAGTCCCAAAATATAGATTAGCAAAATCGAATAAATCGTTTCTTGGGAATTGTGTCAGATTCTACAACAGGCTACCGAAGTGTGTAACTGATCTTACGAATAAAAAGTTCAAAAACGTCATCAAAGGAATCTTAATTAAAAAAGCGTATTATAAAATCCAAGACTGTTGAGGATAAAGATGTATGGCGCTAATTCATCTCTGCATGTGCGGCTTCCCTGGCAACTTGCGCTGTGCAAGTGTGTGTATCTCATTTTACACTAATAGTAAAAACTCAATTTTCTTTTGCATTGTATAGAATCTCTGTATACCTTGCATTATATAAACTTCTCAGCTGATTATTACTATTGTAACCGAGTCTTTGTAAGCTAAACCATTGTTGAAAAGAGTGTCCATGGAGTTTCTTGCCGGTTCTTCTCCATGAGACGCACTTTTTGGAACCGTGCAACTAGACGTTTCATAAGAGCCTGCAAAGGCCTATTTGAAATAAAAAACTTTTGATTTGATTTGATTTGAATTTACAGGACAATCCCATGTCTCGGCCGATTCTCGGTCCACAGAAACAGGCACGCTCTCACCACGGAAAGCTTCCCAACTAGAGGTAACGATTACGGAGAGAATAAGAGCGGATTCACTTGATGTAAAACCGTCGAAACATTCTGATAGAAATAACGGCTCTAAGGTAAAAAGGCAAAGAGGTCATGTTTCAAATAAATCAAGTTGAGTATTTTAATATTCATTTATTAAAAGTGTACTTTTATTCCTTATATAATAATATTATGTACAAAAAATATATTTTTCCAACGCGCGCCCCCGCCACTGGCGCTCAGGCGACGCACGCGCAGCGACTCCCTGACACGGCTTTACTGAAGTAGGTTTAGTTTGACGTGTCGACACCTGGGTCGTCGGCGCGGCAGTGGGGGGCGGGGGGGGGCAGCCGACAACAATAAAATATTTCATTTTATAAAACTATACATAAATGTATTTTAATAAAATTTACACATCTGCTTAAAGACCATAAAATAACTAATATTACATAATATATTCAATTCGGTTTACGACCAGAGGTCTCTCAGATCCAATCGATGTGACGCCACTGGACAGAACTCCGAAGGGGGAGGCTACGGGGGGGAGGCGCGGCGCGAGATAATCTTAGTATTTTCATCTAAATATTCTTATTAAATATTTTATTATGTCAAAAATATATGTATCCGCACCGTCGTCAGCTAACATGAAATATATTTAACTATTACTATAATTATACTTTTTTATTGCTCTCATTACAATAAAATATTATTTATCAAACACATAGATTAGGAATGTCATATTGTTATGTAAAACTTTGGTTTAGGATGGTACCTCGACATCGGTCTACTGGGGACACCCGGTGCAACATGCGAGATGACGTCGACGTGTGACACACAGCCTAGCGAATGCATTATTTCATCAACATCAATGCCGTCCACGTAAGCTGCGATCTATTTCCGATTAAGTCTGTTCGATTTCACCTCCACTTTAGCGATTGAGCGATATTCAATAACGATAAAACTAATTATTAATTAATTGTGTAAATTCTTAAATAATAAATTCGTGGAATGCACGCGTGAAGTCATGGAGTAGGCCGCAGCCGGTAACACTGTAATCTACTCTCCAACGAGCCTCTTAGATTAACTTACATATAAAAATATAGGAATTCATCTTAGGAATGTTTCGCAGTCTCAGATAATTATAACATTTGGTAACGACTAATAGGGAACTCGGTACCTCATCGATCTACATTAATTAATGTTTTTGTTATTTAAAATTTAATGTTACTACTGAAAACGAAAATTTTCCTTCGTATAGTAAATCGTTTTGAATGACACGTACGTAATCATCTTAAGTTTAGTTATTACTATAAGTTCTTGTCGAGTCGCGCGTGGCCGGCGGGGCGGGGGCGGGGGCGGGGGCGGGGGGGAGCGGGCGACGCGCGACCGCTATTTGGTCAACTAGCGACTCTTCTACAACTACACTATGGCCGCACCGACCGACGGGACTCTCGTGTTACCCGACGGTATAGTATGTATGTATAGCGAACAGTTGATGCAAAATATAATATTATATAATTATTGTATATTTAGTAAAATAAATAAATAGATCCCGCATTCACGTAAAATATAATCGTAAGAATTATTGTAAGCGCGAGCAACACGCGAGCCGAGAGCGTCATCGGCGAGGGCCACTTAACAGTACGATTAAGCGAGTGAGATTCGATTGAGGCCACGGGGCCGCGGAGATTCCGGTTTGTTCGGGCGCACGCGGCGGCGCGGCGGGCCGGCGGGTCGGCGGGCCGGCGGGCCGGCGGGCCGGCGGGCGGGCTCAGCTGCCGAGCGGCACGACGGTGGGCCGCTCGGCGTCGGACGCGTGCCCGTACACGCCGTCCTCGTAGTACTCCTTGTGCGCGTGCGAGTGCGCGTGCGCGTGCTGCGGCGCGCCGTAGTGTGCGTGCGCGTGCGCGTGCGCCGGCGGCGGCTCCTCCAGCTTCACCGGCGCGTGCGGCACGTAGTAGCTCAGCGACAGCGCCGACCGGCCCTCCGCGCCCGGGTTCACGCCTACGCCCGGGGCACTCTCTACTGCGAAAACATTACATTATATAATCTATATATATATACATATAATAAAAGAGTAGGATCGAAATTACGCTTCACTAAATATTTTTACCAGAAATTTAGAGGGGTGATAAAAGAAGGGTAGCAGAATGCATAAATGCAATTTTTAAGATTCTTGTCTGTCTGTCTGTCTGTTTGTTCACGCTAATTTCCGAAGATAATAAACGGATTTTCATGAAATTTACACAAATATATTAAGTAAAGCCCGGGGCAACATATAGGCTTTGTTTCATCGAAATCGGTTGTCAGAAAGAAAAGTTATCATCATTTAAAAATAATATTAAAGGCACCATGTCACCAAATTGCAATGCAAACTGACTCGCGTTGAACTTTTTCGAATTGTCAGATGTCAATCACAGTTTGATATGTAAATGAAATACTTTGATTATTTCGCCATTTCCGATATACGTATGTAATCATAGAATAGTGGATATGCAGGCCCATTGCGTAACTTCAGATGCGAGTTCGAATCTGAAGTTGAACGGAAATATTTTTTTTTGTATTTCTTTATTTATTTTTTTAAAGAACTATATTATAACAATAGAACATGTATTATTGAAATATTATATGAAAAAGTATTTCTTATGAGATCGTTTATTTCACCTTTTCATCCATCCTTTCTCTACAGAATTACGATTATTCGACATTGCTTTTATTGCTTCTTAAGGACTGTCTTCGTATCTTAGAGGTTTCCGTATTTAGCACCGGAAACCCGAGTAGGAATCCCGGAAAAAGGGAATTTAAAAAAAATTACTCAAAATGAAAATGATCAATTAAATGAAATAAATAATAAATATCAAGGTGGATACAGTATCTTCACCACTAATTAAATTTATAAAAAAAATAAGTAATTTTCTTTAAAGTCAGGTTAATTTTTTGAACAATGGTATTTTTATTGAATTTCAAATCATACTTCGAACCCCAACCTCAACCACCATTAAACGTGTCGATAATATGATGCAAAAGCATAAATAAAATAATTGATAGCTCTTTCCCAAAATAAATCACCAAGTACAGAGGATG
The DNA here is from genome assembly GCA_905404175.1 of Anthocharis cardamines. Classification (NCBI taxonomy): domain Eukaryota; kingdom Metazoa; phylum Arthropoda; class Insecta; order Lepidoptera; family Pieridae; genus Anthocharis; species Anthocharis cardamines. The sequence goes on along the minus strand of FR989953.1, from coordinate 171,151 downwards.
GAGGATATGTCATTTGAAGAAAGCTTGCTCAAAAGTTAAGCTTAAAGTGAACCCCACGCGAACGAAGTCGCGGGCATCAGCTAGTCTACAATAAACCCTCACGCTGATGTTGTCGGACGCAAGATTCGCTTTGCCAATGAAATATTGAGAATCAAATAAAGTATTATAACGTTAAAAACACTCACCTTTCACTTCTCTCTCCTCTTTGAGCTCCTGCTGGTGCATCGCCGACACGAGCCGGTCCGCTAACCCTGAAATATTATCCCATTCGCTTTAACATTTTATTTTATTTTTCTATAAACAGATATCGAAACAGTTTTTTTCATTAAAGTAACTCGGAATTATGGATATTCCTTCCACTCCTTGAATATCCAAAAAATATAATTTAATATAAACATAATATTAACTTCTATCCAATGACATAAGAGGTACAAACAAAACCATTTTTTGAATTAATAATTAAGCTGTTAATATTTAATCAGGATCCTGAAGCGGTACCCACAGTTGTTTTTGACATCGACTGCGGAGGGCAGCGCGTGCGCTGTGTGCGAGCTGTGCGCAGCGTGCGAGCTGTGCGCAGCGAGCGCGGTGCGGGCTGCGTGCGGCTGAGACGCGTGCGCAGCGTGCGCAATGCTCTTGCTGAGGTGGCGCTCGGCCTTTATACTGTTCTTAGGCTTCCGCTTGCGTGTCTGAAAACATTGCATTCATTTCTTAATATCCTGCACCCCGTCAGTTATTTGTGGAGTTCATTTATTAAACCGGCCCGAGTGCTCGGTGCCGATTAGAAGCTCGGTAATGCCCGAGAGCTGTGGAGGGTCGTGTACCTGAATGGAGTCCTTCTTCATGGCGATGGGCCGGTTGATGTTGTGCAGCTTGTAGTAGAGGCCGCACGCGTTGCAGACCGTCTCGCCGTGCGCGTTGCGGCGCCACAGCGAGGTGGTGGTGGTCTGGCAGTTGCTGCAGGCCATGCCCGGCCGCTTGGTGCCCATCTGCACACACACGCGGCCGTCAGACGGGGCGCACGGGGGCGCACGGGGGCGCGCCGGGGCGCCGTGACGATAACGATACCATTGGTTTTGTATAGGATAAGCTCTTTTCTGTTCTGCTTATTTAATCGAGAACTTTTTATCTACAAAATCTAGTCTCAATATCGTCACGGTCCTTCCTCATTTCAAATAACATATTGTTACGATGGAGTCTTTATTTAGGGATAAGAATATGATGAACTCATGTAAATGTTATGCGTTCGAGAATAAACAATCCAAAAGTTTCGATTCATAAAAGATTTAACTCCAGGATCACCACATTATTGAACTGTTCAATTATTCTCAATCCACAACACAATCGAAATTTTTAGATGTTTTCTATGTGAATTGGGATTCGAGACATGCTATATAATAATATGTATATGGAAAAACTAAAGCGATGATTACTGTTAATAAGCGTGTGGGAAAGGGGGGGGGGGGGAAACCATAGGATAAGGAATGTTTGAATCTACTTATACTGCGGCGTGGGGACAAAATGCTCTGGTGACAGGAATGAAAGAGGAGAGCGTGACTAGGATCGGGAAAGTGAGTTTGGGTAAAGCTGGCTGGTCGAGGGTGCGGAAGTGGGGTGGGGGCGGGGTGTAGGAGCGGATGGGGGCGCACGTACCCCTTTCTTCTGTTTGTAGTCGGGAGTGACGGAGAGCGCGGGCGCGTGCAGAGGCGCGGCGGCGGGCTGCGGCGCCGCGCCGTTATACAGGAAGCTCTTGTAGAAATCCGCGCCCGGCGGCGCCCCCTCGGCCACTGCAACCAACACAAGTGTCATCGACACGACAGGACGCTCGGCGGGCGCGGATTTCACGCGAGCGAGGCGGAGTGAGAGGGGGGTGCGGTGCGGTGCGGTGCGGGGTGGGGTCGGGGGCGGTTAGTCGAGCGGAGAGCTGCGTACGTCGGGGGCGGGGAGGTGCGCCGCGTGCCGCTGACGTACCAGCCGCCGCGGCTGCTTGAGCGGCCGGTTGATGCCGTTCATCTTGTTGTAGAGGCCGCACGCGTTGCACAGGTAGTGGCCGGTGCAGTCGCGGCGCCACAGCGGCGTGTGGATCGCGCCGCAGTTCACGCACTCGCGCCCCACCGTGAAAAACTCCGCCATCTCGACTGCGATACACAACATTAGCTCTCACCTCGCCCTCAGCCTCACGCCCACCGAGCGTCTTGGTAGTCGTTATCAATTATTGCACATCCTTATGGTACGGTCGCATCGTTCAGTGGAACGAACGACGCAGACATACGCATTACACAGTTTATCTTCACTAGGGTAGTATGGGTATAACTACTTATACTTAGATATTTTGTGAGCGTGTCTTTAGGCAATGTAATGTAGAGTTGATCCAATTTGTCTATGAAATATATTTCAATTGACCACAATAATTGACTAAGTGTAAACAGTCTTCTTATATTATGAATGTTATACAGTAATGCCCGGTCAGCAGCGCGGCAGTTTTCTGCAATTGTTTATGTTTGTGTCGTCGAACCTTGCCTTGACAATGGACCGCGTGTGTGTGTGTGTGTGTGTGTGTGTGCTCGGGCGCAAGGCCGCGCGTGCTTCATTCATGTGGTGGAGCGCATGGCGAGGTCGGGGGGGGGGGGGGGGGGGTGTCGACCAGGAAGTGACCGGCGAGTCACGCGCACGTCCCGCCGCGAGCTGGAGCACGAACCGTTGTACCACCGCCACTTCCCCGCTACTGCGTTATGCGTTACCGTTGGCCGATCAACAGCATGTATGTAATTTTGAAAATTTTATGCATATTACTGATTATATATGTAGCTAAATATGAAGCTGCATCATTAGTGACCGTCAGTACTATACTATGTGTATACTGTATTGTATACCCCTGAGCGGGAAAAATCAATGAGAGCAGTGTGTGAATGTGTCGCCGATACAATACTCGTACTTGCGTCGCGGAAGTTCACTGCTGACTCGGCAGTACCTACCGCTGCGTACCTACGTTGGTGACATTGCGACACGTTCGTTTTTAACACATTTCAGTGAAAATAGCCATCTAAATAATACTGTGTAATATAATAATTATACGTCGGCTCACTGCTATTCTACACCATAAAAGTATGTATATGTTACTCTCCAAGTCAGTTTCGAAAATATGCGACGAAATACCCGTTTAAATTGAGATCTGGTTGCAAGACGCGTGAGACGAGAGGAGCGGTGTCACCTTACTTCCGATGTATCAAGTGGCTTCAGAAGGCGTTATGGCAATGGGTGGGTCGGTGAGTGTGTGGGTCGGCGAGTGTGTGGGTCGGTGAGTGTGTGGGTCGGTGAGTGTGTGGGTCGGTGAGCGCGTGCCAGAGCGCGCACTCCGCAGTCTCCAGAGTGCTTAGCTCGAATATTTCCCAGAAGCAAACGTGTGTACAATCTAACGGTTGAAAATAATAATTTATGATGATGAAGATTACTGAGTATCGATTCGTATATACCTAGTAGAAAATTTTCTAAGTATTACTCATGCTGTCTGACAGCGATACTTCCGGGGCGTCCGGGTCAAACCTTGTAGGTACATTCTAGTACTCGCCTAGTTCAAAGTTCCGTTCGCGCAACCTTTGTTTCTACGTTTCCTTTCATACATTGATAACATTATTTAAAATGGTAACCGCGTTGTCTGAAAGACTCGCATCCCGGCCGGGTTGCTCGTTATCAGTTATCACGATTGTTATCTAAATGGAGAGCCCATCGCAGTTAAACGTCTGTTTAATTTAAAAATAATGTGTTGTTTTGTAAGTGGATCCGCCATGTGCGCGTGTGGCTCGGCCGCGCTGACGCTATCATTTTAATTCACAATACAGATTTTATTCATCATACATTAAAAATATTTCTCATAATATGTACCGGGTACCCATATACCTAAACTGCACTGATCGCTCTCGCGTACACAAAGTGAGCAGCCAACCCAAGAAAACCGATGTATATCATGTCAGTGTAGCAATAAGGGCAAGTTAAACAATTAGGAGACAAAGAACGCGGATGACGTCACGCCTCACGAGTCACCTCGAAGTGTGTCAGTGGTCCCCGAGCGGGCTCCACAGGCGATAGGGCCCGGGGCGCCTGCCCGGGGCCCGACTGCCGGCGTGCTAATGGCGCCGACCATTAGCCTGCTCGCCTCTAACCTGCACTCGTTCACTAATCTCCAAAACGCTTAAGATAAACTAAAATCGTCTTGCGGTGTACGTGTGTACGTACTGAAGGAGTCGAGCGGGACTCGCACTACACAGTGCTTCAGCTCTCAGCTCTCAGGTCGCCTAGTCATTACGCAAGCAAACGCGATATAAACACAGGTGTTTGGGCGAGGCGGAGAGGAGTCGCGGCCGGTTTGTCGGCGGACGGCGAGGTCTCATCCTGTTTGCGGCACGTGCCTTATCCGATACCATTTACGGAATGCGATTTTGATGCTCAAAGGAGTTCATCGGAAAGGTGTTTTAGCCGAGGCCGGTCGAGGCCTACGCAAACACGCCGCGTCCGCCGCGTCCACACGCACACAGGCGCCCGTGTTGTCGCGTCCACGCCACTATGTTTTCGTTCCAATCACGTACCATTCGTGCGCTTCCAATAAAACTCATTTATCTTCTTCAATACATTGTCTAACACATTATATTATAACGTCATGTAATTTTACTGAATTATATGATTACTACGCGTGCGAGGCGGGTGCAATGTAGATGGACTATATATACAAAAAATGATGTTACTCGCTGATAATGTAACTTTCTAATAATTAATTGATTGAGGAATTTTTTAAATCAGTCTAGTAGTTTTTGAGTTTATTTGTTACAAACATACAAAATTAAAAATGTATTTTTGAAGTTATACTTCTTTTGGCGCGTTAGGATGAGAGTGAATTCATGACCTGCGCGCGCACGATGCAGATGTCCCAAAAAAACGACATGATGAAGTTGACTACAGAATAGAATTTGATTGATTTTAACATTTTTCTTCGATATAAATTTACTGCAGTTTTGTTTTTTAAAATTTTTCTTCAGACGCCAAAGAAGTATAATTTCTAACGCGTGTACATAAGTACACACATACTTTTTTTATTTCTTCACTTTATAATTATAGGATAGATTATAGACGAGATGTTCAGACGAGATGTTCTGGATTTAAATAAAATACTGTATACCGGATTAAAACGCGATTTATTATTTAAATTATTTATCCCGACGTTTCGGATGCTTTTCAGCAACCGTGGTCGCGGGATACAGTATTTTATTTAAATGTGTGATACTCGCGTTAATAAAAGACAATATTATGTTCTGGATTTATTTGGATGGAACGTAGATATCGCAAGAGGAGTTCTATCGAAGGGAGAGCGCGGGTTGTTGCTGGGAGTTGGGACATTGCTGGTGTTGACACGTAGTACACTGTTCAGTACTACCTGTTGTACAACTCTGACGTCCTTCAGAGTGTACGTAATATAACTGAGCCCCGTTGCGTCTCATGCTCGGGGTCGCAACCCGCAACCCGCAACCCGTAACTTGTAACGCGCCTAGTTTTTGTGCAATAAAAGAGTGCAATATTTCAAAGAAAGAGGCTATTAATATTTTATGGGCTACAAAATATTAACTATTTCCACTTTCGAAGACGGATGACGGTTTAAGTGCTCCTCGATGATAAACTGTCGCTAGTTCGCCCCTCCCCCCCCTCCCCCCCGCACCGACCCCGCACCGCCCCCGCACCGCCCGCCGGAGAGCGGTTATCTCGCGACAGATCAACTATCATAATAAAAATATCATCCGAGCTTGAGAGTGCGGGCTATCGCGCCTGACCCCGCCGCGCTGTCACAAAAAATAACACCAATAATGCACAGTAATTGTGCGCTTTAGGGTTGGCAATGACGAAATTGTCTTTTTTTATTTATTTTATTACACTACTATGACCCTCTCAGTGCGTTAGTGGTATGGAAGATGCAAACTTTGGTTCTTATCTCGGAAAAAGAAGCACGTGTATGTAGATTTTTTGAGAATAGAAAACTGATCGTCTACCTACACGCAAAATAATCACACACGTGACAAGATAATTATTAATTAACCAAGATAAGTAGGTACCTCTATTTTTATTAAATATATTATATTACCAACACGCCCCGGCTTCACACAGGTGCAATGTAGGTAGCTATATCTTCCCCAAAAAAGAGATTTTTCGGTCGAGTAGTTTTTGAGTGAAATCGTAACAAACAAACAAATCTTCCTCTTTATAATATTAGTTTAGATTCGATAGCTGACAACACTGATATCTCTCAATTAAGAATTTGGTAAGATTCTTTAAAAAAAAAAAGCTGAACTCTATTGAACTACATATTATATACTAAAAGCGAACAAAAACAGAATTGCTTCGGCGAAGTGACAACCCTAGTTATCAGTGGAGGCTCGCAGCATCCTTCACTAAACATTGTTCTATGTAATACTGCCAAGTGTTACGCGACCGACCCGACAGCAGATCGCTTCGCCGCGGTGCCGCGGTCGGTTCCTACTGCTTACTTCCCGCTGCTACACTAGACTTTTTTTTTTCGAAAATTTTCTTGTTATATGACAGAGAAACGTCTGGACATGTCCGCTGCTGTAGTTATCCGGCTCGCGGTGTGCGCTGGTATCGAGATGTTAGGTAACCATTATGTACGTAGTTACAGCTCACAAGTACCTAGTGGGTAAGTGTTGAACAAAGGGCTCGCTCGGTAACAATGAATCGAGCGCAAACAAGCACTCGGAGGTGAATCACAGCGCACGCGCAGTGCGAACTACATACGTGCTATATGTACGCGTCGTCACTGCGCCGCACTGCGCTGCACTGCGCCGCACTGCGCTGCACTGCGCTACGCTGCGCCAACGTGCTCGCGTGTTGCGACCAGAGTTTTACGAGTTTACGTGGAACGTGTTCCACTTGCAGAAGAAATACAATCGACATTATGAAATTAACAACCTGAGTAATTGAACGAAAAGAAAACTATGCGTTTCCATCAGTTTTACCTGCACTAATAGTCTAGTTCGAGCCGAACATAAACAACACATACACACACACTAACACCACGTCTATCTGATGTTAAAACAACTGTGTGTTGTGATACCTCAGCCACAGAACATCAGTCAATGATGCGCTGTCGACCTACTTTATAATTCGAGCATTCGGAAATCCATAGACTATAACAAAACGAAACGCGCAATATACACTTCACAGTTTTTCCATTTACATTATGAGCGGTGGTATATTCGCGGCCGCGGCGGGTGGACACGTGGACACACCTACATACCTACACCTACCTCACCTACGAGTACACTCTACATTATAATGTCCTTTTTTAAAATAGGATTTCAGTTTGCCATTTCACATAACTTCCCAGGATTCGAACCTTAGCATTGTGGACCGTTGTAATCAGCATTTTTCGATATTCTCTATAGTTTTCGTTTCGTGATTTATGCTCAGTTATTAGGTACGTATTGAGTAAGTTCTAACAAAAATCGCATCGTCACCGCCGTTAACTAGGTGCCCAGCTAATAATGGAAACCACTGTAATCTAATATTGATACGAGTTTTCATCAGCGATAGTTATAAAGCTATTAACAAATTACGAGCTCGAGATCCACGAGGTTTAGAGGTTCGATCTGACCGCACGTTGCGCAATACCAGCTCAGAGTAGTTTGCTGCCTCAGAGTGTTCGAGTTGTATTGTAATAATATGGGATGTGTGTCAGTGAGTGGGAGAGGGCGAGACTTACTTGCGGAGAGGCTGGCGGCGGCGGACAGCTGCGGCCGGTAGCTGCACTCCACGCGCCACAGCTCCTGAAACACACGGTCACCGCTGTACTACACTGCGCACACGGTACACGGTACATAGCTAGACCTGACTGCTGACCGCTGACTCGCAGCGTCTGTCTGGGAGGGGTAGGACCGGAGGAACTGCTTGCGTAGTAAGCCATGATAGTTATCGATATAAAATTGGTGTGAATTGAAAATCGATATTGTCAATGTCTCGGTGTTGTGGACTGGGGCGTGACGGTTCAACGCTCGCAAAGTCCCGCATGGCCTCCTCCCGCTCACACCCCTGCACTTCCCTCGTGCCAGTGTGTGTGTGTGAGCGTTGGTTGTGTCGCATCGTGTCGCATGTCGTAACGGCAGACGCGCCCGTCATGCGCCACGAAGCACGTTATCAGTGGACTAGGCACATCGCGCGGCGCCGCTCGGCACCCACGCGCACACACACATACACCGATAACGATCAAAGAACAAGAACAGGCAAGAAATATCTGATTGCGTTATATTGAAGATTTTAGATTTAAGAAGGTCTATGCTTATGCAGTGGACAGTGTAGTGTGGAGTACTCACGGGCTGCGTGTACGTGGCGGCGGCGGAAGGGGTGGTCGCGGTGCCGGAGCGCGAGGTGGAGGCGAAGGCGCCGCCGAACCGCGCGCTGAAGGCCGGCAGCGCGCCGCCGCCCGCGCCGCCGCCGCCCGCGCCCTCGCCGCCGCCCGCCTCCGCGTACTCGCCGCCGCAGTAGCCGGGCGAGCCGGGGCTCCACATCTGCGCCTGCGCCAGCTCCGCGCCGCCGCCGAAGTACGGCGAGCCGGCCGCCGCGTACGCGCACCGGCCGTACGCCTGCGCGCCCTCGCCGCCGCCCGCAGCGCCGCCCGCGCCCGCACCGCTGCACACACGTACATACTAATTGAGCTCCATCTCTTCATAAATAACTGAATGAATCGTCTAAACTTTAAATACAATCCAGATGTCTAAACTGCCCCAGCCAAATTGTAACAGCTAGTTTTTGAAGGAATCTCTGTTCGAAATGTTAAATAAAGCATTACCAAAGCCTCACTCGACAGGAACGGGATGTAGGGGATGAAGGGGATGTAGGCGTGAGGCGGACCTATGGCTCAGCAGTCGATTGGACTTTATGTAAAATTTAATTTATTTACTTAAAATTCTTAATTAAATTCTTGTGAAACACAGCTTGCATCTCACTGCGTGTATCGCGAATTACTGTGTTTTAGTTTATAATTTATATTATGCTGTGGAACTCGTCTGCTTCACAGAATAATGCTGAGCCAGGGCCAATTAAAACCACAACACAAACACATTTACGCACTTTAAAAAAATGCACCTTAATTTTATGTTCCAAAATTTTTTTGTTATTATTTTGTGATTCTGTGTGTGTGTTTCGTTCGTAATAAAGGTTATGTCTATGTCTCTTACGTGTATCTGTGAACATTATTGAGTAGATGATTGTTGTTTTTTTCTGTTGCTAACATTAGGCTGTAGATTTTTCATAAATAAATAAAAAATTTAGAGTGTTTTCATGCGATAGCCGAGTCAATCTATTTATTTAAAACATCAAAGATTTTTAATATTGATATGATCACTATAAGATGTTGTTAGGTTAGCAAATTCAAATTCAAAAATCATTTATTCGTTTAGGTAACACAATGTACACTTATGAACGTCAATAAAAAATACAAATTTTACATTTACTGCCAGTTCTCAAATCAAGGGCGTAGAGCGGACGAGAAGAACTGGCAAGAAACTCGCCGCCACTCTTTTTAATCGCAGAGTTTTTGTTTTACAAATGTTTTGTAAGGAGCTGCAACCATTACGCCATGTTCCACATGATAATTACGTAATAACTTGTTCCATAGCTACGTAATAACTTAAGACAGAAGGATCCTTCAGTAGAGACTGAATAAATTGACCGACTTGGTATTATATGGATCTCACAACTTTGAAGAACTGATTTGCAAGACTTGGCTTTTTTACAATTTATGTTTTTGATGGCATTATAATATATATATACGAGTACATATATGTAGTATGGTGTGGAATGGGCAATGGCATTCACTCGCAACTCGCAATGCCTATAGCCTACCTCTCGGATGTGTCGGCGGACGGCGACGGGTACAATTAGCATTATTTATGTTCATCGTTGAGTTATCGCGCACAATTAGCCCTGTTCGATACTCGTTATTGTTACTGAAACCGCTTTATTGACAACTTTCTTTAAAAACTTGTTTTCTACAATTAGCTTACTAAACCGAGCACGAGGCGGGTGACGTCACAGCCGCGGCCGCTACAAATGCTAGTCTAGTATACCTATTGGCTGGCACGTCAACTCAGTCAGTGGCCAACGCACACATACTAACCACGTTCCATCAAACAGCACGTTCTCTTCAGACTACATTCGAAATTATATTCAAATGAACTGATAATGAAGCGCTCAGAGTTCGGAGTGAATGTAAGGATGTACAATTTCACGCCGGTAGCCGTTACTGAAAGTGGGCCGCGCCTAATGGTTGTGAGCCTGCGCGGCCCCCCCCCTCTCGCAGCGCCCCCTCCGCCGGTGTACCGACCTGACTCGGAGCCTCGACCCGCTTGCGTGCGCTGTGAGCGTGTTGCAGTAGGTACCTCGCCACGTTCTTACTGCATACTGCACAGTACTCAGTAGTCAGTAGGTACTTAACAACGGGCAGGGTCGCAAACCTCAACTAAGTACAATATATACGTACTATAACATATCCCTCTTATCGTTTGTGATGTGTTCGTCTTCGTCACTCACGGATTCAAATGAATCAATCTAGAATTAATATGGCAAAGTCCATGTATGTCTTCAACGTTACATTATCGAAGGCCTGCTTTATGACTAAGCTTACGTACATTTCCTAGCTATAATAGGTATGATAGTCGTCAGCTGTCCGGAGTGCATATGGGCAGCGCTATCAGCGAGCCTCACTAATAGGAGGGCTGCGCGAGCGCACGTACCGCGAGAACCCGGACGTGTCGCCGGGCTGCCCACTGCCCTACTCGGGCGAGCGTTCACTTCTATTGTTTACACACACCTCCTTATCGCTACGCAGTCAAACCGGGCGAATTCCATAATTGCAAAGCGCAAGCCGATACTTAATATTTGAGATATTTTTCATCGTCGGCGCAAGCAGTAACATTCAACCGCTGACTTATTGTCAAAAGATAGCTCCTCGTCACGGCACGTGGCAGGTCACCCGCATGCTGGCGCTAAGTGCTCAGTGCCGCAGTAACATCAACCGTCGGTTCCGGCCTGGAAGCGCCCGCAGGCCGCGGCGGGGCGTGTCGGCGCGGGCGCGAGCACGTGCGCTGCTCGCCGCTGCTCGTCAGCTCGCCGCGTGTGACGACACACACCGGGAACATGCGGTCATCCCACAGCCCATTAGTCGCTTACACCGAACTACTCCGGTGTTCCGATTCCCAACGGAACTCGACGGCCGGAGCGATTAGTTACTTTGAATTTTAAATAGAATCGATATACAACGCTATCAGGTTACACAAACATCGCTAACGTAACGAAGAGGAAACGATAATTAAATATCTCAAAAACCAAATTTTAAAATTCATTTCGTATTTCGAAGTGAATGAAGACAAAGAACGAAGCGTCATAATATCCATTCAAAGACGTCGTAAAAAATTGTGAAGTCGTCCGGGTCGAGCGATATTTGCGCAGTCGCAAGTATAATCCGTATCCTGAGAGCCTATACAAATAACTCATTTTGAGACACTTAAGTCGTCACTCGACACGACAAAAAATAAACAGTACAAATTTGGAAAGGAGCCGAGGGCCCTCGGAGCTTGCGATGTATACGACACTTGTAGACGGCTCGCGCCCGCCCGCGCTAGCGCCGCACCTCCGCGGGCGCCCGGTGCCGTGCCCGCTGCGGCCCGACATCGAACCGAGTTCAAATCTTCAAAGATCCCAAACACATTCTAATTACAGAAGCTATTCTTCGGTGGCGTGACCACCACTAATTGTATTTGTTCATCATAACCATTTGTTCAAATATTTGTTCTCTAAATATTTTCCTCTAATTATTATGGTTTGTTTGCAGTCTTAATTAAAATAAGGAAAATTCCAAAGTACAATTAAATGAGTTATGAGACGAATATAGAACGAGTGATGTCTAAATTCAAATGCTCAGCTTTCTAGAGGGTCTCCTAGTCCACACACACATACAGACGTGACACCCGATACAGTACCGAGTACCGAGTATCGACCTCACCTAAACTCACAGCTAAAGACTCGTAAAAATACAACAGTGATCGATCTTGACATCAGTATTTAATTAAATCGCTTCTGAACTAATATGATAGTAACCGTATTTTAAAGTATGAGAATTATTCAGTATATTCGACTATTAACAATATTATCAAAGTATACTGTATCCTGAGGGAAATTATAATTAAAAGTTGACAAATGCATCTAAGGGGAATGTCTCGGTCACGACTCGCGACTCTCGAGTCGACGCGAAGAGGCTTGTTTGAAGTGAGATTAGTATAGTTTGTCACATTAGCTCATTTTGGTTAATTTCCGAACGTGAAACACTTAAACAAACACACATTGTTTTCGCGTCGCCTGCGTTTTTTTCTTTCCGTTTCCGAGCTGCGGATGTCTCCGAACACACCCGAGAGCGCCCGAGAGCGCCCGAGCGGCCCGAGCCAGCGCCTGCGCCTGCGCTCTGTATTTGCGCACCGATCTGATCTCGAGGGTCGTTTGCTCTACTACTTAGAACGTTCGCTATAAATTAATGCTTGGATTGTCAAACAAGCTTGTTTGTCGTCTCGACTTCTCGCCTAGCATCGAAACGCGACCATAAAGTTGTTATTTTTATTAATAAAACCTACACTATGTCTACTCCATAATGTTAGGGGATTATAGATTTTTTAAATAAAATCCTACTTCATATCCGGTATACGGTATACCTAAGCGCCCACAAGCGACGTGAACTACGATTGTGATTGAATATTCATGAATTTTCATATCATCAAAAATAAACGAGCCAACCTACGGGCTACGAGTACGTCATTGCTAATTGCTATCCTAATTCCTAACACTATCTGCGAAGCATCGCGAGTGAATCACCGGAGCCCTTCCGGCAAACGGCGCAGCTCCCGAGTTACCGAGCGCTGAGCAACATTGCACAAAGGTTGTACAATTCGATGAGTAATTTAAAAGCTCTTTAACTGATAAGATTAGAAACGTTAAAATACGGTCAGCGGTTGTAGGTACTGGGACTGCGTCGCTGCGTCAGCTGCGCAGGTATGTAGCACAGTTAACGCACATAAAGAGACTAACTTCGTGAGAACTATATTTCAGCGGGAGATCACTTTGAGGGTTGGTTTTTCAGGAAACATGTAAGTATTTTTAATGTCAACGCAACTTTGAGTACATGTATTTGGGGTTATTGAATCTCCGCCGAAGACCGAGGCTGCGCAGCGAGCGTGCTCTTTCCCGTAATAATCCCTTGAAAGTACCTATATAATACATTTTTTTTTATCGGTGAACACTTATCCAGTGTTTGACAAACCAGGCAATCGGAGAGGGTGCTAAGTAAGCATTTCGCACACTGTGAGATTTGGGCTGGGTTGCGGTCTTGGCCTTTTACATTTTGAATTGAGAGAATAAGTCAACTACAAGCCGAAAGAACTCCTTACATTTGTTTAGGAAATATTAAAAGTATTTGGAGACACGTGAAAAAACAATAAAAACTAGATTCGTGCCATTGGGAATGTGTCTATCTATGATCCTAATTATTTTTTTATAGATTTTATATACTTTTATTAAAAAAATAATCTTGAAACTCTTGGCTAAAAGTATCTTTAGATATGGTATAATCACGTCACTAAATTATAAATCCGTAACTGGCAGGACGGCTGTGTTAATTTTTTTTAATTCTAAGTAGTAGTGATTCTCAGTGTATTGGTAGTGTGGGCGTTTTATTTTATATTCTGAATATGTTCAATTAAAATTTTAATAGATTTATCCATAAAATAAAGATTTTAACAATCATATCAGGTACCTTACATCATGTAGGTACGTATAAAAGTAAAGTATTTTATATTATTAACTATATACATATAATTGTCTTCGACCAAACATAATAACATAACAATATAATATAAAAAAGTAATAACAATATACAAGAGGGCTTCCACATTCCCACTAATTGTTTATTCATTTTTACACACGATAGAATATCTTTTATATGAGAAGCTCAAAACGAATGTAACTTCATACTAATTTTACCGGGTTAGCTACTTCTGGGCAATTATTTGATGAATGCTAACCTACTGTCTGATATTGATATGAATGCAATAGTACTTCGCAGTGAAGAAGTTATAATAATATCATCTCGTCACGATGAGCAAGATATGAAATTTATAAATTTAGAAGTATTTACCTAGTTGTCTATAATGATAATATAATCATTTACTTTTTATTAACCACTTAAATTCGATAAATATAAATTTCACTTTAAATAATTATGTAATTCTAATTCATCGAACATGTTGGAATTGGAACATATCCATATATGTATGTGTGCGTATGTAGATATATATTGTCAACATGTCGTCATTCTTAACTGTCGTAAAAATCTATAAAAAATATTTTTATATAGAAATTTTTAAAATCTTTAGTAATCAAATAACTCGGAGATCCAAAAAATAATCCATAATTTTTCAATATTGTAATTGTATTTTACACGTCCTAAAATAAAGACAAAATACAGAAATTGCCGGAAAAGTAATTTATTAATAACTAGCAACGCGCCCCGACTTCACACAGGTGCAATGTAGATGTACTATACCTACACAAAAAATAGCTTACGTTACTCGCAGATAATGCAGCTTCATATTCGTGAAATAATTTTTAAAATCGGTCCAGTAGCTTTTGAGTTTATTCATAACATACAAATACATATTTTCTAAACTAATGAGAAGCAATGTGTCGGGCAATGTGTGTGTGTGTACTTTTTGTAGTTTGTAATGTGGGGGCACGGCAGTGTCAAGTCGAGTGGCACAACCGTACTATCCTTTTCTCGAAGTAGTTCGGGCCATATTCGACCCCCTATAACTTCGTTGTGGATAAAACTAGAAGCCTGGATTTTCAGCAGGTATTGTATAATCTCGGTATATTTAATAATTTCAATAAATTTAAACCAGTAGTTTAAGAATTATAAACTAGTCAAAATTTTAATAATTTGCCACTCACTCACTCACTGACTGACCGATCATCAAAACTCTAAGGCACTTCTAGCAGACATAGAAACTTCAAATTTAGAATAGGTACAATTAGTGTTTATAGATCTATTCTAAACATATAAAGGCATGGCCGCAACTCAGCCCAAATCTCACAGTGTGTTTCGTTTGCTAATCTTTTTATTACACGAGCTGCTATTTTTTTTTTATGTCAGATGTCGACAGACGAGCATGAGGTTCACTTGATGGTAGGTGATACCTCAGCCACAGAACATCAGTCAATGATGCGCTGTCGACCTATTTTTTTACATCGAGCATTCGGAAACGGAATCGGAAACGCGCAATATGCACTTCACGGTTTTTCCATCTATGAACGGTGGTTCGTTACCCGGTCGGAATTTAGATATTCCTCCCACCCGATCAATGCCCGAAGTTACCAGACGTGGGCAAAACGTGCTTACAGAAAATTATAAACATGTGGTCCCGGTGGGATTCGAACCCACGACCCATCGATGCGCACGGCAGGTGTTCTACCGAACGCGCCAACAAGCCCGTCAATATTTTAGACGACATTATTGTTTCTAGAAGAAGACGTATATTTGTTTTGCAACGCCGAATAAGAGACCGCATCTACCACAGGCACTGTCCGTGACTGTCGCTATGACGGTTAAACTTCCGAAAGCTGATAACTGAACTTCGAGCTGGGTACCCAGTACCGAATCCTACTCATTTCACTTGGATCAATAAAACCTAATCTATCTTTTTTAATTTTTTCTCATTACGTAAAGATATACCTACCTACGCGACCGTGTTAAATTTCAAAATTCAATATCTCGGCAAATAATCAAATGCCCAAAAGCTTTTGGAAGTATTCCCCATAGCCGCTAAATTCCTTCAGTTCCTTCAGAGTGCAAACTGCCTTCAAGTTTCAACCTTAACCGATGAGTTCCATGATAATATACCAGGTATATACTTCAGTAGTCAAACAGGTATATCGACGTACTAAAATGTCTATGTCTGTCTACGTAGAGCAGGCGGTTTCTAAAGACTTAAAGCGTGGTCGGACTCGGTAGAAGCCAATTAAATAAATAAAGTGTTTATAATAATAAGTTTGTCTCAGTGTGCGCGTGTTATTTGCGTCGCTGTGCGTGTGTGCGTGGCTTCGGACGCAGGCGCGGCGGGGCTGTGTGCGTGCGCCCGCGCCGCTAATTGCCGAGCGATAAGAGCTCGAGGACAATCCGCCTCCGAGCGCGGCCCGCTCGCCCGACGCTCCACTGTGCCTACAGACTACAGTTTGTGCTATAATATGTACTTCCAATTACTTGTAACTTTACCTATAAGACCTCTTTTTACTTTACATCTTTGCATTTCAGTTCAGAGTCAGTTTATTTTGGGTAGCTATTATACTTTTTATTCGCGACTCCTTTACGGGAGATATTGGAATTATTTATGAAACTCAATATACTCAGAGTTTTAACGGTTATCATGTTCAGATATATACGTTCATTAACATATAGTTCAACATTACTTCAAAACAACAAAAGAATGTTGTGAATTTTATTTATACCCCAGAAGAAAATTTATACCAGATAACGAATCACGTCGAACCTGAGTAATGTGATAAATTAATTATTATCAATGTAAAAAATGTTCCTTTTATTTATTTTAACGCAAAAGTGTGTTGGTTGATCATTCTTTGAGCCTATGAGGCAGAAGATTGATATGATATAATATCCCGGGAATTACAGCACAGTGTTCCCGGGCCAGCGAGGTCGCTGCAAACCCTAGATTATAGGTTTTACAAAAATATCCAGCATCTAGCTCGCGATGTGCTATCATGATAGCACATCGCGGAGTACACAATGTCGGATGTAGCCTGTGGGTGGCAGCGCCGGGCGAGCTGAGCGAGGAGTCAGCCAGAGATTGCCACATTAGTCATTGAGCTAGTCGAGAGCACACGGCGCCGCAGTCGCCGCATGCACGAGCTGACGCTGGGGGTCACCCGAAATCGTCCAAGCTGACGTGGCAACGAAAGAGGAGCGATTTCTTTAAAATAACATTCGTAAGTTGATAACTAAGTGGAAAAAAATATATCCCACAATCACATAACCAATCAAAAATCTAAGTGGCTCTTCAAGTCGCCCATATTGCGATTTATCGGCAAATCTGGCAACCCTGCTCAGCTGAACCGTAATGTTTCCAGTGTATTTTCTTCAACTTTATAATTTAACATTGTCGTTTTCATGGCGTGGTCGAGTTACGTGCAGGCAGTTTGCGTAAGAATCAGTTTCAAACTATTTTATTTAACTAAATTATACTAGAGTTATATCAGCTGTTTAGTTCTTATTTTTTAACAATTCTTAAGTTTTTGTATGTCTTAAGTGACAACTTATTTATTTAGAGTCTCGTCCCCGTATTATTATTAGGATTTCCGCCACATAAGATCCGTACATCTCGCTTGACTTAGCACACAACACGGCAAGAGACTTGAACTGCTTTCAGATGTTTTTAGATGAAAATGGGCATCTGCTGCAGCCTGCTCTAGCTCAGTAGTTGCCTCTCTGAAAAACTTATTTCCAGCAACATTCTGTCTGGGCAGCACTCCTGTCAGTTATTTCATTACTGGAGAGTGCATAGGTCCTAACAGGGATACCGAATGAGCTTCTTACCATTCTCAGGTTCATGAAATTAGGATCCAGTTCTATCATTTAAAACAAAAATCAAGTGATCAATTAAAATGTGCGTCTCAACCGAGTCAAACAAACACTTTACTAATGTGTTGTTCCGTTCAAAATTCCTAATTGTTCCACACTCAGCCATTAATGAGCAATTATCTAAAATACCGTTACATCGTAATTATAGGCGAGAAACCGGTTACCTCCGCGGTCGGTGAGAGCGGCGGAGCTAGGCGGACACGTAATGAAGGTAAATTAATCCAAAAATTGACAAATACATATTTGAAACAATAACACGCTTCAAGGTTTTCGAGGATTGGCTAATGCGAGTGAGCGATATCAGAGCTACGTGAACGTGGAAAAGTACGGGAGTTGTGTATCTACTATGTATGTATGCACGTGCGCGAGGCGGAATGCGACGCGTGTCGCAACTCGCAACCCGCTCGGCCGCTGCGCCCGCGCCGGCACGTCCGCCGCGTACTCGCAACGCATTCCCGATTGCAACATTGCCTCTTCCTCAACACGACAATACATTTCCAGGAGGTGAAAGTGACAGTTTTCTTCAAAATTTAATATACCACAAGCGTTGCTTTTGCTACCTTGCACAGTAGGTATAAGAGAAAACTATAAAATGGTAGGTAGGTACACGAGTTAAACTATTAAATGGCAGGTACACGAGTTAAAGTTAAATCTAGAGTCTGATCTAGGAATTTGAATATTTAACGTTTTCACGAGAAAGAAAGATTTTAGGGTTTAACATATAAGTAGGTAGATGTTGTAGACTCTCGGAAACCAATTGCCATTCATCTCCGACCTGAAAGCTTTGAAGCCTCAGTAATCACTTAAATTACGCCTGAATATGAAAACATTCAAAAGCTATAATATCCTATAAGTTCGATGTACTTAAGTATTATCCTTAAATTATCCTCAACACACACGAAAACGGCTAATATACCTACATTGAATTTCTTAAACAAATTGTTATGAGCGAGATGATCCGCGGATCTAAATGAGACTTTAGGAGCGAATAGATACGAGGTGTTGACGAACGACTGATAGAGCCGATACGGTTATCGGCCGCGCCTTATCGTGAGTATTGCAAGCGAGCCGAAAGTGCAGGCGGTGTCGGCGGGAGGCTGCGGCGCCCGCGCGTCTGCCGCGCCTCCCTCTGTCGCGAGGCATCCCTCCCGGCTCCCACCGGCTGCTCATCTGTCTTGATATTCATTCCGCGATCGCTAATTAGCTCCATATTGAGTGCAACTGTGATTAGAGTTTACTAAACGACATTTTTCGTATTGCGATTTGCGACCCATTTTAATTAACCCATTTTCAAAATAATTTATTTCGGAACAGTATCAAAACTAACTTTAAAGTTTGATGAGAAAAGTATAAGTGTAGACATAACAACGAGATTTCAATAAGGAGATAAGAATGCAATGTGATGTCCGAGACTGCAGCGGTTACATTACAATTTAAAAGTAGCTATAACACTGTAATAATTACAATTAAATCGACGGTGTACACTACAGAACTTATTCATTCTATTAATTTGTTTGTTGTCCAAGCTTGTTCGAGGAGACTTAACGACGTGATTAGAAGTTTGTATTGTTGTTATATCGGAAACAAATAATTCTGTTCAATTATTATGTTTGGGCATCTGTTAATATCGTGTCTCTTATAAACGATCACTATTGACGCAAAATAAACGCAGGGGAAGCACGACACGGGACGCTGTAAATGCTAATCGGACGCTGCAGCTGTCACCTGTGACCTGACTCACAAACGCGAAGCTTTCTCCGAGATGTGGAAACAGAGGCAAAGCGGTTGCATACTATATATGTATATACGTAGGCACCTACCGTGTGTACGGTGCGCAAATACTAGTTAATATAAACATGTAGTAAGTCAGGCTACCGTTTGCGGTCGTCATGTTAATTGGAGGTGTCGTTAGTTAGCGGCCGCGCAAAAAGGTTTGTTATGATGTATTTATCGCAAAAAGTCTTTAGTTCTGACAAAGCTTCTTTCTTCAAATGATCATCTTTCAGGCCACCTTAGATTCAATGTCCTACAGCATTATTATTTTTTTTTTTTTATGTATAAAGCTCTACAATACATATAGTAGAACTTTATGATATTACACGGTCTAAGAAGATTTTTTTCTTGAAAATTGAAAAGTTATCGTATTTTTTTTTCGTGTATCCGTCTACTAAGATTCTTCTATTCAATTTTATACTTTTGTTTCCTTTCCAGAGGTTTGCTTGGAAGAGATCCCATATAACGATAAGGCCATCCTCTTGTACAATGTTACGTTTTAGTTTTTTATTTGTTTGTAAGATTGATTATTGTCTACAATAAAGTATATTCTAAGATTACTTGAATAATGTTTACTTTACTGTTTTCATGTTTGCGGTTTGCCCACCTCAGCGTCAGACAGGACAGGGCTTGGAGGTGTCATGTGTTGTGTTTGGTTATAGGTAGGTACATTATTTATAATATTATATAATTGGTTATTGATAATGATAAAATAGATTAGAAGAAAGTATAACAATCGTTCAGGTGTAACAGTGTAGTGTGAGTATACCACATATAATGCACTCACGTGTCGATGTGGTGGTGGTCGTGATGGTAGGGCGGCGGTGCGGGCGAGTAGGAGTCGTAGGGCAGCGCGCGGTGGCGCTCCGGCTCCGGGCTCAGCTCGGGGCTGCGGCGCGGCAGGAACTCGTGCTCGGCCGGCTTGAACAGCGCCTCCTCTAGGTGTGCGTAGGTCTGCATGTCGCGCGCGACTGGCGGCCGCAGCTCCTCGTAGCTGCGCGCCGGCGCGGGCGACCCGCCGGGGGCGTAGCCGTACTGCGGGGGCGGCGGGCTCTCCGCGCACTCTCGCTCCGCGCGCTCAGCGCCCTCTGCGAACCAGACACACACACTGATCAGTAGGCCGCCATTGGCGAGGCCCGCGATGCGCACAGACACTCCGGCCCCGTCCACACGCACCGCGAATCATACGCTATCCAATCGTTCGATACGTCTGAATTGTCTCTCCTACGATACAATCATGTCTATACCCATCTGAACGTTCAAAGAATATGTATTGCGGTAGACCTACCTACGCTATGTTCACGCAATGTTATCTTAATAAAATTATAAAATGTCGGTAGGTACATACAGGAAAAACAAATTCAAAGATTCAATAATTTATAGTAAAGACCTATTTAGTTTAGTATTCTAATAAATTCAGTAGGTAGATACAAATAGGTAATATTAATTCACGGATCGAGCGCAAACTAACCTTTTAGGTAATTGTTATTGACCTCAGCGATAAAGTGGTCCAATCCTGTGTACTCAGACCGATAGTGGTATGGGGCCGCTGCGGGCCACGCTTCGTGCAACATAATAACAGTCACCACTCAATGTTAGCTACGGACATTCGCGCGCGAGACACGTGAATACCGCTCGGCGTCGCGGTGATAACTGAGTAACTGACAGTGACAAGAGAGCGGCGCGCGCGCACCCGCCGGCCCCGCCCACAGCCCCCACCCTCCCAGTTGCCCACCCCTGTCTAACCCCTAGCTGTTTCGCGTTTTGTAAATGAGCCTTCCAGATTTAACGATGTTATTACAACTGTTTTTAATTAGGTAGACAGGGATTAAACAATATAGAATCGCTAATGGTTTGTTTTATTTATGAAAACTTTTTAATAAATTTTAGTAAATTTATAGGTATTTAGATGTGATCGAGTAGGTACATGTTCATTTTCTAGCTCACTCGATAGCGGCGAACGGCGATGCCTCAGTCAGAACATATTTTGTTAGTAACTCGGAAATTGCATTTGACTATTTATGGAATTTTGCTCTCCCCTGATCACGAAATACCTAGACTGAGTGAAATATCAATAAAACTATATACCTATATTATAAAGATATGTTTAAATATAAATATTAAATATCCGACCTGCAACCTGTGTAGTATACCTACAAGGTGAGTATATTCATGAAATATTGCACCAACTTCCTTGCAACACATCCCTCCTGCTAATCCTAATCACAACCATGCAATGAAAAAAGCATAATATGAAAGAAACTTGTATGTGAAGAGAAGCAAGATGAGCAGCTAGTACTACTACACTACTCTAGCTAGACGGAAGATAGTGTAGTGTAGTGTGGGATCGATCAGCTGATAGCGCAGAGATAAGCCGGCGCAGCACGTGCGTTCTGCTTCTTATCGGCATCTCGCGACCTACGACACGACACGACACGACAGCGACACGACACGACACGACTTTCTATCGGGCCGCTCAGCTGCCGCAAGGTGGAATGAGCCGAGAGTCAGTTTAATCCAACAGACGTACCCACACATTGAGATATTTTATCATATTTTTATTTAGACGACTAAAATATAGCAAGACAATAATTGTAATCCCATTACAATATGTCTAAACATCGCTTCGTGCTTAATATAGGTACTTAGTTAATTGAATAAATACACAGCAGAACTCACTAGCAAATAGATACCTACCTACATTACCAAACGTCAAATGTACAGGTACCTATACCTATACCTATACCTGTACCTACACCTACAGTGACTTATCTTAAAATTTAAATGCAAAAAGGAAGTAATATCTAAAGTGTATTTTCCCCGTATTTAATGTTAAAAAAATGTCTCCGTATCTGTTTGTTAGTTATAACTTTACACACTAGGTCTCTCCTTTTTAACCAGCTTCAAAAAAGGAGAAGGTTCTCAATTCGTCTGTATGTTGCTTTTTTTTTGTATGCTTGTTGCGATAACTCCGCAATTTTGGAACGTACTTATAGTCTACATTTAAGTCAATCACAAATTCAATACTAACTATGTTGGTAACCTAGTAGGGAACACAATCCCGAGCATGTTTTTCAATCCCGGGATTACGGGATTTTTGTTGCCTAATCCCGGGATCCCGGGACTATCCCGGGATTATACTATATGGTTTCTAATTGAGCTCAAATGAAAAAAAAAAAGTGTAATTTCTTTGAAAAAAAAAGTATTACTAAGAAAATAAAATATACAATATAAATAATAATACGATATGAGGTGATCGGGTGATCGGCCCTTGTGGGCCAGTTGGGTAATGACCTAAAGAGTATCATATGTAAATATTCCGAGATCGGACGTCCCTTCTAAGGTCTACGACAAACGTTTCTAAGGGTTGTTTTTGTCGTTATTTTTACATTTATTACAATAAATGCTATTAATATAATCTGGGCAAGGTTATTGTCAAGGCGCAACGGACTACGTAATGCAAAATAAACCTGTTTGTGGTAATCCCGAAAATCCCGGGATTCGCCAAGTACAGTCCCGGGATTAACGGGACCAGAAATCGGCCGGGATCCCGGGATTGTATTCCCTATAACCTAGTAACCGGTGTACCTTGATCTTAATAATATTTAAACAGATGACACATATTTTGTAAAGCAAATATTAGGTATATATTTGCTTTTGAAAATATTTATATAATATATTACATAAGATCATGTAGAGTCTGGCGTTTAAAAAGTACCTAACTACCTACTGAGTTCGACTGGGTTCACACGGCTTTGTCCTGCGCGCTTTGTGGTCTCTTTTCGGTTCATGTATCTATTAAAAAAAAGGACGATTCCAAAGAGCTTAATGAATTAAAGCTCATCTGAATAGACATCCTTAATATATTTGTGTTTCAATATATTATCATCGTTATCGTTAAGGACCTCTGTGTATGAAGAAAGGCACTTCATAAGTTATAATATAAATATGTTAACTGTCACGTTTTAAAACAAACAAACTCATCCTAATGCGGTTTATGGGATCACGAGAGCTCAGAAAAAGGTCAATAAATAACGGAAGATAATTATGTCGTCAAATGTGTAAAATATCTAATACGTTTTTCTGTGAACCATAAACAGTTCGGCAACAAATCAGTTCCGTCTCCACGAACCGGTCTCCCGCCCCCCGGCCCCCCGGCCCCCCGGCCCCCCGGCCCCCCGGCCCCCCGGCCCCCGAGTCGCCGTAGCAGTCGCTAAGCGCGCTGTAAATCGCTGTAAATTTTTTCCAGCTTCCGAGTATCGAGCGGGTCGCGCTGCGCGGGCGCGCGCCGGCACCCCGCGGCGCGGGCGCACTCGCTCGCTAAGAAAACAAACAGACAACGACACTAATCCCTTGTTGTGACTTGTGCTTGTGGCCAACACATGACGGGAGCTCTCGCCGCGCCCGGCTCGTGAGAACCCCTCGGCCGCAGACACACCGCCGCCCCGCGCTCGCCTCGCCAACTATTTGGACAAGCTTTGTTATTAAGTATTTCAATAATAAGTCATTAGTGATACTATAAGACGCCCTGGAATTTTTCAAGAAAAGAGTTAATAGGGCTCGTTATCAGTTCAATGTAAACTAAATTCTGAGCAAAGTAATTAGTTAATGTATGTGTCCGGAGACAATGGTCGGCTTTACTGTCCGCGCGGGCGGCGGGCGGCGGGCGGCGGGGCGCGGGGTGTTCGCGGAAGGTCGCGGCCGCGGTGTGGGAACGCGACTCTTCCGCATACCCACCACTAGGGATATGCAAAATTTCAAAATTGATACTTTACTCGATTACTTTGAGAAAGTATCGATAGGTACCCGATTGAGGTATCGATACTTTTTGCGTATCCCTACTAGAGAATACTATCTCGGGATCCCGGCCTTTTTCTGGTCCCGTAAATCCCGGGACTGTAATTGGCTAATCTCGGGATTTTCGGGATTGCCATAAACAGGTTTATTTTGCAATCCGTAGTCCGTTGCGCCTTGACTATAACCTTGCCTAGATTAGGTATATTAATAGCATTTATTACATAACGACTAAATTAACCCTTAGATACGCCGTACGATACATACGTACTACACAGGCCTAATATTTATGTTTGTCGTAGAACTTAGAAGGTACTTCGTATCTCGAAATACTTAAATGTGATACTCTTTAGATCAATACCCAACGGGCAAACAGGGGAATCACCCGATCACCTCCTATCATAATATTGTATGATATTCTCTGGTGTTGCGGATGTCCACGGGCGGCGGTGTTCACTTTGTATGATATTCTCTGGTGTTGCGGATGTCCACGGGCGGCGGTGTTCACTTTGTATTATATTCTCTGGTGTTGCGGATGTCCACGGGCGGCGGTGTTCACTTTGTATTATATTCTCTGGTGTTGCGGATGTCCACGGGCGGCGGTGTTCACTTTGTATTATATTCTCTGGTGTTGCGGATGTCCACGGGCGGCGGTGTTCACTTTGTATTATATTCTCTGGTGTTGCGGATGTCCACGGGCGGCGGTGTTCACTTTGTATTATATTCTCTAGTGTTGCGGATGTCCACGGGCGGCGGTATTCACTTTGTATTATATTCTCTGGTGTTGCGGATGTCCACGGTCGGCGGTGTTTACTTTGTATTATATTCTCTGGTGTTGCGGATGTCCACGGGCGGCGGTGTTCACTTTGTATCATATTCTCTAGTGTTGCGGATGTCCACGGGCGGCGGTATTCACTTTGTATTATATTCTCTGGTGTTGCGGATGTCCACGGTCGGCGGTGTTTACTTTGTATTATATTCTTTGGTGTTGCGGATGTCCACGGGCGGCGGTGTTCACTTTCCATCAGGTGAGCCGCAGGCTCGTTTGCCCCTATACTATTAAAACATTTTTTATATAAACTACGAAGCAGACTTAGAAGTCAAACATTGGATGCTTTGATATTTCTGCGATTTTATTTTATGTATATTAAAATTCTTAATAGTTTTTTATGTTTTCGTTTTGATTTCCTGCAAAAGTATAGTTTTTATTGTTTGGTCTATTTAATTTCCTTACTACTACCTTTTTTTAAGAAATTACATTTTTTTTTTCATTTGAGCCCAATTAGAAATCACATACCTAGTCTAATCCCGGGATAGCCCCGGGATTGAAAAATATGCCCGGGATTGTGTTCCCTAATCCCTACTCACCACTCACACCACCATCACCACTGAGTAGGTGCACCACCATTGTATTCATTTTAATAATAAAATAAGTGGTGGTTGTTATTAATTACCTATGATTTGATAGTAAGACGTGATAAACTTGATATTATTGAAAATAACTTTTAGGTTAGTATGTGTGGTGTAACTCTGAAAGATAGATTAAGAAATGGCGAAATTCGAGAGCGTTGTGGAGTAAAAGACGGTGTAGTGACGAGAATTGAGAAAGGTATGTTGAGGTGGTTTGGGCATGTAGAAAGGATGGATGAAAGTAGGGAAACGAAAAAGATTTATGAAACTGGTGTGAGTGGTCGACCTAGGCGAACGTACCTCGATCAGATCGGGGACATTCTGCAAAAGGGCCAGGTCAAAAGTACTCGTAACCGACGAGTGTGTATGAAAGCATTGATGAAAGTAGAAGAAGCGAAAGTGGTATGTAAGTCTCTGCCTACCCCAATGGGAAAGAGGCGTGATGTATATGTATGTATGTTACTTTTAGGTAGGTAATTAGTAAAGATGAGACGTATTTACGCCACCAGGTTTTAAAACCAGGGCTTTGCTTGGAAGTAGGGCGCCCTGGTGCGAGCGGGAAAAACTTGCAAGTATGAAAATACTTGCATAGGAAAACGACCCGTAATTTATTACTAATAAGGAGCATAATCCTATGCAAGTATTTTATGCTTTTAAAGTATTTTCTTGCAGATGCGATTATGCTCATTATTTGTATGTTGTTACGGTTCGTTTTCCTATGCAAGTATTTTATACTTTAAACTTTTAAAGTATATTTTGCAAGTATTTTTTACTTTAAAGAAGAATGGCAGTCTCAGTATCGCTCTTTTTTAGAAACGAGCCTTAACTAAATTATATGCATTTTATAGATCGAGTATAGTAGTTTATTTTCCAAGTTAAAGTTTTTTTTTTTATTTTGTGGGAAAAGAGAAAAAAATGATAAATAACATTTTGTTAAATAAGAAGTCAAGGTAGCAAAAACCAAACGAAAAACATTGGCATTTTCAGTAGAATATTACTCATGAATATGAATGTTTGCTGGATGTTTAAAAACTAACAATAAATTATAATATATGTTTTCATTTTATTTAAGAAAACATAATCTTTAGTTTTTACATTTTTTACTTGGCAACATTTAAACAATGCTCGCGTCACTGACAACTGTCATCTGTGATCTGTCAAAGTCATCTTACGTATCTGTGTGGCGTTTGTTATTGGTTCACTCAATTGCACACTATATACTATATATTTTGCAAATACGTGTATAGGAAAACGACCCGTAGTAGTTTAATAATAAGGAGCATAATCCTATGCAAGTATTTTATACCTTTAAAGTATTTTCTTGCAGATGCGATTATGCTCATTATTTGTATCAAGTCACGGTTCGTTTTCCTATGCAAGTATTTTATTAAAGTATATTTTGCAAATACGTAATAATAAAATACTTGCATAGGAAAACGACCCGTAGTTGTTTGAAAATAAGGAGCATAATCCTATGCAAGTATTTTATACCTTTAAAGTATTTTCTTGCAGATGCGACTGTGCTCATTATTTGTATACGATTACGGTTCGTTTTCCTATGCAAGTATTTTATTAAAGTATATTTTGCAAATACGTGCATAGGAAAACGACCCGTAGATGTTTAATAATAAGGAGCATAATCCTATGCAAGTATTTTATACCTTTAAAGTATTATATTGCAGATGCGATTATGCTCATTATTTGTATAGCATTACGGGTCGTTTTCTTATGCAAGTATTTTTTACTATAAAGAAGAAAGGCAGTCTCAGTATCGCTCCTTTTAGACACGAGCCTTAACTAAATTATATGCATTTTATAGATCGAGTGTAGTAGTTTATTTTCCCAGTTAACGATTTTTTTTATTTTGTGGGAAAAGGGAAAGAAATGATAAATAACATTTTGTTAAATAAGAAGTCAAGGTAGCAAAAACCAAACGAAAAACATTGGCATTTTCAGTAGAATATTACTCATGAATATGAATGTTTGCTGGATGTTTAAAAACGAACAATAAATTATAATATATTTTTTCATTTTATTTAAGAAAACATAATCTTTAGTTTTTACATTTTTTACTTGGCAACATTTAAACAATGCTCGCGTCACTGACAACTGTCATCTGTGATCTGTCAAAGTCATCTTACGTATCTGTGTGGCGTTTGTTATTGGTTCACTCAATTGCACACTTATAGTATATTTTGCACATACATGTATAGGAAAACGACCCGTAGTTGTTTAAAAATAAGGAGCATAATCCTATGCAAGTATTTATTACCTTTAAAGTATTTTCTTGCAGATGCGATTATGCTCATTATTTGTATGGAGTTACGGTTCGTTTTCCTATGCAAGTATTTTATTAAAGTATATTTTGCAAATACGTAATAATAAAATACTTGCATAGGAAAACGACCCGTAGTTGTTTAAAAATAAGGAGCATAATCCTATGCAAGTATTTTATACCTTTAAAGTATTTTCTTGCAAATGCGATTATGCTCATTACTTGTATGGAGTTACGGTTCGTTTTCCTATGCAAGTATTTTATACTTTAAACTTATAAAGTATTTTTTCAAATACGTAATAATAAAATACGTGCATAGGAAAACGACCCGTAGATGTTTAATAATAAGGAGCATAATCCTATGCAAGTATTTTTTACCTTTAAAGTATTTTCTTGCAGATGCGATTATGCTCATTATTTGAATAGCATTACGGGTCGTTTTCTTATGCAAGTATTTTTTACTATAAAGAAGAAAGACAGTCTCAGTATCGCTCTTTTTTAGAAACGAGCCTTAACTAAATTATATGCATTTTATAGATCGAGTATAGTAGTTTATTTTCCCAGTTAAAGTTTTTTTTTATTTTGTGGGAAAAGAGAAAAAAATGATAAATAACATTTTGTTAAATAAGAAGTCAAGGTAGCAAAAACCAAACGAAAAACATTGGCATTTTCAGTAGAATATTACTCATGAATATGAATGTTTGCTGGATGTTTAAAAACGAACAATAAATTATAATATATTTTTTCATTTTATTTAAGAAAACATAATCTTTAGTTTTTACATTTTTTACTTGGCAACATTTAAACAATGCTCGCGTCATTGACAACTGTCATCTGTGATCTGTCAAAGTCATCTTACGTATCTGTGTGGCGTTTGTTATTGGTTCACTCAATTGCACACTTGCAGTATATTTTGCAAATACGTGCATAGGAAAACGACCCGTAGTAGTTTAATAATAAGGAGCATAATCCTATGCATTTTATGCTTTTAAAGTATTTTCTTGCAGATGCGATTATGCTCATTATTTGTATGGAGTTACGGTTCGTTTTCCTATGCAAGTATTATGAAACCTGGTTTTCGACCCTGGTTTTTTTACGGACTCGTACTTGGAAGCCCTGGTATCGAATTTTGCAAGTATATCTCATCGCTAGTAATTAGTACGCATACTTTTTATAAAACGAAAAAATGTGTTAAAGATAGACTTTTTTTCCCATAATGTGACTCAACTGAACAATAGTTGAGGAAATAATCATCCAAATTAAATGCTTATCCAAATTCCGACGATATCTTGCTAATGTCCTGCCCGGACTTACAGTGGGATCAATGGATTAAGTACGAGTGGCGAACCTCTGTATGAATCACCTACTTACCTGAGTACCTACTCAAAGGCTTTTATGATATGAACTTGATAAAAAAGATGATACATTCTGAACTATAACCATAACTACTAAATAAAATATAAAAACAGAAAGATAGGAAAGACACGTTCGTCTACCTCTCGCAACGGGCAGCGCTACCCTCGCCCGTTTGCCCGAGGTGGAGTCACGGTCGGTGCGAGCGATGAGTCACTGATAGCAGACGGACAGACAGACCTGCCGCGTGCCTGCAGCTTCGACGGCGAACTGTGCTTTAACCGTTCCTATATACGAGTATGTAGGTACATACGAGGGTGAATCAAAAAAATCTTGGAATCAATATTAAAAAATGCAAAGATTTAAATAATAATATTTTATTTTTCTACATAATCTCCCTCCAATGCAATGCATTTAGAATAACGCGTTTCTAACTTCCTTATTCCTTGTGAAAAAAAATTATTTTCTTGACTCTCGAAAAAGTCCTCTACGGCAGCTATAACCGCGTCATTATCGTGAAATTTTGTTCCACGAATTTCCTCTTTTAATTTTGGAAATAAGTGAAAATCACTTGGGGCTAAGTCCGCAGAATATGGTGGGTGGTCAAGGAGATTGAAGCCAGCACAGCGGATTGCGTTGAGCGCAACTTCCGATCGATGAGCAGGAGCGTTATCTTGAAGGAACAACACGCCCAACGACAGTTTTCCACGACGTTTTTCTTTAATCGCTTCACGCACTTTCGGGATTAAATTTGCATAATAGGGTCCAGTAATTGTCTGGCCTTTTGGCATGTAATCAATAAAAAGGATTCCTTCACTATCCCAGAACACAGAGGCCATAACTTTGCCAGCGGTAGGAGCAACTCGAAATTTCTTGATGGATGGAGAGGATGGTCGTTTCCAAGACATGCTTTGTCTTTTAGTTTCAGGATCAAAATGGTGGACTCACGTTTCATCCATGGTGACAAGACGACGGCAAAAATTATCCGAATCACGCTGGAACATTTCGAGATTACGCTTGGAAATTTCCAAACGTCGCTTTTTGTTTTCGTCGGTTAACATTCGTGGCACCCATCTTGCAGACACTTTTTTGAACCCCAGTGAATCAATTAAAATGGATTGAACGCTACCAAAAGATATCTTTAGGATCTCAGCTATATGTTTTATAGTTATTCTTCTGTCTTCCAAAACCAGATTCTCTACCTTTTTGACATTTTCTTCTGTAACGGAGGTTGAAGGCCGCCCAGAACGCGGGTCATCTTTACAGCTTGATCTACCTCTTTTAAATTCAGCCACCCAGTACGCAACCGTAGAATAGGGTACAGCATCACCCCCTAATGTCTGCTGAATGTCCAAAAAAATTTCCTTCGTAGACATTATTTTCAAACTGAGATATTTTATCACCGCACGTAACTCACTTTTATCCATAATTTTGACTTTTTAGCAACTCGTTGCACAAAAAAATTTATTACATGCGAACGAACTGACAAAAACAAGTGACAGTCTGCATAAATATAGTGTGATAGACACTCTTTAATTTGAATATCGAACTTGATCCAAAAAGGTTTCATATATATGCACTTCTAAGAACTTTTTGATTCACCCTGGTATACCTATTTGTCAACATTTTTCTTTAGAATTCGGAATTATTCATTATTTTAAAAACCATCGACCTGTCATTCAATCCAAGAGGAATTCACTCTGGAGAAATTACCCTCTATACGTAATTTTGCACATTGACTACTCACTAATACTAGTGAACTATTGCAAAGTTTTTTTTATAATCGACGTCCTAAGATGATGAACTATGAAGCGAATAATAATTATTGTTCGTGGGAAGTGAATATGTTCGTGAATATTCCTGACAAGATACAAGGTTGCCACAGTAACGTGTGGGTACAATACAATAAAAAATTAACAAAACATTTTATGCCATCAAAAACATAAATTGTAAAAAAACCAAGTCTTGCAACTCAGTTCTTCTATCGTAAAAAGTTGTGAGATCCATATAGTACCAAGTCGGTCAATTTATTCAGTCTCTACTGAAGGATCCTTCTGTCTTAAGTTATTACGTAATTAGCTAACCTAACAACATCTTATAGTGATCATATCAATATTAAAAATCTTTGATGTTTTAAATAAATAGATTGACTCGGCAATCGCATAAAAACACAATGTATCTTTTTATTGTCTTCTTCTATTATCTTCTATTATCTTCAATTATCTTTTTTTTGTGTTAACGCGAGTATCACACATTTAAATAAAATACTGTAGGTATACCGGATTAAAACGCGATTTATTATTTATATTGTTTAAATAAAATACTGTATACCGTAATATATATAAAATATTGTTTAAACAATATAACTAATAAATCGCGTTTTAATCCGGTATACGGTATTTTATTTAAATGTATCTTTTTTATTTTATTAAAAACACAATGTACCTATCTCACAAGGAATACATGTTATATTAAATTAGATTGTTTAGTGCGATTGCCAAGTCAATCTATTTATTTAAAACATCAAAGATTTTTAATATTGGTTATTGATATGATCACTATAAGATGTTGTTAGATTAGCTATTACGTAATAACTTAAGACAGAAGGATCCTTCAGTACAGTGAATAAATTGACCGACTTGGTATTATATGAATCTCACAACTTTTTACGATAGAAGAACTGAGTTGCGAGACTTGGTTTTTTTACAATTTATGTTTTTGATGGCATCTCATTTCTTTTTGTAGATAGTCATTTGAATAAGAATTAATACAAAGCTATGGATAACATAGTCTGATTTTGATCGGTATTTTTATCAACTTTTAAAATGTAAAAAAGTAGTTATAGTGACATAACTACAATAGTTGGACATATGGTCTCGGGAAGTTTTTTTTAGATTTTAATATATTATATAATATTGTAGAACGTTTTTTTGTTCTATCATCAATACTTTCCGCAGCGCATGCGATGAAAATGCAAATATGTTTTATGGCAAAATAAATCAACTTTATTTTGACAGAGTATACTTTTTTTCTAACTTTAATAATGTATGTACCTACTTTATTTACACAAAAGTGGCATCCCTATATCCGATCCAAACGCCGCGCGCGCTCGCTGGGGTATAGGGGAGGCCAGCTCAAAGCGGCCACCTTAACTTTGAGTAAATAAAAAACCTGTAAAACGACAGATTTTTGAAATATGCAATTTAAATTGACTCAAATTTAAAAAAAAGCATATGATTTGTAAATTACTAAAACTTGTCAAAAAACCGCTTTGCCCGGGTAGGCCGCCCAAAGCGGCCATGGGGGTAAGGGCAAAGTGGCCAGCCAGAAAGAGGTTCATAAGAGATGTATTATTTTGTTGAATTGTGCTTGCCAAAATAAAAATGTCATTAGGGTAATTCCGGGGTAGATGGCCATAAGGGAGAGATGGCCTATCGAAATAAATCATGGAATCCTTGACTAGATGTTGCTAGTTTCTGATTATTCCGCTTCGTGGCGTGCGTGCGTTGCTTTGCAAAGGTACGACAAAAAATTTGGCGAAAAAATAACAAAAAGTAAGTAAAATCCTTGTTAATTTTTGGTATGGTGTAAATATTTTTCAAGGGGTACACGTTTTACATGTCTGTGATGTTAGTTTCTTAAAATAAGGGTGTTTTTTGTATTTGTTATAAAGTATATGAATAATGCTATGTGATAACCTCAAAATTACTCATCGCTTGTCTTTACTTTTTATTAAACGGTTTTATTTAGCTCACCCCGTTTGTTTTATTTCTTCTTTATTCTATTCAGATCCTGATTTTATTCGTCTTCTCAAAGCTGTACAAGGAACACCGTATAAATTTGATTGAGCCGCGCTTTTCTTTTACGATTTTAATTGCTCGTCGTTTCATATTTTCGTCCCACCCCTGAGTAATTGTTAACCATCTTCATAAATTAAATAAGCATTACCTATCAAATTATATTTTGTATATATGAAATAAGGGCAAAGCGGTCAGTGGGCCGCTTTGCCCGAGCCGCTTTGCCCTTTTTGGCCATTTTATTTTAGAAATTAACTGCTCTCACATTATTTATTACATTTTGAAGAAAATATTACACAAGAAAAGCCAAATAGATAAGTAATAATACACGTGTTAAAAAAACATTAAAATATAAAGAGGTTTAATCAAAACATGTTCAACTTATCTTGCATTTTTTTAACAAAACAAGCAAAAAAAATATTTTTGTTACTGTACCCACACACTTGATTTGCACTGCTACTCAATGAGGTATTGGTGCGGAGAGGGAGGTTTTGTTATGCGACAAAGAAACAACGTCGTTCTATCATTTCAAATAACCGAAAAATGAAGCGTGGCCGCTTTGCCTGCTATGGCCGCTTTGAGCTGACTTCCTTGTATGTAGTTAACAAGATTTCCCTTTAATTCATATCACTTTGATTTTTTGAAATTGTTGGAAGCCAAATCCTATCGTATCTACTTACTACAAAGATTTTTAAAATTGCCAAGTCAATCTATTTATTTAAAACATATTTTTTTTTAATATTGGTTATTGATATGATCACTATAAGATTTGTATACTATAAGATAAGTTACTACTGGTTTAAATTTATTGAAATTATTAAACATACCGAGTTTATACAATGCCTGCTTGGTTACTGAAAATTCAAGCTTCTAGTTTTATCCACAACGAAGTTATAGGGAGTCGAATGGCCCGAACTACTTCGAGAAAAGGATAGTACGGCCGTGCCGCTTTTTGCTCGACTTGGCGTGGGCACTGCCGAGCCCCTAGATATGAATTAAAGGGAAATCTTGTTAACTATTATATTGCAGGATAGATCTCGCTGTTGTGCAGCAGCAAGACTGCGCAGCAGCGTCGGCAGGTAGGTAGCAGCGACTTTTTCCTACTGCAATGCGATCTTAGCAGCGTAGCTCGTGCGGTCCGCGCGGTCTAACTGTTCACGAATACTTGTGCCATTACGAACCTAATTGTTTTTTAAACATTTAATGTATAAACTTTAATTAATTCATAATTGCCAGATATTTCAGTGAGGAAATTAATAGAGATGGGCCGAAATTCGTTTCACATTCGGTTGACGAAACCGAACTTTTTTTGTTCGGCACTTTTGTCGAATGTCGTTTCGGTGTAACCCAAAAGTGCCGAACAAAATGTATAATACTTAGATCGTAAATACCCATAACATTTATGTATATACTATATTATTTAATCAAAACTATGTTTAGGTTACGATGGGGCTGATAGGCTCATTAAGAACAAAGCCCTGTGAAATATAAATTAATAAAAAAAAAGAACGCACACGGCAATATTGAACCATTTTCGCTTAATTCATAAACCAAACACTTCATAATTATAGTAATTTATGTATTGTTGGTTATTGTTGTTTTGTGCGAAAAAACCGCCATATTTAATTTTTTCAACCATTTTTTTTTATTCAGTACCTACCTATCTATGGGAGCAGCTATCCAACCACTTTGTCATAAACTGCTACCTTGTTAGCTTACAACATTGTATAGTACCTACCCATAACAATATTACATTAATTTCTTATTTCTTTAGTAAATAATAAATATAGAGACTTTGCAATTGGAATAAATTTGAAAATAAAGAATTAATAAAATAAAATCTATCTCATATTAACGCTATGTGAATTTATTTATTTGAAAGTACCTAATATGGGGAATTAAGTAGATTTTTTTATCAGTATATATGCACAAAGGTGGTAGCTATTTAATTTATCAATTATCAACAAAAATATTTTTTAAACATGAATAAATTAAATAACTAAGTAGGAATTTGTACCCAATGTTATGTTATGTCTTATTGGTGTGTGTGTGTGTTTTCATTGAATAATATTGTTGGCGAGTGGATCACGACATTTAGTGAAAATGATGAAATCGCTTTGTTATTAGCTGCTGTCGTTGTGTGCGGCGTGAGGGGGGGGGGGGGGGGGTGGAGGGGAGATGCGAGCTCCGTGTAGATGGGCAAAATAAATAAGATAATAATAGTTTTATTATTAATATTTAGAAGCGCTCGGCCGGAGCGGAGGTCGCCCGTTATCAGCGGTGCGGCCAACCGCTCCCCGCTCCCCTCCCCCCGCCGCCACCCCGCCCCGCGAGCTGCGACTTGGCATTATGTTTTAAATTATTATTGTTCTGAATTGTATTATATAAATAATAATATGTAGTAGCAGAGTAAGGCACAGTCGACATAATATTATGGTGTCTTATTATTGCGACTACTGCTGCCTCGTCGCAGACCGCTACCGGTCGTGACAAAGTCCGGCTGCAACTCACTTCCCACATTATTCCTTTCATTCGGGTTTCTTGAAAATTAAATGATGACTTAACACTGACAAAAACAAATCCCCTCGCGCGTGTGTTTATAGCTCGTGTCAAAACAACGAAATATAGGTAAAAATGAAAAGATTTAGTTTGTTTAAAAACACAATTTAGGACTTAGGTCCACTATAGTTATAGGTGTAGTCCTAGCTCCCACACTAGGACCCCGTGTGTAGCGCAGAGCAGTCTCGGGGTTAGTGTTAACAGAAACTAAAAATGATAGAGTCCTGGTGGTGGAAAGGTAATTTAAAATTTTGAGAAGTAGGTACGAACTTAATTATTAAACTATGGGAAACAGCCGAGTGCCGAGTCTGCACAGTAATATTTATAATGTTCATCTGTTCTGTAACTTGCAGTTCTAGAATGTTCGTAGTTACCTTACAACAACGAGTAGTTACACTTCACGTATATTAGCACAAAGCACGTCTCCGACGAACCGTAAGCGTGCGGCACGTCCGCCGCGCCGACATTCACACGTTCACTTTCCTATTTGTTTTCAATTAATTCGTTAAACTATCTATATTGCTGCTGCCGGCTCGCCTTCGATCTCTTGTCTCGACGTGGATTGTCCGACGATTTAAGAAATGCAGCTATGTACCTATTTCTTTTTTTTATAATTCTTCATGTCGTATAACAGCTAAGTATGAATGTTAGTGGTGGCGGGTGGAGGGGCCGGGGGGGTCACAGATCGGGGCCGGGTCAGCGCGGGCGCACTGTTATCGCTGCCTCGCCCTCCCCCCGCGACGCGTGACCCGCTCTCGTCCGCACGGCCTCCCTCTCCCCTCGCCCCCCCCCCCGCCGCGGCCGTCGCCAACACTCGGGCTCGGCTATGCAAGAGAAAATTCGGAAAATCCAAAGTGTATAGAAGAACCCACAGTAGCCCCGCGCGGCTGCGGGTAGCGCTTATTGTAGTGTCATCTCATGTTTACATAACATTGACTGATTAGGCACCTTCCGATAGCGCTGCTGACACTTTACTTATTTTCAATACGCCGTTATCAAAAGTATTTATGTTTATACAATCACGCTGTTTTAAATATAGCCAAATATCTCCTATGAGTAGGTTCTATCTGACACCGAGGTTACTCGGAGGTACCTACAGAGTACGGACTGCAGAGATGCCATCATTGTAACTCATTACTTAGTAACGACAAAAATATTCCACTAGGTATGTAGGTACCTATATTTAAGTATGCATTTCGCTGAAATGGCGCAACGACTTGTTGACTGCTGTTGCCTGTTAGCTCTAGGTGTGCGTGTGTCTGACCGCTGCACGCTGACGTGTTCGTCCAGAAGTCGCACACTCAATCCAATACAATATAATATGTACTTTTTACGATTACAAAAGATTTCTTATTTGTTTGCACTTGATAATCGCCGTATGAACTTGTAATTGAACGTTTAGAAACATAATAGCTGTTAGATATCAAGTGAGATATAGGATATGGGCTAAATAAAATATCAAACTGATTTATAACTTATCAATATTGATTTGATATTACCTATTACCTAGATTTCTCGGTAATATTTTTTATTAGTTCAATCGGCGTGCGCGGACCTGCCGACTGAGTTCTCGTGCAAGTCTAGGGTGATCTACAACTGACAAGTGACAACAACTGTATTATTCATGAACATTTCCACGACGGTGTTGAGTCCAAATCTTTGCATTATATATATTGATGATACGATGAAGGTTTAAATGATGACGCGACTGCCACTGCTACGGACCCTGAGTCGGTTACAACTCACGAGATCTATCCTCTCTATCTATCTTGATCTGTGTGTGTGTGTGTGTGCGAGTGCGCGAGAGCAATGAATGAAGGTGCAACCGGAGCCGGCCGCTCGCGTCTCCGCGCACCTGAACTATTATTATATAATGGTCCGCGTCTCCTCGCATATCAGATTTGTTTAGACTTGATTCATGAATAGCGTAGTTCCGACTTGAGAGAGTGACAACAATCTCTCTCCGTACTCTTTTCTAATGGGCCTGCGCTAACAGCAGAACCGGAAAACGTATGGGCGTGTTACCGGACTTTATGAAAGAGTAGAACCTTTCTGAAAGGTGGGTATGTAGAAAGTGACCAGCTCAGAAATACCTCTCGATATCCCTGAGCGGTTGGGTGAGTTCACCCCGTAGTATCTGGCTCCAAAGTACGTTGGGTGAGGCAAAAAGTTGGGAAAAAAAACGTGGTTATGGCGTTTCAGGCATTCAGGAATTTAGGAAGAATCTTTATATCATTTAAATAAAATTTTATACCGGATTAAGACACGATTTAATGTTTATATTAATTATCCCGACGACGTTTCGGATGCTTCTCAGCAACCGTGGTCACGGGCAGACTGAAAAGTAAATGAAGTTCTTAGCGTTTTAATCCGGTATAAATTATTTTATTTAAATATGTAATACTCGCGTTTTTAAAAGACAATATTATCTTTATATCAAGTAGATTAAAATATTGATGATGAGATAAAATGCAATAGAAATTTAAATCACAAGTTAGAAACGCGATTTATTATATTTATATTGTTTAAATTATTAATTTTCAGCAACCACGGTCGCGGGCCAGACTGAAAGATGACAGCTGTCTGATTTTGAAACGTCACAAAGTTGCCATATTCCTTAGGAGTTGATATTTACTGTAATTTTCTATATTATTATAATGACAATATTGACTAACAGTGTCCTCTTGTTTTTAGTACATATATCTGATTTGGGGTGTTTCGATTTTTAATTACTAGATCCCAGGTGTTGGAAAGTCTCAAACCATCTTCTATATTGAAGTTAGGGTGTCTCAGTTTTGAATCTAGTTTTGAGACTTGTCAAACCATTTTTTCAATATGACAGTTCTCAAGAATTGATTACGACTTGAGTAACGTCTTGTAATACGGCCCTTAGAGTGACGTCTGTGTTTGATATCCGCAATGTGTTCCTTAAGTCGGTTTGAAATGCTACGTTTAGTTTGCCCAATGTAGGATAAACCACAGTCACAATCCAGTTTATATACACCTGAATTTTGCAAGGGAATATTCAGCTGTCATCTTTCAGCCTGCCCGTGACCACGGTTGCTGAAAAGCATTCGAAACGTCGGGATAAATAATTTAAAGAATATAAATAATAAATCGCGTTTTAATCCGGTATACAGTATTTTATATAAATGTGTGATACTCGCGTTAATAAAAGACAATAACATGTGTAATATATGGTCTACAATTTTGAGTTTTTTGAATTTGAAAAAAAAGGAAGGTAAAAGTGAAATGAAGGGCATACGGTGAAAACAGTTTTAGAGATCATCCGTCTAGACCTAGAATAATCCCTACTTCCCTACTAATATTATAAATGCGAAAGTAACTCTGTCTGTCTGTATGTTACGCTTTCACGCCTAAACCACTGAACCGATTTTGTTGAAATTTGATTATAGAGGTAGACTAGAGCTTGGGAAAGGACATAGGCTACTTTTTATCGCGAAATATAGGATTGGAGGAGTTGAAATAGTGAATGAAAAATTGTATAGAAGTTCGTTAAATATCCAAGATGACACCATGAAACGTTGTATTTAGGCACTTGATAAAATATAAATAAATATTTGTTCTTGTGTTTTTGAAATTTTGACCTGTGTGGGGATGAAATAGGGGATGACAGTTCGCAGGGAAGTCCAACCAAATCTATTAATATATTTACTATACGTATATTTATTGGACTCATTTATACATATGATTAGTAAAAATGCCGTGCAAGGTATCAAAGTAACCAGGGTATCATGAGAGGGATGGTGGTAGTTTTAGAAACAAAAAACGTAGTTCATAAAAATGTATTGAAATAATACAATTTACAGTTCATCACAGCAGTTTGTATGTGTATTATTTGCAAAGTAAGCATTATAAAAACAATAATATTATAAATGTGAAACTTTGTGAGAATGTATGTATGTTTGTTAATCTTTCACGCAAAAACTATATCGCCCCTTCTAATATCCACAAATTACAGTCGGTCCAGAACCGGTTCATTCGAATCGCTACTGGGGCACCGTATTATGTGCGAAATGTCGATCTCCACCACGATCTGGAGCTACCCACTATAGCCCAATGGATGAAGTTAGCGTCCAAACGTTACTTCGACAAGGCTATAAACCACCCCAACCCGTTGGTTCGCAATGCAACCGACTATTACCCCTATCCCGATAAGGCTCTCTGGAGAAGACCCAGACACGTTTTAGAGGATCCTGACGATCCTATCACTGTAGCCAATGCTAGGTTAGATTCCGCCCGGGCGGACATTTCACCTCAGACCCGCGTACAGCGCCTTCGCCGGCGAAGGCGAGGACCCTTGTTCCGCGCATCCCTCACACGGGTGAGCTACCGTCCAGCTCTTCAGGCTCCCTCCCCTCCTACGGCAGCCCAAGCCGCGGTACGTGTCTCGCAGAAGCCGCCCTTAGGCGTGTCGTAGCAAATCCCCAAATTTCAAGGCTGATCCACAGTGCTCGCCAATCTCGTCCGCGTTGAGCTGCCGAGGCCACTAGGGCCAGCAGTGAGATTCCATACAAAAAAAAAAAAAAAACTTCTGAACGGATTTTGATGAAACTTTACAGTATTATTTTTTATTCATCAGAATAATATATGCTATAAAATTGGCCAAAATATAACGATGAGTTTCAATGATATGTTTCTGCATTTTCGACCAATCAGATTAATTAGAGGTGATTTCATTTATTTTAGATTTTGTTTATTTAAATTAGTCTAATACCTAACTCTACTACCACTGAGAGATTAATATGTAAATGATATATTATATAGCCGCGATCAGAATAAATAGTAAAGAGATTTATGAAAAAACAGCTCGGATAATAAATAAGCTACCCGTAGTACTAATTCTACGCAGACGAAGTCGCGGGCAGAAGCTAGTAACATTATAAATATGAAGTTTTTTTGTTATTTGGAATATAAGGAGATTAATGATTACATTATTTCGAGTGGCGAGTGCGAGGCGCGAAAGAAAGTGGAAAATAACATGTTTGCTGGTTGTCTGATTAACTGGATAACTAAAAACACGAAACCAGTATTTCAGTGCCATGTATCATGAATTTCGACCCGAAACTAGTCGCTCCTAGTTAGTTGCGAGCTCAGCCACACGCTGCTCGGCTGCTCGGGGCGCGGTCCGGGGCTCGCACTAGGTAGGTGGTGTAGGTACACTGTACAGCCGGAGCCCGCGCGTCGTGTTCGTAACGGTTCGCGTGGCGCATTAGCGTGTGGCGCGTTATCGGCCGCGGGCGGAAGCGGTGGGGGGGGCGCGGGGCGCGGGGCGCGGGGCGCGGGGCGAGGCCTTATCGCCTGCACTCTGCGATCCTCAGCCACAGCTCGACACACACAATATTTTGTACGTATTTTGTGTTCAATATGTTTGTAACCGAAATACAATAACGACACGTTGAAAACTCACCGCTGCAGCTGTATAAGGGCACATCGTCCTGACGTATCCTCTATTTGCTCACAATTGTAACTATAAAAACTTCACAACTGTTATCACTGTATAACTGTTGACCACCGGACGTGGCCCCCCCGAGTGGGGTGCGGCGATCCGGGCGGGCGGCGCGGACGGTCACAGGTTCGAGGCTCAGCGGCGGCGTGTCGGGGCG
This sequence comes from Anthocharis cardamines, assembly GCA_905404175.1. Taxonomy (NCBI): domain Eukaryota; kingdom Metazoa; phylum Arthropoda; class Insecta; order Lepidoptera; family Pieridae; genus Anthocharis; species Anthocharis cardamines. The sequence goes on along the minus strand of FR989953.1, from coordinate 129,817 downwards.
GCGAGCGGGCAGCGCGCGCGGCCGCCTACTGCCTCCACCTCACTTTCAGCGGTTTTGCTTTATCTAATCGCGGGATGATAAAGCGCAGCCACTCCGCGTGTCTCGCAGTGCGCCGCGCGGCCCTCCACCCTCCACCCTCCACACTCCACTTGTTAATCGATCGGCCCTCAACACTCCGCCGGCCTATCTCCTCAGTCCTCCCTGGAGTCAGCAGCTGCGAGTCACTGGCTTTGTGCTTCGTTAAATGCGACACTAGGCTTATGGTCCCACTGTGTATGCCGTTTCAATTAAGCTATACAAATCATATAGGTACCTAAGTATAGGTATCTGACTGGTAGGTGGTAGGTACTATTAAATCGCGAAGTAGGTACGTCGCAGCGTCATAACTTTATAAACAAAAGTTAGTGAGCGACTAGCATCTGACTACGGAGCGGGCGCAGGACTTGAGGCGGGCGGAGAGCGGGCAGAGAGCAGGCGAGAAGCGGGCAGAGAGCGGGCAGAGAGCGGGCAGAGAGCGGGCGAGACGTGACCGACACTACGTGCCCAGAGTCGCAGTTGACACGAACGTGATACTTTGCGAGAGATCTTGTCAGCCTCGAGATTATTAGTCATTTCGTGAAATTAATCAAGTTAATTGTTACACTCAATAGTAACATTATTAACTAAACACATGCTGAGTTTAGTATTTTAGTATGTTATATGCCTTTTTGTGTGTGCCTAATTATTGTTTGTCTGTACTTTATTTTATAATTAATATGTGACTGCCTCGAGGTACTCGGAGGTGGTGTGGCGGCGGCGGGCGCCTCCACGGTGAACGTTGTGGACGCGGACGCGCATTGTGTACTTCAACTTCCACATTTTGGCAGCTTCGTGGTCACACGGTACACACGGTTCTGTGGAGGCTGTCCTGTCACCGTAATACTAGCGCATCTTAAGCTGGTTCCACCAAGAAAATGTTAATAAAAAATATTTTAGCTTTTCTAAAGATTTCTTAGTCCCTAGATTCCTTAGTTGAGAGGAGGCTTAGTGGAAATACAATTTTGCAGGACTGTATAGAAGGGTAAGCGGCAAGGGTCGCGGTGCGCGCGCGGATGGGCCGCCTGGCTACAGCCGCGGCGGGGTCGGCGGAGCGCGCAGTGACGCAGAACAGTTTACACGACGACTGATAACGGGGGTCGGGGGCAAAAGTTCGACGAGACATTTTTAACGATTAAACAAACATTCAACGTCAGAATATTCCATTAAATTTTCCTAGGTATAATAGGTATGCAGAATGAAAATACTCAAAACGCGTAGGTACAGATCGTCAACCCGCTTCCCGATGTAGCTGGTACCGACCAGTTTGCGAAAGTCCCTACCCTACTAGAAACACTGTTTATATGAAAAGTTAATTTGAAAATAATACATAGAATGGAGATCGTTCGAATCTCAAAGAAGTGCCTCTCGAGTCGAGGCCGCCGTGTGATGCGCGGTGTGTATGGAGGAGGGTTTGCGAACTCACCGTAGTGGTACTCGTTCTTGGTGGCAGCCATGTGTGCAGCGGCGGTGTCGGGCTGAGTGTCGCGGTGTCGCGGCGCATCGCGTCGCGGCGAGAGATCTGCGCGCGCGCTCGCCGGAGGTCGGCGCGAGAGTCCGCCCGCCGCGGTCCGCGCCTGCGCGCTGCCTCCGCGCCCTCCGTGACGCGCCCGCCGCCCTCCGCCGCCCTCATTCATTGTACGTGCAATAATTCTGTCAGTTATAGAAACACAGAGATGATCCCTACCGACAATCAAAGTGAGAGCGAGTGTAGAGGTACCGAAATACAGATGCCCGTCTCTTTATTCTATGGCCAATAGTTTGGTAGCGTCAAATATAGTTTAATATATTCACAGCACTAAGCTAACTGAGCTTTTAATTCGGAATTTCTATTTCGTCTTGCGTTCGTCTATTATTATTATCAACTAGCAAATATGTTTTATATAAAACAAGCGACCCGCCCCGGCTTCGCACGGCTCTAGATTTTTTGACAAAAAAAAGCAGGGGTTTGTAATCGAAGAGTGAAAATATAGGGTTGTATGTATTTTTTAATGCCACATTATAAAAAAATAAAAACAAAAAATTTCGTCCAAAAATTAAAAAAGAATGTTTAAGGGTGAACAACCCTTATCACTTAGGGGTATGAAAAATAGATAGTAGCCGATTCTCAGACCTACTGAATATGCATATCAAATTTGGTAAAAATCGCTAAAGCCGTTTCGGAGGAGTACGGTAACTAACGTTGTGACATGGAAATTTTATATATTAGAAGATTAAAACATATTTTGCAATTCAGGATTTGCGAGAGTCCAGAGAGAAAAGGCTCTGCTGCTGCAGCTGCGGGAGTTCGATAATATTCGGGGTTGGCGTGTAGCCGTCAGCAGCGAGGACCCCTCTGGAGGAGGACCCGCGCTGTCTGCGGGCTGGACGGCTGGACGGCTGGACGGCTGGACGGCTGGACGGCTGGAGTGCACACGAGCTCACATAGAATACATTTAAAACCACGTTTATAACAATATATTTTAGGTTCTTTGCCCGTGTAGGATTCGACCTACCAGTCTGCCTGATATGAGCCTATGCTCCAGGTAGCTGAGGCAAATTAAAAAGCAAGAAAAGAGATTTTTATAGAGCTTAGAGAGTTAGATTTCATAGAATACATAAACTGTGTAAATACAACAAGTGACGTTAGAAGATTTCTTCCACAAATATTTTTGTCATTATGTACCTACTTAAATGTTAACAATAAAAAACTTTATAAAGGCCATAGGCCGATTAGTACTACTTATCTTACATACATTTGTTTCATCAATTAAAAAGTAATATAACATATAAATTACATTAAAAAAAGAAAGAAAGTCTATCTAAAAATTAAAAAGAAAACTACTTTTTACAAAACTTCAGCTATCTTGAAGTTAGTGCCGTACACAGAACAGAAGAAGTAAGCACAGGTAACTATCACCCGGTGCGGATCCCAAATTTGCCGCCCCCTTATTTTTGCAACTGATTAGGTATTAAAAATTGGGGCTCTTACTAAATAACACTAACCTAAAGAGAAACATTGTTATTACGGTGATGTAGTAACAAAAAAAATTTTTTTGAAGGCAGTTCATTTTTTTATCGTTACCTGTGAAATGCCGCCCCCACCAAAGTGCCGCCCGGGGCAGACCGCACCCTCCCCCCCCCCCCCCAATTTTTAAAAACATACTAAAAAACAAGAGGACACCGTTAGTCAATATTGTCATATTATAGAAAATTACAGTAAATATCAACTCCGTAGGAATAGATGGCGTTAATATGTAAAGATTGTAAAACAAAAACTTGGCGATTAAAAAGAGTGGCGGCGAGTTTCTTGCCAGTTCTTCTCGTCCGCTCTACGCCCTTGATTTGTGAACTGGTAGTAAATGTAAAATTAGAAGCATTTAATATTAGTAATATTATTAGTAATTTAATATGTATTATTTTTTATTGACGTTCATAGATGTACATTGTGTTACCTAAATTAATAGATTATTTTTTAATTTAATTGAATTAAATATGGCAACTTTGTGACATTTCAAATATAAGACAACTGTCATCTTTCAGTCTCCCGCGACCACGGTTGCAAAGCATCCGAAACGTCGGGATAAATAATTTAAACAATAAATCGCGTTTTAATCCGGTATACAGTATTTTATTTAAATGTGTGATACTCGCGTTAATAAAAGACAATATTAAGTAATATTCATTTTTAAAAAAATACCAATTATCAACCGCACATGTATTTTACTATTTTTTGGGCAGACATTGTTAATAATTTTAATATTTCTTTAAATTAATTGCACAAAACATAATATTCTTATAAACTGAAGTCAAAACAAACAAAATAAATGACGGATTGTGTTAGCGCTATAATTGAAGTTAGCAAACGTGTCCGGACGACAATAATTACAGTGTGTACTAACTTTCTTCCAACACGCGGAATGTTTCAGGTAACTTGTAACACAAGACCGCCAGCGCCATCTAGGGTATTTCGTGACCGAGTTCTTTATGGCACTGCTTCGCGTGTTGAACGAGATGTTTGCAATCAACTACAGATGTCGCTAGTCCATCCATAGTAGAAACGTTTCGTGAATTAGAGGTGTTAATTATATTAGTGTCAAATGTTCGTAATCCTATCGAATATAACGCTTTACAAATAATCTATATATATAAAAGAGATTTCCACCTATATAGTCACTCATCACGATATCTCTGGAACCATAAGGCGTAGCGACTTGAAATATGGTAAGAATATTCCTTTCGCCGAGTAGAGGTCAGCTAAGAACGGATTTTACGAAATTCAACCCACAAGGGGGGTTGCGGGGGCAATTGCTAGTAGGATATAATACCTATTACTGGGTAATAGTCAAATAATAGTATAACAGTCAATAATATTTGAATATTGCGTATTACGTGTTATGTTCATATTTACATAATTAATATTTTTATTAATTTCTAAAAATTGAATGAGTTGACATCGTAGTGACAATTGACATTTAACATTGGATGTTCGAAAAAGGCGGGAAAATGTCAATTGTCACTCCGATAAAAAACGGCTGATGGATAATAATAAAAATGATATAGTGTTATGTTTTTGGATAATAAACTAATTATATTTGAGAAATAGATCAGTTTATTTTATAAAAAACTAGAATTAGATAATAATCTTATATACGGTTGACCGTAATAATAGTATAACAGTCAATAATATTTGAATATTGCGTTTTATGGTTGACCGTTATTTAGCTCAATGATAGCGCATATCATTGACATAAAAATCATCATATAATTAATTATTAACGAGACATGGGGTGACTAAAGCCTTCATAGTTTTTAAATAAAAATAATAATAATTAAAAAAAAATATATATAAAAATATTTATATATTATTATTATTTTTTTATATAAAAAAGTTTCATTATGAGATTATTTATGAATATAGAGTATAATAATAAAAACCTTTATTGTACACAATAAAAAAAAGAACAAAGAAATACAAATAACTTACACACTTACATAAATATATTGGATGTACAAGGGGCTTTTTCATACTTTTTTACAAAAAAAAAAATTAAAAAATATAAAAAATTTAAAAATATATTTTTTTAATTTTTTATGTTTTTCTGTGACGTATGCGCAATTTGAACACAAACACGACTAAATGAACATTTTAAAATAATAGGCATAATTCCCTATTCTCCGTACCATACTAACATTGCATATTTATACTATAACAATATTTAATCGATATCGATTGCTTGCTGTCGCTCGCAAGCTTTCATCCAAAACGAAGTCTTCGCGTACCTATTCTTCGCGGCGAATAATAGGTACGTCGCTCACTATTAAATATTATTTGACTGGGTATTATTGGATAACCTGATAATATGAGAACGTTCGTATTCCCTAATATGGAACTTCTGCCATATACCTATTACGAATATATTAGTCACACCTTTATCGTGAATCGTGATACCGCGACCGTTTTATAAAGCTGGACTTGTTAATAAAGACAAGCGAAGCCTCTTTTTACCTCTAAATTAAATTATTAGTTACTCACCATAATTTGCCCTTAGTGCAGTACGAGTAATTAAATAATTTTCTAAGTTGTAGAATGACAATTTTATGATTATTGATTTTGTTTTTTAAGTGATATAAATAAAGTACTCACTTTAACTGTATATTTCGTATTTTTTTAAATATAACTTTTTCCGGATATCCGTTTCATCTATAGTACATACACATACAAGTAATAATAATTATACATCCCACCAAAAACATTTTCATGTAAAGTGACGCCAAGACGAGGAGGAACATATTGCTTGCACTGTAAAAAAGTTATCAGATCTTTTGGAGAGCCAAGCTACTACACGCCATAACCTAACACTCTCTCATGATAGCGTGTTCTGCGTGCAGCGTGATGTCGATGAGGTTCGCCGGCCGACAGACCGCTCTATTGAATTTGAGCGAACGAGATAATAATAATTAGTTAAGACATGTAAAAAGAGAGATAGCTGTAGCTTGAACGCGCTCGGAATAAAACAACGTATGTAGTTAGGTATGTGACAAAACTAATTCATTTCATTACTTTATTTGATTAAAAAACGCGAAAAAATAAATTAAATTAAATAACTCTTTGGCGTTATGCCTTGGGATCAAAAAAAAAGTATAAAAATACACATAACTTCACATTTTTTTTCTATCGAGAAAATTTCATTGAAACTTGTTTTCCTTTTGAGCGACACTGCAAAGTATAGTCAAAAAACAACTCCCAAATTTTCATATCCATAATCCACATCCTCAACAAGTTACACGTGAAACGCACGTTAGATCAAGTTGTATACTCCTCCATGCAAAAATAACTACAGATTAAACTCATTTCTACCCCGATGTATAACACTATTTAACTCACTATACTCTGAGCACATTGTGTTATTCATAACGAGGCGAAATATTTAAAAAAAAATTATATCTACAAAATTCTTTACAAACGAAAATAATTAAGGAACGCTGTATCGGACATGACGTATTTAATACCATATTTCCTTTTTGTGCCTACTGTATTATTATTTTTTTTGTTTACTGTTCTTTGCATTGTATTGCTTTCTGTTACTTTCACGCATTATTTTTTTGTTTAGATATGTTATTCGGCACTATTTTTACTTAGGTATGTATATGTAAAAACTTATTAACTTAATTTGTATTCTATCACAACTCCATTGCTATAAGTGAAAACTATAAATACCTAGCTAAAATATGCTTACATTCTATTGTCTACATTTTTATCTTTGATTATTTAAATAATCTAAGATTTTTATTTATAAGTTGTTTGTTTTCCATGTAAAAAAAAAAAATAGATATACCGCATTTTTCTCAACATATCCCCTAAGTTCTCTACAAATCCTACACCTTAGTATTTTAAGTTATGGGGGGCAACAAGAACAGATTTTTTAATAATATTTAGATATACATTTGAAACTTGGCATGTTTAATAAGTACTCTATTGACATCATCATCAGCACTGTCCAGACCGAAATAATAAGGGTACAAAAATACGACGAAACGCTTCCAGAAAAGGTTGGTTACGTGACCCCAGATTTTCCTACGCTTACTTATTGTTAGATTAATTTATTATTGACGAACTTTTAAGTCGACAACATTAAGAAGATACCCTCAAGTATAAGAATATTAACCAATGCTGCATGCAGCGGAAAAGTGAGATTAAGGCGACATCTGAGGGCCTTGCACGAACATCTTGCGAAAAAGTCGCATACTTGTTCGATAGTCGTTCGTGCTAGGCCCTCTGTAGACACACTAATCACGAACCTATATTCAGACAACCTGTGTAGTGTGTACTAAGCAGTGCGGTGCGCAGGCGCGCCGCCGCCGCCGACGCCCGCCGCGTCGGCGTTCGGCATTCGGTAGTCCGACGCCCGGCGGCCCGAGCGCGCCGCAGCTCTCGCACCGCGGCGGCGACGCCAGCCGAGGCGACCGCATGCACCGCTCCGAGCGAGCCCGCCCCGCCGCGGCCGCGAGGCAGGTATGTCGCCACTTTACGTTATTTACTGCGTCTTGTGTGAGGGGTGACCTCTTTCCGGGTCCGAGATTCCTCTCAACGTTACGCAGCCTGGAATGACAAATATTGACATTCTACTACAAAGTAAAAATAGTAAATGAGGGAATTATTTCGATCAAATTTATTTATTTATTTGAGGAAAACCTACAGCTAATATTACATTATAATGTATAACAAACAGAATATAAAACAAACAGCTAATTAATGGTTTTCACATATAGAAATTTCAAACTTAAAACTAAATATTATCTAATATTTGTATCAGGAATGTTGTCGCTTGCTATGGAAAGGAATTTTTGTATTGAACAATTATTGAATATTGAAAGGTATTTTCACCTTTAATAATACACTCAAATAATTGTATGGTCATATTTTTAAGAAAAGTTATAACAAACTATGTAGATAATTAAGTAATAGACAGCTTCATTTTACTCGTATAGACTAATATTTACTTAACAGTTAAATTTTTTTATGAAAAAACATTTAGGTGAAATAAACACTGAATAAATATTTATATATTTTGATTTAATACCTATATTATTTTATTACCGCTGTAAAGATTTGCTTTCCAACCTCTCTCATATGCTAAGAATTGATATCTGATTATGTAGATATAAAGAGATTCGAGCAAATTATTTAAAAATAATAATTTAATAACGATGGATCTATTTGTGGTTCAGGAGAGGTCCGTTTGAACTGGCGCGTTGAAGCGTGCTCGAGTGTGAAATCTGTGCGGCGACATGGGGGACGGCACCTGACGCGCGCCCGCACCCGGGGCCATGCGCGCCGCCACGCTCGCCACGCTCGTCACGCTCGCCACGTTCGCCACGCTCGCCGCTGCCGCTCCGACAACGCCGGATACCGCGCCGCTGCTTCTCGTGTTGCGCTCAGCGTGTCACTCGAACGACTCGAGCATATTTTCTGAGCAGGCTCTCCAAAACTTCATGGTTTCCTCCAAGCGAGACGCGCTGCTGTCACGTCCCTTTCAAATTCTCAGTTATAAAGGTAGGTACCGTGATCAATAAACATTCTTGATGAAGACATAATTTTTATTATATCGGAGAGACACTCGGGCAGATAGCACAAGTGATCCTAAATGATTTTTTTTATTGGAACAACAAAGGTTGAAATGTAAAGAGTAGAAATGCTTCAAGCGGTGTGTTGTTGTAGAAACTTGTGGCGTGAAGTCTGACGAGTGGATAGCGCGAGCGGGCCTCGCCAGCGTGGCGTCCGGCGGCGCGGTGGTGAGCGCGGGGTGGCCGGGCGCGGCGGCGTGCGGCGCGCTGGCGGCGGCGGCGCGCGCCGTGCCGCGCCGACCCGCGCCCGCCGCCTGCGCCGAGCCGCACGCGCGCGCCGCCGTGCTGGCCCTGCTGGCGAGGCGGCTGCGCTGGCGGCTGGCACAGCTGCAGCCGCCCCGAGACACGAGCGACCAGTGCAAAGTCGCCGTTATCGAGGCGGAACGAGCACTGCTTGCTGCGGGACTTCTTGTACGTCGAGCGTCGCCTGACATAGACAATATAAAACCATATGGTGTGTTACTGCCTCTTTTATTTTGTGTGAAATCACATACATCTACTGTGTATCTATTATGTAATTCGTCTGAATAACCTTTACGATTTCCAAAATTCCAAGGTGCCATATTGTTCATCATCATACACGCATTTTATTTATTTTTCTTAGAGCCCGTTCCCACTTATCCGATCAATCTTTTTGCCCTGAAACCGGAGGCCGGACGTGGGTACTCACATTATATCCGATCAGTCTATTTTGCCGGAAGGTCGGTGGTTCGACTCGCCGCCAGTTTACGTTTGTATTTCGTACGCGATGGACGGCGACGATGATGTTCTTATATTGTGGTGGTATTCGAGACGAATGAGACGAAAAAGAAGTAGAAAACGAAGACAACATTGGGTCCTATACTTCGAGACCGATTTTCAACAGGACATTTGAAACATTGATGGGTGAATTAAGGAATGATGAGGCGAAGTTCTTTAACTACTTTCGAATGTCTTTTTCCTCTTTGTCTTGACGCAACGTTCGTTCACACTCATCCGATCCGGGAGTTTTGACTGATCGTCGCAGTGGCAAAACGGCCGTCAAATAACTGGGATCAGTCTTTTTTCCCGGATCAGTCGTAATGTGAACAGCTCCATACAAATTGTACTGCCACAGGCACATCCGTCTATTTAGACTGACCGAGAAAAAAGACTGTTCGGATAAGTGGGAACGGATAACTCATCAGCTCACCTGATGCATTAACTTTTATTTCCAAGATGAAATATAAACGGTGCCTAAAAATAAAAACAAAAATGATGTACAGGACATTATTCTTATACCTATATACATACATACATAATATACCTAATATTAACTTGGTGAAACTTTTTGTTACAGTATCGATCCTCTGCGATGATCAGTACAATGGAAAACAAGCCAATAAATTAAAACAAGGCAATAATATTGTCTCGATGTTGATACTGAGTTCCCCCCCCGCGCCCGCCTCCGCCCCCGCCGCCCCCGCCGCCCCCGCCGCCCCCGCCGCTGCCGCCGCCGCGTCCACCGCGTTACACGCTCGCAATTTGAAGATCGTTAATGTCGCGTCCGACCTCGACCCGCATGAGAAAACTTCTCCGTCGCCGACGGGTAATGCGAGATTTTCACAACGACTGTCCGAACCGACTCCCGGTGACGATTTATTACAACCTCGAGGTCTACAGCGCAGAAAGTTAGTAGACGTTCAAAATTATCAAAAAGACCTATTAAACACGAATACATTAAAATCCATTATATTAATAAATCCATTCGGGTTTGACCCCGCACAGTATCTTCATAGTATGGTGCTTACGGACGTCAATAACGCGACTAGCACATACGATGTCCTTATGAATGTGCTGCAATCGCATTATGACAAAACAGAAATCGTAAACAACATGTTTCAGCTGTTTGAGAGTAAAGTCATTGATGGCTCGCCTAGGTGGGTGCGTGTCAGTATATTCGTGACCAAGTCGGTACAATCAACCGATCACAGTTGGCACACGGATGTCAGCTGGGAAGGAAATAGCGATTTCGATGTATGGTGTAGTGAACACACAGCGCCCAGTATCATGGAAATGTACGGCGCGACCACGGCGGCGCGAGAGGTAGACGAAGCGGCGAGCGCGGTGTGCGTCGCCGGCGCGGCGCTCGTGGCGCTCGCCGCGATCGCTCTCACCATATTCGCGACGAGACGGTCACTCGCTAAGCGGATGCAGCGGCGACCTCGGGCAGCGGTCCTTTTATTGGCAGCAGATTTTCAATTTCCCGCGGACGAGCAGAGACGTGTGGGTGAAGGCATGGAGAGCATGCTGTCGTGGCTGCAGCAGCTGCACGACCTGAGCAGTCCGGACTCGAATAAACCGGACCTGCTGAAGAGGCCGACCGCGCCCTCTGCCCCGTCCTCTACTTGCAGCGTCACAAGGCTCCCGCCTGACGGACGAATTCGATACAAAGTAAGTTGTCAAGTGAGAATAGATAATGCATTTTAATTTGAATAATATGTATATTCAGCGCATTTATTCGCTTCACAGGGAGATCCGGTTCATATGAAGTATTTTCCTGCGGCATCTCTGGAGCTCAAACGAAAAGCGATCGACATTTTAGTAGTGATGCAAAGTTTGCGCCACGAAAATCTAAATCCCTTCATTGGTATGTAACGAATAGGTTTGTTAGCTGAAGCGTTAGGAGTACATAAGATTCACTATCGTACAGTGTGGTGCTCCAGGTTGCCTGTGCTCGGTGCGGCCGGCGCTGGTGTTCGAGGTGTGCGGCCGTGGGTCGCTGGAAGACGTGCTGGTAGCTGACGACATCCGCCTGGACTGGACATTCCGGCTGTCGCTACTGACGGACCTAGTGCGCGGCATGCGTTACCTACACGCGTCACCGCTACGCATACACGGGCGCCTCTCCTCGCGCAACTGCGTCATCGACTCGCGCTGGGTGCTACGCGTAACCGATTATGGTTTGCTACACATCGCCCACGCTCAGCCGCTACCCACCGCCTCACGCTCCGCTCGTGGTAAGCTGTGACAAAATCGATTTTCACAACTCTAGGATAATTTTGATATCATACGTTTCGCGATGGCATCTCACAGAACTGCTGTGGTGCGCGCCGGAGACACTGCGCGCGGGGGACGCGGCACAGGGCACGCAGGCCGGCGATGTCTTCTCTTTCTCTATCATTATGCAAGAAGTTATCGTTCGCGGAGAGCCATATTGCATGCTGTCCTTGACACCTGAAGGTAAATTTTTTTAAAACGTTATAACAAAGAATTCAGTACAAAACTGTGTGATAATGCTACGACCCTCGGCAGAGATAGTGGAGAAGTTGTGCCGTCCGCCCCCTCTCATCCGACCGTCCGTGTCGATGGGCGCGGCGCCGCCGGAAGCGGTCAGCGTGATGCGCCAGTGCTGGAGCGAGCAGCCCGACCTGCGACCGGACTTCAACCGACTCTACGATATCTTCCGTCATTTACATCGTGGACGGTACATACGATAGATAATATCAAACATTATCTCCTGTCCGGCTTCTGTTTATATTATACATACATATAGTATTGCATAATAACTTAAGCATTTGGTTGTTGCAGCAAAGTAAATATTGTGGACTCCATGTTCGAAATGTTGGAAAAGTATAGCAATAATTTGGAGGAATTGATAAAGGAACGAACGGAGCAGTTGGATATTGAGAAAAAGAAAACTGAACAATTGCTCAACAGAATGCTTCCCAGGTGTGTAGGCTGTACGGTTGATGTGTATTTTAATTAGACGTGGGTCGTTAACGGTTTTTGTGTTAACGAAATGAAACTGTTAATTACAAACTGATAACCTGTTAAAAAAGCAGCTAACTTTATTAACCGGTTTGTGGTTAATGTCAACAGATTTTACGTAGCAGTTAATAAATTCAACTGGTTTTGCGTTAAAAAGCTGCTTCTGATGATGTTAGCGACTACGCGTTCAATGTTCGTTGAGTTAATCCGCGCGTTGCGTTCGAAAATCGTTGAATGAAACAGTTCATATTGTTAACGGCTTTTGCGGTAAACGAAAAGCAGCTAATTGGTTAACATTAGAAAAGCGGTTTGAAAAAGCTGCTTGTTGAATTAACGCCCATTAATAATTTTACGAATTTCACAAATTGCTAATTTTGCTAATATAGAAAGGTTTTGTTTTCAGATCGGTGGCGGAACGCTTAATGTTGGGCCTGCGCGTGCAGCCCGAAGAGTTCGAAGAGGTGTCTATCTACTTCAGTGACATCGTCGGCTTCACCGCAATAGCGGCACGCTCCACGCCCGTGCAGATTGTTGACCTGCTGAACGATCTCTACACCACCTTTGACGCTACGATTGAACAGTATCGGGTTTACAAGGTTCACTCCATCACTGTCTAGAACTATATACTGCCAGTAACGCAAACGCAAAAGAAGATAACACAATATGATGCCCTTCAGGTGGAGACGATAGGGGACGCGTACATGGTAGTGGGCGGGCTACCACTGCGCTGCACGGACCACGCGGAGTCCGTCGCGACGATGGCACTGCACCTGCTGCATCTGGCCGGCCGCTTCCGTATCCGTCACTCCCCCGGCACGCCGCTTCACCTGCGCATCGGACTTCACACTGGACCCTGTTGCGCCGGCGTCGTCGGCCTCACCATGCCACGCTATTGCCTCTTCGGTGACACCGTCAACACAGCCTCACGCATGGAATCTACTGGTATCTTGCGCTTATCTTAATGTACGTGATGTGTGTCTGCCTGACTATGGCTATCACTGTGTTTACACTGTGTACAGGCGCGGCGTGGCGAGTGCAAGTGTCCAACGCGACGGCCGAGCGGCTGACGGCGGCGGGCGGCTACCGGCTGCGTTCGCGTGGCCTCACGCAGGTGAAGGGCAAGGGTGCTATGCACACCTACTGGCTGCTCGGCAAGGAAGGCTTCGAAAAGCCACTTCCTACGCCACCGCCGCTCGAGTAAGTCAATACTTATTCATATAAATTTAATGAAAGTTTAAATCCTGTCAAAATACCAATATTATCTATCTTATATTCATATTTAATTAGATTTTGTTTTTTTTTTACTACAGCTATTATATTATATTAGAAAATAATATTGTCTTTTATTAACGCGAGTATCACACATTTAAATAAAATACTGTATACCGGATTAAAACGCGATTTATTATTTAAATTATTTATCCCGACGTTTCGGATGCTTTTCAGCAACCGTGGTCGCGGGAGACTGTCTCCCGCGACCACGGTTGCTGAAAAGCATCCGAAACGTCGGGATAAATAATTTAAATAATAAATCGCGTTTTAATCCGGTATACAGTATTTTATTTAAATATATTAGAAAATATTTGTATATATTAAGAATATTTTATTATCTGTATTTATTGATGTGATCATATTTCTTGAGACCAAATATAAAGCGTATGCAGAAACTTTGTAGGCGCTCAAGTCTATTCAGTTGATTTTCAGTTAGATTAACGTAGCTTACATCGGCATAATCTAATAGAGGTAGGAGAAGGGATTTCGCAATGAAACTCTGGTTGGAAGAGGAAGAAAGTTTCTTAAACGCCCGCTTAAACCAGCGGCAGCAAATAACGTTTTACTAACTATGATCGAGGAAAATTCCTTAATTTTTCAGATGTTCACTGAAATATATTAGTGTTCCTGCAACGGAAATCGGTGGAAGATAAACCCAATTAACCCTTGAAATCATTGACTTTGTATGTACATACATATAAGTCAATGCTTGAAATGAAGGATGGACTTCCAATTATAATAGCCTGTGTCTTTATTGAATTGATCTGCAAACCATGATACAAGCTCAGGAAGTAGAAAGAATGGAAATGGGACGATAGTCCCTTACATTACCAAGATCGCCTTTTTTAAATATTGGTACAAATCGCACATTTTCAATAAATAAGATACAATAAAGATTAGCGGTGCTGTCTAGACTGAATGTCTGACTAGAATATTGCAACAGTGATGTAGTGTTAAAATATAGTTGTGTTAAAATCATAACAGAATTGCTTAAAAAAGACTCGCATTATCAAAATCATTAAGTTCTGTTGATAGTTCTTTATCAAACCACGGTGGCTTGAGATTGGGCTTACATTATTGACTGGTACGAAGAGTCTAAGTCAAAGAATAAATATCAGTGAAACAGATTCAGAAATGGGCATGTCCCACTAGGGGACTCGGGATTTCACTTTTATGAAGAGTCTTAATTCTAAATGAATCAAAGAAGATTGGCAAAACCCCATGTATTTTGAATGTCGCATTTATACTTCGCAGTTCGCGTACATTAGTAAAACACCCTAAAGAGATGGAACTAAGGCCTAATATCATAAAGTGTAATCATAGCATATTTTTTTGTAATGGGATTTTGTCAGAAAATCGTTTCAAAGATTTACCATGTAGGTTAGGTTATATGTGTTGTGAAACGTGTATTGGTATATACCAATCTATCTATATATAATATATATAATCTATATAGATTATTGGGCATATGAATTCATTTTAGAATACAATGTTCTTATCTACATATTTGGAAGTATATAATAATAATAGTAGTATAAAAGCGCTTTTCCTTTGCGTGAATTGAAACCTCTTTTTAGTCTGTGCAATTGAGTGAACCAATCACGAACCAATAACAGACGCCACGCAGGTAAGATGACTTTGACAGATCACAGATGACAGCTGTCTGAAACGCGCGCATTGTTTAAATGTTGCCAAGTTAAAAAAAGTAAAAACTAACGATTATGTTATGTTTTCTTAATAAATAAAATAATGTAATAATATAATGATTGTTAGTTTTTAACCAACCAGCTAACATTAATATTCATGAGTAATATTCTACTGAAAATGCCAATGTTTTCCGTTTAGTTATTGCTACCTTTACTTCTTATTTAACAAAATGCTTATTTATCATTTTTTGTCTTTTCCCACAAATTAAAAAAACTTTAACTGGAAAAATAAACTACTATACTCAATCTATAAAATGCATATAATGTATGTAGTTAAGTCTTGTTTCTGAAAAAGAGCGACACTGAGACTGCCATTCTTCTTTAACTTTTCTACCATTTCATCAATATTAAATTATTTTATTTACCTAGTATTAATGGATAGAGTTTGCCGGACCTGCGCTATAACTATTTAGATTTTGATGAATGAATTTCAGATCTGAAGAAGTGCTGTTTGAAACGGAATGCGAAAATGACAGCGAATCTTCGGACCAGTCGGCCCCGGGGTGCCGCTCCGCGCCCACTGTCGAGCGACTACCGTCCGACCCCGGCGCTCCCTCCGGCGCGCCCTCCGGCGGACACACTGGTGACTAGCAATACATATATGGGATTGAACTTTTAAAAGTATTATAACCATAGCATGAAATGAAATGCACTTTCGAAAAGAGAAAACCGAAACCGAATCCTAAACATGTTACGTTTCAAAGACCAGAGATTTCGATCGACAAATATCTCTACTTTTGACATTAGAAGTCGAGTTTTAAGTGACCCGTAAGACATAAAGAATAATTGATTAAACACGAGAAAACACAAACAAACAGTCATGCAAATGGAATGTCTGTGCCAAATTTCATGATGATTTTCGGTATTCCCTTTTCGGAAGTTTATCCTAAAAATATATCAGAGTGATATCGTTGTCAAATCGGTTGAGAAATAATATTTTGTTGTATAAAATTGCGTCATCATGATAAGTTTTTGCGTTGCGTCAGGTTGTCGGCTGCAGCGATCGGGCGCAGTGTCGGCGGACAGCAGCCCGCCCGCGCTGCCGGCCCGCGGGGCAGCGAGCGCCGCGCGATACCGCTACATGCGCGCTTCGCTCTCCACCTGCTCCGTGGCCGGCGTGGGCCTGAGCGCCTCGAGCGGCGCGCGCGTGCTGCGGCGGCAGTGGTCGCTGGAGCGCGGCGACGTGCTGGCGGCGGCGGCGGCGGACGCGGCGGCGGCGGACGCGGCGGCGGCGGATGCGGCGGACGGCACGCTGGAGCCGCTCGCGCTGCGGGCGCCGCCGCCGCGCCCCGGGCCGCCCCGCTATCGCACGCGCACCGACCGCGACGTGCCGCACTCGCAGAGCGGCGACAGCGAACGTTAGAGTGCGCGGGCGCCGGGCGGACGTCTCCCGGCTCCACACTCCCCGACAATAATTTAGAAACCGCGATGCGGCTCTCTCTACCTGTTCCTCGTTCGATCGTAGTATACGTACTGATAAGTGTCGTTGTGATTTAGATTTCGAATATTTTGTACGAGTGCTCCTCAAGTTTAAAATTTCTATTCGGTAAATCTTGTATTTTTGAAAATTTTCATCTAAATAAATCTTTGAATTTGAATCTGCGCCTATTTTCTTTTTACACTTTAGTATTTAACTCTTCATTAACAGCCTTCATTTGCCAGATGTGGGTGAGGAAGCCATTAGTCGTTATCAGTGCTGTTGAGCCAGAAGGAGGCAATCTCGGGTCTTGGAGTCGGATCCTGACCAGCTTAAATTTCGCAACTCCTATATGATTAAAAAATAAGTTGTAGGAGAGGGAATGAGAAGAGTGGGAGAATATATAAAAGACGATGCATCACCGGTATCTACGCTAGCAACTCTTTCTCATCTTGCGTTCTGACTGTCATTGAGATTTGGGGGCACGGCAGTCGGCAAACAAACGGCACGGCCGTACCATCCTTTTCTCGAAGTAGTTCAGACCATTTTCGACCCCCCTTTAACTTCGTTGTGGATAAAGCTAGAAGCCTGAATTTTATTTTTATATAATATTGATATTGATATGATCACTATAAGACGTTGTTAGGTTCACTAATTACGTAATAACTTAAGACAGAAGGATCCTTCAGTAGAGACTGAATAAATTGACCGACTTGGTATTATATGGATCTCACAACTTTTTACGATAGGACTGAGTTGCGAGACTTGGTTTTATTTTACAATGTATGATTTTAATGGCATCTCGTTTCTTTTTGTAGATAACCCTTTTCTTATTTTTGTTTGTAGTTTTCCTCCAAAAAGAAGAATGGCAGTCTCAGAGTCGCTCTTTTTTAGAAACGAGCCCTAACTAAATTATATGCATTTTATAGATCGAGTATATAGTTTATTTTATATAGTTTATTTTCCCAGTTAAAGTTTTTTTTGTGGGAAAAAAGAAAAAAATGATAAATAAACATTTTGTAAAATAAGAAGTAAAGAAAGTAATAACTAAACGAAAAACATTGGCATTTTCAGTAGTGAATATGAATGTTGGCTGGATGATTAAAAACTAACAATCCATTGATTATTTATATGTCTAGATAGACAGTCGAAGCTGAAAACGCGTCAAAAAATATTGGGTCCAGCTGTTGACCTCTTTATACCTACCGCGCGCTCAGTAGCAGTTGCACCGTCACTGGATACGCTCGAGTTTGTTTGTAAAATTATCTTGTTTACAATGGCGCAGTGTTGCCGCTGGTCATTTACAGGGTTACCGTACGCAAAAGATGAAATTACCGTATTGAAACAAAAATTGCCGTACATTGTTTTATTTTAATAGTTACATGAAAAAGAAAATATAGTCATCGAAGTCAAACAAATAAAAAACCTGTTTATGAAAAAGATGCCACTGAATATATAGATTCGAAATAGAAAAAGGCACTACAGATCACTCCTCTCCTCCCATCAAATCCACAACTTCATCTAATAAGACATCTTCAGTGGCATTCTTTTCATAATCAGACGGTTTTTTTTATTTTCGCTATCATGTGTTTTGATTTCTTACATTTCTTAGGTGTTGAAGGACCCGTGCCATCTTCTTCCAAATCCGAGGACATTTTGTAAATAATACCGGTCACTGCACTGCCAAACACTGTTTCAAAAGCTTAAAAATAAGTTCTATTTGATTTAAAATAAAAAGTAGTGACGAGCGGCGAGCAAAGCAAAATGAATTAAGGTTATTATAGTAACTGCTCTATACCGATAAGGGTTAGGGAATTCCCCGAATACCAAAGACAATACCATAATGTAGAGATGCGTTCATTTTTACGCAAATTCATTTGTATTCGTTTAAGGTAAATCTTACTGCCAATACTTCCTTATGCTAAGATTGCCTGCCTGATTGCCGTATTTTAGCATACGGCAATGACCACTCTGCCGTATGCCGTACAATTTGTCTTAAAAGAGCCTGATTGCCGTACGAAACGGCAATTGCCGTACAAATGGCAACACTGCAATGGCGGTTTGTGTGATTAAAGTGTGCAGAAATTACAAAGGACGATCTAAAACAACAAAAAAAAGTTATGAAATATTTCGAAATTAAATAATTACTTATTTCTGCCATTTTGTGTTTGACGCGTGTGTTGCCAGTTTATGAACCCAAAAATACCTTAAAAATATGACCTAGTATGTAATTCATGAAGATATTAGAAATAGATTTAGCGTCGACATGGGTGCCGTTTTTAACCGACTTTAAATAAAAAAGTAGTTTAATGAAATTGTTTTTTTTTTAATTTAATTATTTATATTAAATAAAAGTAAATTAATATGAATATCTAATAAGTAAATAAAATATGTCAAGGTATGAACTCTAATTTTAATATCTCTCTCTATAGTAAATGAAAATCCCCCGTTCAGTTATTTTTTACTTTTTAGTACCTGGAAGTCGTTCTTACAATATTTTTTTTGAAGTTGTTTTAAATTTTGAAGATATTGGTATGATTGTTTTAATTGTAAATATGAAATCCAAGTTTATTTTGTTATTTAATTTTAGAAAAAGCCAATATATACATATAATAATAATACATAAAAAAATTATCTGTGATGTTGTATTTCATTATAGTTTAATGACGATAATTTTTGCCCTTCGTTCGTTTAAAAAAAAAACAAAACGTTTTTTTTGTTTCTGACGTGGCCTCAAAAGGTATTTTTTTTAATTATTGTCAGATTTTCAATCGAAGAAAGATGTATCTTAAAAAAATAATTATTTTTAATAGAGTTAAAACAAATGTTATGATAAATATACATAATATTATATATTCCAAGTTAAAAAACATTTTTCAAACGCATTTGCATATAAGTTATGATTTTATTTTTATCTATCCACACAAATCATAGTTTTATATATTCCAATTTTCTTCAAAATTGACTCAGAAGTTTTAAAAAAAATAATTGGTACGTTTATATGCAAAGAATGAAAATGACTTGAGTTCCGACCTTCGAAATATTGTTATTATTGTTGTTTTATTCCAATTAATTTATTTTTTCATACTACATATTTTTATGAATTGAAAAAATATATACTCGACTTTGATTAATTTCTCCCTATTTTGAGATGAATTTTTTCACAACTGGTAACATTATTCACGCCAACTAGGAACGCATAATGACATATGGCGAGTGTAAGACGTAGCTGTCACGCACACTATTATAACAGTAAACAGACATGGATTGTTTGATTTAGGTCGTTTGCAGCGCGACACTCTATCTAGACATAATATAAATAATCTAAGTAACAATCATTTTAAACATTATGAACATATTTTTTCATTTTATTTAAGAAAACATAATCCTTCATAATCCTTTATAAACACGTATTACATAGTATTTTAATAAAAAATACGAAAATAAAAATACTTTTCAAAGATTCCCGCTAAAACGCTCCAAACTGTGACGTGACGTCACAGACCGATAAACAATCTCGCTCGATCAAAGTTAGATCTTAACAAATCTTTTCACTTCTCACAAATAATTTTTTTTTTTTTTATTGTTTACCTAATAAGCCTACATCCCCGGCGACTATCGCCCCGGGGCCGTGAGAAAATAAGCTAATATAATATAAGCAATAAAAATGAAACAAATAAATTGTGAAGACCATAGAGGGTGCTGCTATTTGATACAGGCTTTCCTCTATGGTCCCCTTGTCGCTGCAGAGTTCCCTACGGGTGTGTAAAGTTTATTAACAACAAAGACGCACAATTGAAAGTACAAATTTACAAACTACAGTGTACAAATTATGATTATAATTAAAATTATTGAATAAACAAAAACAAAATAGGTAGGTAGGTAGGTAGGTTTTTTTTTTTTTCTTTTTTAAGCCTACATCCCCGGCGACTATCGCCCCGGGGCCGTGGAAAGATAAGCTATGAAAATGAAACAATATATAATTTTGAAGACCATAGAGGATGCTGCTATTTGATACAGGCTTTCCTCTATGGTCCCCTTGTCGCTGTAGAGTTCCCTACGGGTGTGTTAAGTTTATTAACGCCGCACAAAGACGCACAATTGAAAATACAAATTTACAAACTAAAGTGTAACAAAAATTATGATTAAAATTAAAATTATTGAATAAACAAAAGGGACTCAATGTCAAATTAAAAGATTACAATTACATCATTTAAAAAGAAAATAAAATTACAAACTAATATTACAAAGTATTATAAAACTAATTAAAAATATACAAAGAAAACTAGGAAATATTAACAAGTGAACAAGGAGAAGTAGAAAAAGAAAACAGAAAATTTTAATTTTATCTTACAAGGAAAATTATAAAAATTAAATAATTAAAAATATACAAAAATCTGGGAAATATTTGTAAGAGAACAAGGAGACATACAGAAAATTTACATCAGGTTGAATTGAATGATTTAATGTTATGAATGATATGTCTGATATGGATGTCGAAAGATTTGGCTGAACTAGGGTGTGAGATGATATCTGTAATGATGAACGGATTCAGCCCAAGGAAGAAACAAGTTTCTTCATGGGCTAAACGCGTGCGGGTGAAACGATGACAAATGGTGATTAAGTGATTCAAGTCCTGAGTGGATGAATCATTACAGGGACAGATGGAGTCGTCAGAAATGTGGAAACGATGAAGGTATGATTTGGCGTAGGAGTGTGTAGTAAGAAATTGGGTCATGTGAAAGGAGGTCGGAATTGCTTGGAAAAAAGGTGGGATCTCATTTATGTTGGGGAATATTGTTTTGGTGTGGCTACCAGTTGGTTCTAAAGCATATCTGTGTTCCCATTTCTGTCGAGTGTCTTCCCTTATTAGTCTTTTAATATAAGATAAAGGGCAAGCTATGACTTCGGGTGATTTATGTAATTTGGCTACCTTTTTCGCGGCTTCATCAGCAGATTCGTTTCCCGGTATGCCGGAGTGGCCCTTCACCCAGTGAAAGAGTACTGTAGTGTTTGAGAATGTGGTGTTGATTATGTGTAAAGTTTTGTGTGTGTTGGCGACGAAGGGATGCGTGTTGGATCTGTATTTGAGTGCAGCTATGGATGATTGTGAGTCGGTGTGAATTATAGCTTTGTGAATTTTGTTTATTAGTATGTAAGTGCATGCTTGTTGTATGGCGTATAGCTCGGCCTGGAAGACCGAGCAGGTGCGATGTAGTTTGAATAATTTGGTGTGTGTGTGCATGTGTGTGCTGTGAGTGGGTCGGTAAACAACCAGCGAAGCGCCAACGGAGCCGTCACCCTGCTTGCTGCCGTCAGTGTAAATGTGATGGAATTCGTTGTGTGTTAGTGTTGTAAGTTTCTATGCTTGTGGTTTGTATTGTGATGCGGTCTGCTGGGTGAAGGAGCTGCGGAGCGGGGATGGGTGTCTCGATGGGTATGTTTGAAGGAAGTCTAGATGTTGTTCGAAAAAGTCGCACTTTTTCAATTTCACACATTTCCAGGACCTTG